>VZTY01019738.1:33910-97321 GCA_013400935.1 Turnix velox
ATGTGATAACATGCAATTAAGATATTTTTAAGGTGGGTGTTGCGGGGGGGGGGGGGGGGGGGGGGGGGGGGCAACATGAAAGGAATTGCACTACGATTGAGAATAAATTCCCCCAAATTTGGGATCCCAGTCACCTCTCCCGACTCCAAGTACTCCATCTCTCCTCCCTCCACCCCGGCTCCTGTCAGCAGCAAGGATGTTCAATTCCTCCAACTCCCACTCCCCCCCCAGCAGATTGAAAGCTTTGTACCAGGGTGGAGGGGGAAAGAACTCGAGCAATTCCCGTTTTCCCTCGGCCGGGGACAGGATGCGGGAGCTCTGCAGCCCCTGCCTGGCGGTGGAGCCAGCTCTGCTGACCGTGGGGCCCTTTTTCCCCTCGGCTGGCTGGCGGCTTTCCGGAGGATGCGGGATGTCGCTGCATCCCGGTGTCGAATTACAAGGGGACCATGGTTTCCATATTTATCTGTCAGAGCTCCAGGACTTTCACTGACCCATCGTCAGAGTCCCAGCAAAGGGTTTTCACTGATTCAGCTTCACAAACCATCAAAGTTAGTTCTTTTATTGAGAGCGACAGAAACAGGTTTGATATTTGCTTTTTGATAAATTTACTGACTACAATAATGCTAATTAATTAATATTGCTAGCAAAATAATGTTAGTACAACAACAACAACCCAGGGACAACATTCACTGAATCACAGAATATCAGGGATTGGAAGGGACCTCAAGAGATCATCTAGTCCAATACCCTTTCAGATCAGGAACAACTAGACCAGGTCACACAGGAAGGCATCCAGATGGGATTTGAATGTCTCCAGAGAAGGAGACTCCACAACTTCTCTTGGAAGTCCATTCCAGTGTTCTGTCACCCTCACTGTGAAAAAGTTCTTTCTCAGGTTCCTGTGGAACCTCCTGTGCTCCAGCTTGCACCCATTGCCCTGAGTCCTGCCATTGGAGGTCACTGAGAAGAGCCTGGCTCCATCCTCCTCACACACACCCTTTACGTATTTGTAGACATTAATAAGGTCACCTCTCAGTCTCCTCTTCTCCAAGCTGAAGAGTCCCAGCTCCCTCAGCCTTTCCTCAAAAGGGAGATGCTCCAATCCCTTCATCATCTTTGTGGCTCTGTGCTGGACTCTCTCCAGCAGTTCCCTGTCCTTCTTCAACTGAGTGAAGGCCCCAGAATTGGAAACAATACTCCAGATTTGGTCTCACCAGGGCAGAGTAGGGCTAATTAATTAAAACCAATGTTGCTAGCATTAGTGCAACAACAACAACCTGGGGGTAGCATTGCCCAGAAGGTGAAAGGTTCAGTGCTTATCCAGAAAGGCATCCCTGCTTGGGTTGAAGGAAGAGAACGCAGCTTGTAGACGTATCAGATTTCTTCTCTCACAATTGAACAATCATTTTCCACATCCTTTAATCCCCAAAGGTTTCCTTGCCCTGGGTGCCATGTAGTATGATTTGGGTGGAGAGATGAGTGCTAGAGTCATCTCTATTTAGCATGATGATTAAAATCTTCATTAGCATACACTGGGGTGTCAGCTTTAATATGTATTTCACAGGTGATGAGATAATTTACTGAGCCTGGTAGGTTCTGGAGGAAAGAAAGAACTAGAGAGTCTGTTACCTTGGTGTCACTGTCTTTGCTTGATGAACAACAGGGCTGCCCTGGCTCCCCTGTGATGGCCAGGATCTTCACTGCCATGGATTCCACAAGAGACAGAAAAGTCAGTCTTAATTTCTCCTTGAGCACAGACGCTTTGCCTTCTCTTCCAGATCCCACACCCTGCAAGGCTGGGATGCTCCCAGATAAACCCCTGGATCTCAGCATCTGATCCTGGCTCTGGCTGAGAGAAACCTGCACATTTTAGACATGTTCTCAGCCAGGAGAGGAATGAGTGGAGGAGTGGTATGGAGGAAGAAGGTCCATGAAGGTGGCCAGTGGGGATGAGGAATGGGATGGTGATGAATAAACAGGGATGGGGATGAACAATGGGCATGGGAATGAACAGCAGGGATGAACAAATGGGATGGGGATGTATCAATGGGGACAGGGATGAGCAATGGGGTTTGAGATGAACAGATGGTATGGGTATGAACAATGGGGATGGGGGTGAATAATAAGCATGAACAAATGGGATAGGAATGAATAAGTGGGGACAAGTATGAGCAATGGAGATCAAGATGAACAACAGGGAAGAGGATGAGCAACAGGAACACGTATGAACAAATGGAGATTGGGATGAGCAGCAGGGATCAGATGAACAATGGGGATGGGGATGAGCAAATGAGGATGGAGAGGAGCAATGGGAATGGGGATGAGCAACAAGGGATGAACAAAAGGGGAGAACAATGAACAACAGGGATTGGGACAAACAAATGGGATGGGGATGAATCAATGGGGACATGGATGAGTAAATGGGATGAGGATAAACAGTGGAGATGAACAAACAGGATGGGGCTGAATAAATAGGGACAAGGATGAGCAACAGGGATGGGGATGAACAAATGAAGATGAATGATAGAGATATAGATGAACAAATGGAGACAGGGGTGAGCACTAGGGACTGTGATGAGCAACGTGGATGGGGATGAATGATGGGGATGGGGACCAACAAATGGGAATGGGGATGAGCATCGTAACAGGGATGAACAAATGGGGATGGGGGTGAGCAAATGAGGAGGAAATGGTGAAGGTTTTTCCCTCATAGGGCAGGATTGCACCCACTGCATCCATTTCAGCATCCCCACCAGTTGTGCCAAGCCAAGAAAGGTCCTGCAGCCAGTGTCTGACTGACTGCTCTAAAATAATGAGGAGAAACCCCCATTTGGGGTAAGAAGAAGCAGAGGGGGCTTCAAGGTGCTCCCATGTCCTGCCATGTCTGAAGGATGGAGAGAACCATCCAGATGACTCCAAATACCTGACAGCTGCTTCCAGGCAGCTCTTGCCCACCCTGAAACCCAGCCCTTGCTGCTGGCTCTGTTAATCTCCAGCTCAGAGCAGGAGCCATCTGTTAATAATTAAATTAAATTAATAATTAAATGGACTTCGCAAAACTCCCTCCAAGGCCAGGAACACCCTGCAAAACCCACAATGTAAAGTGGGGGATCTCTCACATACCTGGGTGCTTGTTTGTTTTAAAAATCAACAATCATAGGTAAAAAAAAACTCTCTGAGGGTTGTGTGTCTGAGTGTTTTGGTTTGGTTTTTTTTTTTTTTTGTTAAGCTATGGAAAGCTGGTTTAGTAACTTCAGCCTTGTCGAGAATTTCAGGAAACCTCTTACCTCTTCTTGTGCCTCATTTCCTGATCTAATCCCCGTCTCACAGACGGCAGGGGCGCCACTGGTGCTCACAGGGGTTCAGATTTTCCGTGCAGGCAAATTCCCATAAGATCCAGCCTCCCACCCCAGTGTTGGGGCTGGGAGACAGCTGGAAAAATCCCACTGGGATCAGCTCTTCCCCTCGGAGAATGTATCATCTCTTTGTGTCCCTGCTTCACCTCCCTTGAAGGTATGAGGTTTTTCAGCCTTGGTGAGGGCATCTGGGTTTTTTCAGTGATTTTTCTTCTTCTTTTTGAGGAAACAAGACTGGGAGGGCTACTTTGGGCTGCTGAAACCCCACCGAAGCCAACTCCACCTTCTCTGCTTCTTGGGCCTAGAGGAGAGCATCTTCCAAATCCAGGGGAGGAATGAGGTGACCCTAAAACCTCTTTTCATTGTCCTCCCTGGCTCAGATGCCATCCTGCCCCAAGCAGCACCAGGAAACATTCAACAAATAGTGTTAATTTATTGGACAGTGCTCCCAAAGCACTGTCTGGAAACCAAACACCATCCGTTACTCCCCTGACCATGCTTACACCTCAGTGTGCTTGGAAGTTAAAAAATAAAGAGGATTTGGTAACTTTTTTTTCTTTTCTTTTTTTTTTTATTAATGCTACAAATGTCCCATATGGCAGCAGAAACACGGTGCAGGAGCATGGCAGGCAGAGGGTGCTGCTGGTTAGTTCCCAAGGACTGGGACTCCAGCAGCATCTTCAGGGACAGGGTGGTTTGTAAACAGTTCCTACACATCCAGGGCAGCCGTGGGGGCAAGACAGGGAGGGGGCCTTTCCTTTCACAGTGAGCAAACGAGTGAGGCTGGGGGGAGAGGGTGTCATCACCGTGAGGTCATGGACCCTCTTCTTGGTTAGTTTCAACCAATGAGGAGAGGAAATAGGAGGCAGAGTCCCCCTGCAAAACACTACCAGTGCCCAGTGCTGGGCACTGAGCCCAGTATAGGAGAGGTGCTGGAGGAAAAGCTCTTCTGGACCTTCTCCCCACAGTTTGCTTCTCTTCTTGGCGGCAGGACCGGCGCGGGGTGGGTGGGGGGATTCACAGCTGTGATGTTGCCGGTGTCCCCGCAGAGAGGAGGGGTCCCGAGAGGTCCCACTGCCGCTGGTCCCTCGCTTCAGCAAGAGCAATAAATAGAGTACTCGAGGGTTGGGGCAGGGGGAGGGGGAAGCCAAACATGTGCTATCTCACAGAGATGGACATCTTGGGCGTAGCAAAGAGGGGTTCGTTCAGGGGGGGCCAAGATGACTGCTGCTGGCTCAGTTCCTTCTCCAACCTCTTGAAAAGCTTCTTGGAGGCTTTCTTGCGGCACAGCTTGCGGAGGCAGCTGAGCAAGCCATAATCCAGGGTGGTCTGCAGTAAAGCAGGGGGAGAAGAAATGGTGTTTTTTGGGGAGTCTGTGGACTCTGAGGAGTGGACAGAACTGATGCCAAGGTGAGCCCTGTCCTCGCTGTGCCCACAGCTCCAGGAAAAGGGGTTGATGTTGGGAGAGGGGCCAGAGAAGGCCACAAGGATGATCAGAGGGCTGGAGCCACGTCTGCTCCAAGAACAGGCTCAGAGAGCTGGGGCTGTTGAGGCTGAAGAAGAAAAGGCTGCACCAGGGGAGATCTCAAAGTGGCCTCAGTGCCTGAAGGGGCTCCAGGAAAGCTGGGGAGGGGCTGTTTGCCAGGGCCAAAGGATGAGGGGTAGTGGTTTGAAACTAGAGCAGGGCAGGGTGAGATGAAACACAAAATCACAGAATGTCAGGAATTGGAAGGGATCTTAAGAGATCATTTAGTCCCATCCCCCAGCTGGAGCAGGAGCACCCACATCAGGTGACACATAAAAGCAGGGTTTGAATGTCCCCAGGGAATGAGACCCCACAAACTCTCTGGGCAGCCTATGCCATTGTTCTCTCACCCTCAGCATGAAAAAGATTTTCCCCACATTTCTGTGGAACCTCCTGTGTTCCAGTTCGCACCCTTTGCCCTTATCATTGGAGGTCACTGAGAAGAGCCTGGCTCCATTCTCCTGACACTCTCCCTTTACATATTTATAAACCCCTCAAGTCTTCTTTTCTCCAAGCTAAAGAGACCCAGTTCCCTCAGTCTTTCCTCAGAAGGGAAATGCTCCAATTCCTTAATCATCTTCATGTCTCTGTGCTGGACTCTCTCCAGCAGTTCCCTGTTCCTCTTGAATTGGGGGTCCCAGAACTGAACACAATATTCCTGATATGGTCCCACCAGAGGGGAAGGAGAACATTTCTCAACCCGACTTATGACCAAATGAGACATGAGGAAGAAGTTCTTGCTCATGAAGGTGGTGAGACACTGTCCCAGGCTGCCCAGAGAGGCGGTGGAGGCCCCATCAATGCCTGGAGACATCCAAGGCCAGGCTTGCTGAGGCTCTGAGCAACCTCATCAAGTGCAGGATGCTCCTGCTCACAGCAGGGGGTTGGACTAGATGGCCTTGGAAGACACTTCCAACTCAACATTATATGATTCTATTTTACAATGCTATGCTTGGAGAGACCCAAAAGGACCTGCACCACCCTGTGTGCCCAAAGCCCATGGTGGGCAGACCTACTTCCAGCACGAAGGCAGCAAAGAAGTTCAGGGCAGCGATGCCCAGCAGTAGCAGCTTGAAATCCAAGTCATCGATGCCCTTCAGCTTCAGCAAGGTCTTGGGAAAGCCCAGTGGGTAGAGGGTCAGCCATATCATGAGGCCATAAAGGAGGATGAGGACTACCAAGAAGAGCACTGAGGATGAGAAGGAAGAGGGTTGAGGAGGGAGATGAAGGTTTCATGTCGCTCTATCCATGTGGCCAGCACCATCCTCACCGTTGGTGTAGAGTGGCTCCCGGAATGGGTACCCCTTAGACATGGCAACAGCCAAGATGAGATACTGGAAGCCTGTGACACAGAAGAGGACTGTGTTCTCATAGTTGGGTAGGTTCTGGGGAGCTGTCACAGTGCTGTTCAGTGGCACATACCTGGGCCAGGAAGGGAAGAATGCAGGGGGTCAGATGAAGTGAGAGGCAAGGAGAGGCTACAAACACCCCTGTTCTTCATGAGCAAATGGGAGCTATTTGCTGAAGGGGGCTTGGCACATCCACAGCCAACACAAAGACAAGCACTTGGCTTCACTGCTATCCTCCACACTGCTCCCATCACCGAGTTTACATGAAGCCAGAATCCTCACCAGCTCTGAGAGATGGTGATGAAGTAGCTGAGGACTTGGACTGTGATGAGCAGAGCTGTCTGGAGGAGCAGGCTGCCCAGCACCAGGCCACTGATCAAAGCCCCTTGGGGACGTTCCACTCCCAGATCCCGGGCAGGACCAGTGCGACCCATCAGCACGGCCACGGTGGTGGTGATGATCAGGTCAAAGAAAAGGAACTGGAAATCACTCAGGTTGGTGTTGATCTATGAGGGAGAAATTACTCGCTCTCAGTTGTGGGTGGCATTAGGAAAGGGCTGGGCTAAAACCCAGTGGGGACAAGGTGACCAAAAGGCACCGCTGAGTGTCACAGGTGTGGGGGTGACTCACAGTGTAGAGCAGCAGGACGGACACAAACTGCACCAGGCTGTACAGGGCCATGTACTTAAAGACACCAAAGGAGGTGACCAATGAGCACCTGCCCTCCCTGCAGGGAGTAGGAAAGAAGACATTCACCCACCACCCACAGCACTCTTCACAGGAAATGTTCCAGAAGAGGACAGAGCCAGTCATGAGGTTCACCTGCCCCCGGCCTTGGTTTGCCTGGAGCCTCCAGCAGCTCACCTGATGATGGTGGGCACACACTCAATGTTGGCCACACGGGAGGTGAATGGTGAGGCCACCGACGCCTCTGCCTCCGACAGTGAGATGCCCACATCAGCTGCCTTCAGAGCCCCACAGTCATTAGCACCATCCCCACACATCCCCACGCAATAGCTGAGGAGAGAATTATGGTTTGGGTTGGAAGAGATTTTAAAGCTCAACCATTCCCACTCCCTTCCTCCCATGGGCAGGGACACCTCCCATCAGCCAAAGCCCTGTCCAACCTGCCCTTGAACCCCTCCAGAGATGGGCCAGTCACAGCTTCTCAGGGCAACCTGGGACAGAGTCTCATCACCTTCATAGCAAAAGATTTCTTCCCAATTTCTAACCTAAATCTCCCCTCCTTCAGTGTCAAAGCCTCATCCCATAGCTCCCCTCCTTGATTTTGGATCCCTCCACAGATTTCCTGGAGCTCCTTCAGGGACTGGAAAGAGCTCTAAGGTCTCCCTGGAACCTTCTCTTCTCCAGAATGAACTACCCAATTCTCTCAGTCTACCCTCACAGCAGAGGGGCTCCAGCCCTCCCAGCATGTCCCAGCATGTCCTCTCCAACAGCTCTTCCTGTGTCCTTTCTGTACCAAGAAAGGATCTGATATTTCACAACAGGTGAGGGAAAAGCCATGGATTTTCCAGGGTTTCACCTCCCACACTTAAGATCACGCCACATCTGGGAGAGGGCCCAGCACCCTGCCACACAAGAGATATCTCTGGGCAGAGGACTAACTCCACTGTTCTCCTCCATCTCCCCTCCCTTGAGGTTGGAGGGACTTACTTGAGCTCCTGCAGTCTGGCCACCAGCTGAGTTTTCTGCTCTGGGGACATGCGGGCAAACACGGTGGCTTGGATGAGGATCTGTGGGAAAAGGAAGGCTCGACTTTTGCATGGCAGCACCTGCATCTCTGGGCTCCTTGGAGGACCTGCCAGCTCAGCAGGGCAGAGGGGACCTAGCACCAGCCAAAAAAAATCCTTCAGGGCACTTTAAGAATTATAGTTAGAAGAGACTTTCAGATGTCATGTAGCCCAACCCTCTGCAGTGACAGGGACATCCTGCACTACGTACTAGGCTTTGATGGGGCCTCCACCATCTCTCTGGTGGAGAGGACACCAGAGACTTGGGACAGTGACTCTCCACTTTCATGGGGAAGAACTTCTTCCTCATATCTCACCTAACCCTGCACAGCTCTAGTTTCAAACCATTGCCCCTCATCCTGTGGCCTCCCCAGCTTTCCTTGGAGCCCCTTCAGGCACTAGGAGGCCACTGTGAGGTCTCCCCTGGTGCAGCCTTCCCTTCTCCAGCCTCAACAGCCCCAGCTCTCTCAGCCTGTCCTTGGGGCAGAGGTGGCTCCTTCTCCCTGATCATCCCTGTGGCCTCCTCTGGCCCTTCTCCAACAGCTCCACATCCTTCTTATGCAGAGGGCACAAGAGATGGATGCATTAACACCACGTGGGGTCTCACAAAAGGAGATAGAAGGGGTAGAACCACCCCTCCCAGTCTGGTGGATTTTACTGAGGGGGAAATTCAGCTTCACTGGAGGATTCTCCTCCATTGGACTCACCTTTGGCAACAGGTCAGAGAAGTGCTCACACACCACAGCAAAAGATTTGCCATTGAGGGCAAAGTGGCAGGGCTGGAGCCGGAGGAAGCAGCCAGGGTCCTGCTGGCATGGAGCCTGCCCAGGAAAAAATAGCTTCCTTTTTTGCTGCCTCTGGGGCTTCAACTCACAGAGGAATCCCCTTGAGCAGCAGTCTGCACCTGCCTCCTCCACTTGCACTGAACAGGAGACAAAATATGCTTTAAATATTAGTTTTGAGCATTTAAATGATGCTACTTTGCATAAAGTTTGTGTAGTTGACCCCTTTGCGCCAAGTCCAGAGCAAGACCAGGGGCCAGCACCATCCCACCAAGGCATCTGGAGCACGAGCTCCAGCCTGATGTGCTCCCAGGGAGCAGTCAGCATCTAAAGGAGGCATTTAATGGTGCAGAATCAAACTCAGAGCTGTCGTTAAGGCTAATGCTGCTGGAAAGAGATTCCTGCTGGGCGATGAACAGTTTGGGCTGTACAATCCCACTCTTAGAGCCTCCTGAGGACTCACCTCGGGCTGCTCTTGGCCCTGGGAGTGCTCGGCCGGGATGAACTTGAGGGCAGCGGGTTTGTCATGGCCAGGCGGGGAGGCGCTGACGAAAATGACTTGCTCCTTGGGCTCCACCATGCGGCAGTTTCGGGCCACGTTGACGGCCGTCAGGATGTTGTCTCCTGCCGGAAAGAAGAGTTGGAAGGACTTAGTAACCAGCAACGGCATCTGCTGGTTGCCCTCAACACAGCTGCTCTCTCAAATCTGTCATGGCTAGGCCAGGGGTCCCTCCGCCCCCACCCCTCCCACTTTTGGAGGAGAGCTTTCCTTTCTGCCCTGTCCAAGGAAAAGCAGCAGCTCCCAACCCCAGCAGCACCACACTGCCTTGCTGTGAAATGCCCTGAGGCAACTCCCTTAGCTGTGAAACTCAAGGATCTGATGGGATACAGACATTTCATAGAATCATACAGTTGGAAGGGATCTTCAAATGCCATCTAGTCCAACTTCCTGTAGTGAGCAGGGATATCTTGCAGTAGATCAGGTTGCTCAGAGACTCAACAAGCCTGGCCTTAAAAAGGGGAGATCCTTCTCTCTCCCCTGCACATTTATGTGCCTGGTGGTGACGCTGTGATAGGTTTCACTGTTTAAGCTGCACACTCCAGGTCTGGGTTCATGCTGTAGTCATGAAAAAGACACCTGTCCACTCCCCTACCATGTGCACCCTGCCTGGTGTGAGCCCACCTGCCAGACTCACCAAAAACAGGGGTACACAAAGGCTGTGTCCAGGAGCCCTTGCCCTGCTCCCACTCTCCCCGGGCATTAATTCCTGCTGGAGAGACCCTCCACCCTGTGGCACTACACCACAGGATGCCCATGTCCACTGTCTTTCCTTGTGTCCCTGCTCCACTCAACAGGGTTACCTGTCACCATGATGGGGCGGATGTTGGCACTCCTCAGGAGGCGAATCACGGGTGCAGACTCTGGCTTGAGGACATTCTTCATGACAAGGAATCCCAAGAAGGTCAGGTTGCTCTCCACAGAGTCCCTGGTGGGACACAATGAGCTGTTCAAGAAGATCAACTGATACAAAGCTAAAAATCCATCAAGGGGCGAGGGCAGCCAACCATTACAGAATCACAGAATATCAGGGATTGCAGGGGACCTCAAGAGATTATCTAATCTAATTCCCCTGCCAGAGCAGGAACACCTAGGCCAGGTCACACAGGAATGCATCCAGACAGATTTTGAATGTCTTCAGAGAAGGAGACTCCACACCCTCTCTGGGCAGCCTGTTCCTGTGTTCTGTCACCCTCACTGTGAAAAAGTTCTCAGGTTCCTGTGGAACCTCCTGTGTTCCAGCTTGCACCCACTGCCCTGAGTCCTGTCATTGGAGGTCAGTGAGAGAGCCTGGCTCCATCCTCCTGACACTCATCCTTTACATATTTATAAACATTAATTAGGTCAATTGCTCTAGTAGAGATATTTTTCACTCTTTGCAGGCTGCAAGACAAACAGCACATATGTGCTCACAACACAGAAGAATGGAGAAGAAAAGCTGTTGGCACCAACCTGGGGAATTGCTGTGCCTCTTCAAAGGTGGTCACGGCACCAAGGGGTTTGCAAGCCAGAGCCAAGACCCTGAACCCATCTGTGGTGTAGTGTCGCAGTATCTGGGAGAAATCCAAGGGCACTTCCAGCCACAGGGAGGAAAAGCCAGGTCAGAACTGTCCCCCAGCAGGTGAGAGGAGATGAGGCTGCAGCTCCCAAAGCACTGAACGGCTTTGGATGCTCATCCAGCCTCCAGCCTCCTTCTCTGTCTTCTGGTTTCTATTTCCTTCCTCCCTCCCTGAGGCTGAAGCTAATCCAGAGCCCTTGTGCCCCTGGAACTGCCCCACAGCATACCCCTGAGGGTGATTTCCTATTGGGATGAGCCGCAGGGATGCAAATGGATAATGGAGCAACAGGACTGGTTATTTTTCAGCATGGAAGTGATAGTGAACCACTGTCCTCCAGCATGTACCTGTTTCCTTCCTGCACAGGCTGGCCACCATCTCTGGTGCACCTTTGACATAGACGTGGGATGAGGCTTCACTGGGCAGCTTAGCCAGGACACTCATCCTCTGCAAAGAGGAGGAGAAGGGGAAACGCCGGAGGATCCCCAGGGGTGACTGGTGCTTCTAGGGAGTAGAGGGAGTAGGTGTCAGGGCCAGGAAGAAGATGCCATGGGAGACAGAACCTCTCCAGGGGCTTGGAAGAACAACCACCCTCAGGGGGTGCAGCCTCAGTGACTTGGGGAGCCTGAGCCACTCAAATCAGAATCATGGAATGGTTTGGGTTGAAAGGGACCTTAAAGCCCATCCAGTCACCCCCCATGCTCTGGGCAAGGACAACTCCTGGGGTTGTTCCAAGCCCCGTCCAACCTGGGCTTGAACTCCTCGATCAAAGAAGTTATCCTGGAGACCTCATCTAAATCTCTCCTCTTCTGGTGTCAAACTGAACCCACTCACCCCACCACTCTTCCCCCTGCTCCCAAGTCCCTGACCCTGTCCAGCTTTCCTGAAGCCCCTTTAGTGACTGGAAAGGGCTCTAAGGTCTCTCCTTTCCTAAGACCTTCTCTTCTCCAGGCTGAACCTCCCAATTCTGGACTTACCCTGTCTCGTGGCTGTTCTCCCTCGGGTGGAGGTTTCATCACAGCCAAGACTTTTGTCCCAAATTGCTGGAAGATGGGCAGTTCCCCTTCCTCCTCCTCCTCTTCCAGCATCTCCAGGTGCTGAAACCAAGGCAGACATTGGGATAGCAAAGCCGTTCTTCGCTAGTCCAAATTGGGTCCCATCCACCTCAAGGACAGTTTGAAACACCACCTCCCCCTGCAGAGAAATGGGTCCCACCTTTCTCTTTATAGAAATGCAACTTCTCCCACCACTTGTCTTACCCAGCCAGTGGATTCCACCATCCTGAGGTCCACGGGGTCACCAATGGGCTGCGTCCGCAGCAATGAGACAGTGTGGCAGGTGACCAGGGAGTAAAGCAACGGACCAGCAGGAAGGTGACGGGGCTCATGGACAATGGGCATGAAGTGTTCATTCTCCAGTGGAACCACCCCCCAGACATCCAGCCCTTCCTCTGTCAGGGTTCCTGTCTGCAGGGAAGAGTGTGTTGGGTCCAGGCTGGTGTCCCTGCTCCAAGTTGGCATCCCACAGCACTGCCCGAGACTCACCTTGTCGAAGCAAACCAGGCGGATCTTCCCACAGAGGTTGATACGGGGAGGGCTGATGCAGAAAATGCCCCGTTTCTTCAGCCTGTTCTGGGCATAGATGGTGCCCACTGTCATGGCAGCTGGGAGGGCAGGGGGCACAATGACAGTGATGAGATCAAGGGCACGGATGATGATTTGCCCAACAGGCACCTGTCAGGCAAAGAGGAAGAGTGATGGGCATCCTAAGAGCCCTCACCCTGTCTGTCGGTCCCAGTGCCAGCTTGATCAACCAACCTACCTGGTTTTTGACCAAGATGAGGACACTGTAGAGAGTGCCAATAAAAGCTGCATGGGAGGGAGAATGGGTTGGGTTACAAAGCAAAGCATTTTAGGAGGAGTTCAACCATTTTCTGAGAAGTCTGGCTGCTTCTGGCCATCCCTCCATGCTCAGACCTACCCAGAATGGCCAGGAACAAGACAAACTTCACAGCATCCTTGTAGAACTTGAAGCTGACGGGTTTGGGGTAGAGGATAGAGCTGATGAGATCCCCCTTGGCTGTGCAAAACCCTGCAGGAGAGGGACAGAAGGTAAGCAATCTGCAAAGCCACCACCCTCTCAAGGTGGTAGCTTAATCCTGGCTTTCCCCTCAACACCTCACCTGTCCGGGTGACCACGGCCAGCACATCTTGGCCCACATAGGACTTGGCTTGGATGACCTGTGTTCCACAGAACAAGGTGTGCCGCCAGTGCTCTTCAGGGGAGTAGACAGTGCCAGCTGCCTGGCTGCCAGCTGGGAGAGGTGTTTTCATCACAGGTACACTCTCCCCTGTTGTGGAGAACACCATGAAGAGAAGTTTATCATCTTGATGGCATCAGGATCCAACCAGCCTGGACTGGGGAGGAGCTGCCACCGAGATGCATGGCTTGTCCTTTCATAGTACCATAGAATATGTGCAGTTGGAAGGGACCTTCAAAGTCCACCTAGTCAAACCTTCTGCAATGAACCAGGTCATCTTGCACTAGATGAGGTTGCTCAGAGCCTGATCTTGAATGACTCCATGGATGGGGCCTCCACTACTACTCTGGGTAACCTGGGCCAGTGTCTCCCTGCCCTCATGGGGAAGAACTTCCTCCTCATGTCTCATCTAACCCCACCGTGCTCTAGCTACAAACCATTGTCCCTCATCCTGTGGCTCCACACCTCAGCAAACAGTCCCTCTCCAGCTTCTCATGACCTTCATGAGGTTTCCACAGGTTTGCTCAGAAATCTTCATCAAAAGCTGAGGTGGCAAAGACGTTTAGTTCTGTGGTAGCTGTGGCTCTCACCTGTCAGCATGCTCTCATTGACCATGCACTCGCCTGTCAGCAGTGCGGCATCGCAAGGGACCAGCATCCCATCTGGGGGGAAGCTGATGCAATCACCTGGCACCAGGTCAGCTGAGCTCACCACCATCGCTTCTGGAAGAAAGGGGCAGCCATGATCAGCCACATTATCCTTGCATCATTCCTAGGCACATCATGCCACCATCACACCCAGGAATGTCATCCCAACCCTGTCTCCAATGACCTTGTGCCTGGAGTCCCTGCTCATGGTGGCACTGCACTCACCTCCGCTGGGGCGATGGACCCGGACACTGACAGACATCTTGGCCATGTTCTGCAGTGTGGTGGTTTGCTGCAAGGGAGGGGACAGTTAGAGCACACCAAAAAATAGCTCAGAAAACCCAGCAAAGCCACCACAAAACAAGTTTCAAAGGCTCGTGAATGTGGATGAAGGACTTGGAAACTTGCCCCACTGCTGGAACACAGGTTGTCCTCACCCTGCTGGGCTCAGAGGGAGTTCAACATCAGCACAGAGGTCAAAGAGCAGCAGAAAACAGGCTATTCCACCAGAGCTGACTGTCCCAAACCAGCCCACCACCAACCTTCCTTGTCTCATAGAGGGACAGTCCTAAGGAGATGGTGGAGATGAGGAAGATGCAGGCGGCATAGTAGTAATAGGCATCACAGACCCACAGCACGATGCTGAACACTTGGAAGATGTAGAAAGGATTGAGCACCTGGAAGGAAAGACAGAAAAAGACAGAGTTTTGGGGAGGGGAAGAAAGCTTCCTCCAGCCCACTGGCAGACCTCCAGACTCCCCGAGGAACAAATACTTCTGCAGAGACAATGGCCCTTCTCAGGGGCTAGGAATGAACCAGCTGGATTTGCAAAAACCCACCACCCTCCCCAGCACTGCTCAAAGAAAACAGCCCTGACAATGCTCAGCAACTTCTGCAATGCCAGAGGGATGCTCCTGTCTGAGCTAAGAGTCAGAATGGGTCACCCCTGCACAGCTTGACCAGCTCTGCCTTCTCCTATCTCAGCCCAGCTAGTTCTTCTGAAGTCCTCTCCTCCTCCCCAGAGAGAATGTGAGGGGCATGGAGCAGGGGGAGGATCTGTCCTGGATAACCAAATCTTTGGATGCACAGCTTGTGGATACACACCTCCTCAACCAACAGCCTGGCATAAGACTTGACAGGCACTTCAATGAGGTTCGGGCCGTAGATCTTCCTTCTGGAAAGAGGAGAGAGAAAGCAAAAGAGGAAAAAGCCCCATTTTACAGGGCCAAGCACAGAGTGCTGCATTTGGGCTGGGACAATCTACGTTACTGATACAGACTGGGAATGATGTGACCAAGAACAGCTCTGTGCAGAAGGACTTGGGGGTGCTGGTGGGTGAAAAGCTGAACACGAGCCAACAAGGTGTGCTCTGAGCCCAAATGCTAACCATGTCCTGGGCTGTATCAAAAGATCTGTCTCCAGAGATGGAGAGGTGATTCTGCCTCTGCTCAGCACTGGTGAGACCCCACCTAGAGTTACTGCCTCCAGCTCTGGAACCCTCTGCACAAGGACACAAACTCGTCTGAGCCAAGCCACAGGAGGCCATGAGGATAATGTGAGGACAGGCTGAGACAGCTGGGGCTGCTGAGGCTGAAAAAGAGAAGGCTGCACCAGGAGGGATATCACAGTGGCCTCCCAGTGCCTGAAGGGACTGCAGGAAAGCTGGAGAGGGGCTGTTTGCCAGGGCATGGAGCCACAGGATGAGGGGCAGTGGTTTGAAACTAGAGCAGGGCAGGGTTAGATGAGACAGGAGGAAGAAGTTCTTGCCCAGAAGGGTGGTGAGATGCTGGCCTGGGGTGCCCAGAGAGGCAGTGGAAGCCACATCAATGCCTGGAGACATCCAAGGCTGATCTAGTGCAGGATGTCCCTGCTCAGTGCAAGGGGTTAGACTACAAGGCCTTTGAAGGTCTCTTCCAACTCAACACATTCTAGGATTTCCAGCCTGAGATGCCCTCAAGGTGCCCAGATCTCCCCAGGAGCCTGTATGCATGGGGATGCCAGAACAATGCAGCACATCTGCAAATCTGTTTTGAAATCGGTGTGCAAGAAAAACTCAGGCTCCAAGATTTGTTGGCCCCTGGAAAAGGCTCATCCATGGTCCCCAAGGTATCCTGTGAAGATGGAAGATCCCTACCTGGTGCTGTGGTCTTGCTGGTGGAGCCCAGTGTGAAAGAGGTGGAGCTCTGCACAGGTCCAGCCTTCATCCAAGACACTGGCAAAGATAAGGGGAAAGAAAAATGGAGAAATAGAGTCAAAATCAGCAGGAGCCTGGCCCAGAAAAACAACCACCACGTCCAAGTACTTAGTCACACAAAGTAAAATCCCTTTGAGAAAGAGAGAGCATCTTGTTCCTCAGCATCTGCCACAGCCAGTGGGTGCCAAGAAGCTGGAACAAAGGGGCAGTCAGGAGCAGTGCAGTGGCGGGAGGGACTGAGGGGGGGCACCGTCCAGCAGATACCAAACCACATCACCCTCTTTCCTCTGCCCACAAAAATGGGCAAAACAACATCAACTTGGGGGCAAGGGGAGAGGAGCAGCACAGCTTTCCCTGACCTAATACCTCAGGGATGGTCCCCAAAGGCTTTGCAGCACTGGGCAAAGAGCTCCAGTGGGGTTATTTGACATCCAGCTGTGTCAGGATCATTTTAGGGAATTTGGCAGGAGAGGAAAGGGGATCGTGGAGCCAAGGAAAACCATGATGAGATGTGGAGAGGTTTGCCGTGGCAGGAAGGGGATGGAAATACCTGACTTTGCAGTACGCCTGCCGCTGCTCCACCCAGATGTAGCGCATGCCCTCAAACAGGTAGTACCGCAGCACATTCTTCTGCAGGGAGCAGGGCAGGAAAAATAAGGTGTCAGTGAGACAGGAGGGCAGGTCACACCACAGGAGGGAGAGGTAGGAAGGGTCACCAACATCATGGAAGAGTTGCCAGCATCACCTCTTCCTTCTGATGGAGGCAGACAGTGTCCCGGCTCTCCTCCTCATCTGCTACGCCAATGGTGATGCTGCTGCTCCGGTCCTCCAGCCTGGCCCCAGACTGATGCTCCAGGCTGCTTGGGGTGGGAAAACTAAGGATGGGTCCCCTTTCCATCCACCAGCTCTGCCCCCAGTGCCCATTTCCCTCAAAGGCAAAAGCCCATAGGAGTCCCAGGGTATGATCCCAGAAACATGGTGGGATGTGTGGGGATGGATTGCAATCTCAGCTCACCTTCCCTCCCCTAGTGCCTCTGTCTGCACACGGGTTGTGAAACACTGTCCAAATCGGTCCTGTAAGACAGGCAGGGTTCTGAGCAGGGGAAAACAAGAGAGTGTGCTCTCCCCCAGCTCCTTCCAACGGGAATGGTGTCACAGGGAGAGAATCCCCAGTCACCCATTCTGGAGGACAGTCTGGTTTTAGGGACAATAAATCAAAAGACAAAGCCATGATGGCAGCTATGGAAGGGGAAAGCACAAAATTATTCCAGGAATAGTAATTAATTTTCAACTGAAACAGGGGACATGTAGGTGAGATCTCAGGGTGAAAATTTTCACTTTGAGGAGGGCCAGCCCCTGACTAAGGTCGCCCAGAGAAGCTGTGGCTGTCCCAGCCCTGCAGTGGTTTAAGGTCAGGCTGGACAGGGCTTGGAGCAGTATGGGCTGGTGGGAGCTGTCCTTGCCTAGGGCAGGGGTGCTTTAAGGTCCTTCCCAACCCAAACCTGCGAATAATTTGGCTCTCGGGTAGTGCAAAGCTTGAGAGGAAATAGACAGGATGGAGACAGAGAGGAACTCTTCTTGGGGAGCCAGTGCCAGGGCCCAGCCCTAGGTTTCCAGGTCACCTCATCCCCTCCAGAAACTCACCCTGATGATGACCCAGTCGGCCTGGCCCAGGGCACAGGGCTGGCACTTGGCCTGTACCTCCAGGCTGGGCTTCCAGTGGAAGAGAATGAGGAGCAGCCCAGCTGTCAGCACTGAGCAAGTGTGGCACAGGGCTACTCGCCACCTCTTGGTCTGGTAGCCTGTCACCTCCTGGAAGAAAGGAGATGACAGTCACACAGTGATGCCTATTTATAAAATCAACTGATATTAAGACAATTGAGCATTGAAATCCTAAATAGCTAAAAGCCTGAAGCCTCCTCCTGGTGGAATTTAACACGAGGCAGGTGACAACCGAGAAGCCCTGGGGATGGAAAAGCACCATCTGGTGCTAGAGGGGCAGATAACACAGGGGTTTCTGGGACAGCCCTTCTCCCTCCCCACGTTGATCCTCTGGGACCTACCATGGGGGATTTATCGGTGTCTCGCTGCAGAGTCCCGTAGCCTGGCTGCTGGTTCCCCAGTAGCCTGCTGCTGTCTGTGCAGGCGGAAAAAAGAAAAATAGAAAAAAAATATAAGGGGAGTCAATCCAAGTGGTTATTCAGGTGATGCCATGGTGATGGGATCCCAACTGCAGTGATGGCATCCCAGAAACTCAGTGTCCCCTCTAGTCACTCAGCCCCGTGATGGTAGGGGGAGTGGATGCTGTGGGCATCCTGGCGCTGCCTGGTCACCTTCTTGCAGCACGTGATGGTGGAGCCAACGATGCCAAGGAGGCCAGAGAGAAAAACTGGCAGCAAACCAGCATCTCAGCGGCCGGGGGAAGGGAGCAGAGCTGGTTTGGCACCAGGGCAAACACAGAGAGAGCTCTCCCATGTTTCACGCTCCTTTGCTCCTCGTGTTTCTCCTCCAGGAGGCTGAGGACACAGACACAAAATCGGCTTCTTTTTCCCCATGGTTTTAAGGGGTGGATCAGCACCTCCTGCATGGCCTGGGAGAGGGGAGACACCTGGCAGCATAGCCCCCATCATCCCAGGAGAGATTTTAAGCATTCCCCTCTGCACCATGAAGATGAAAACCCCTCACCCCTTAAATCCCTGCAGTGTCCCAGCTCTAGGATATGAAATCTGCAGTGGGAGACAAACCCCATGGCACAAACCCAAAGCCAGTAGGCAGTTCCCACTCCAGGAGACAGGCAGATAATTTCCTGGTTGGATTCAGGTTTCCAGGAGAACTCAAACAATTAACATGGCAGCTGGCAGCCTCTGCTCCAGAAAAGCCACTCCGGCTACATTCCTGTCACCCCCTACTCCTACGCCATGGCTTGTTCACAGGGGACAAAAGTGATTCATTCAAACCATCCCCTTGTTTCAAATGATTACTGGGTCCAGAGGCTCTAACTCCCTGTGCCACCCAGTGGGACACCAGTTCCCAAAACAGACTGTGCCACTCTGAAGGGTAAGTTTTAGGTTAAGGAAAAGAGGCACAGAGGGGGTAGATTATCCAATCTTCTGGGATAATAAAGCAATACCTCCCAGCCTTCACAAATGGTTGCAAAGCACCTGCAACGAAGGGGAAATGTCAATGCCAGATCCCTTGGAAAAGTAGGAATTCCAGGTCAAATGGGGCCAGGAGAGGGTGAGAGCAGCAGAGGGTGAGGAGCAACGTGCAGAAAAAAGGAGAGGGTAAGGGCTGGGGGGGAATGTCCTTGCACAAAGACTTCTTTCCGCCAGCACTTGTCTGCAGGGGTTGCAGGAAGAGGAGAAGGTGAGAAAACAACCTGAAAAAACCCCGATTTTCTTTCTGTGCCAAGAGGCGAGAGGCAGGGCCCACGTGGAATTCTGCAACAACAAAATTAGGAGCATTTTCTTGCTCCGACAAAGCAGGGCATTTTTGGGAGGAACGCACCCATGGCCATGGCACAACCCCCTCTATCCCCGTCCACAGCTGCTCTCACCTCCTGCTCCCATCCTGGTGGATGAGAAAAGGGCTTCTCCAGACTTTGGACTCACCACCTGGAGTGGGATGTGTGGGTAGAGCCCACCATCAGCCACTCTCTGCTGCTAATAGACGCGTCCGGGAAGCAGCCGGAGGTGAGGGTGAAGCTGCACCACCGGTTGGACTTGGCCACACCTCATGGACAAACACAGCGTAGGGTCAAGTGGCCATCCCTCCTCCAGTTGCCAAAGCTCAGCTGGGGAAGGGATCTGCTTCTCTCCCTGCTGTTAAACAAGGGGGTGACACCCCCGAGGTGACTCTAGGGGGGGTCGGCCATGCTCCAACTCCACTTTGCCCAAGGGAGGAGGGCAGCCACAAAAAGCTGCTCCAAGTCCTTGTAGCTGCCCAGCTCCAGGACTGGCGCTGTCTGGCACCCTCCAAAGAACCTCCACATGTCACTGCTGCCTGGGTATGGGGGAAAAGTGAGGAGGAGGGTGCTAAGGATACACCATGTGTCCTGACTAGTGAAGACATCTGCTCTGACAGCAGAAACCTGGAGCCCACACATCTCCTGGCACTGAATCCTTCTGGTTGGGAACCCTGGCAAACACCAGCACTGTTCCTTGCACCAAAATACAGCCCTTCCCCCTGCCATCCCCTTGAACTGGACACAGTGTGGTCTCAGGGACAAGCTCCTTTTACAGTCACAACTCTTTTCCAAGCACCTTTCTCAGAGCAAAGAAACCCCAAGTGGCTTTTCAGATGTCCCTCTACACGGACAAGCTTCCTCCACACTGGAAGCTTAGGGAAACAAAACAGAGTTGTTCATTCACCATCAAAGGCCATTTAGTCCAACCCCCTGCAACAACAGGGACATCCTGCACTAGATCAGGTTGCTCAGAGCCCCAGCAAGCCTGGCCTTGGATGTCTCCAGGCATTGATCCACTACCTCTCTGGAAACCTGGACCTGTGTTTCACCACCTTTGCGGGGAAAAAACTTCTTCCTCAAGTCTCATCTAACCCTGTCCTGCTTTGGTTTCAAGCCACTGCCCCTCACCCTGTGGCTCCATGTCCTGGTAAACAGCCCCTACCCAGCTTTCCTGGAGCCTCTTCAGGCACTGGAAGGTCTCCCCAGGTGCAGTCTTCTCCAGCCTCCACAGCCCCAGCTCTCTCAGCCTGTCCTTGGAGCTGAGGTGGCTCCAGCCTTCACATCATTCTTGTGACCTTCTCTGACCTCTCTCCACCAGCTCCACATCCTTCTTGTGCTGAGGGCTCCAGAGCTGGAGGCAGCAACTCCATGTGGGGTCTCACCAGAGCGGAGCAGAGCCAGAATCACCTCTCTCCCTCTCTGGCCACTGCTCTTCTGATACAGCCCAGGATACAGGTGCCTTCTGGTCTGCAAACATAAGCTCCTCAGGGAGAGAGGTTCTGTGCTCCCAAAAGCCTACCATCCCTATTCCTCTGTGCTGAAATGGGATTGGAACACCCTGACCGAGCTCCAGGGTTGGCAGTGTTATACCCTTCAATAAAGCAGTGCAAGGGGAAAAAAGGGGGATGATATTTATCACCCAAGTGCTTTTAAGCTGCTGATTTGGGGCCTGCGTGGCTGTGAGGGGTGTTGGGACCCACAGTGATGGCAGCAGGGGCACTCGAGGAGCTCTTGGATGTCACCTGCCTCCTCCCTTTCCTGCCACAAAGCTCTTCCTCTCATGTCTCTTCTGGCAAAATCTCCTGCCCCAACCAGCTAAATTCATGAGGAAATGAGCCAAAGGTCAGCAGGGTTGTGGCCAGTCCTGTGTGACTCCAGCAGAAGAGATGCTGCTGGCACTGAAGCACATTGGGGTTATTCTTTTCCACTGCAATGTCACAGCTGGTGCTGACTGAGCCTTAAAACCATGTTATTGAACTACTGGGATGCCTTTCCCAGGAGTCAATGCCCACCCAGCTCATCCAACATCATAGAATCACAGTGTCATAGAACCTTTGATTTGGAAGGGACCTTCAGAGGACACCGAGTGACACCCCTGCAGTGACAGGGACATCCTGCACGAGATGAGGTTGCTCAGAGCCTCCACAAGCCTGGCCTAGGATGTCGCCAGGGATGAGTGCGGCCTCCACCACCTCTCTGGGCAACCTGGGCCAGTGTCTCCCCACTCTCATGAGGAAGAAATCCATTAATGACTCTTGAGTAAGGACAGGGAAGAGGGATGCTCGGAGCCTTGGTAAGACACTGGGATGCAGCTGCCACATTCTGGGGTGACATGGCAACTCCCAGAGTCGGCTTGCTTTCATTTCCCCATGTTTTGGGTAGATTGAATCAATGTATTGAATCCTTCGAGCCGAGTCTCATGGGGCCAGAGCCCATGGCAGTGGGTCAGAGAAGTTTGGATGGGAGGAGACACTAAAGAGCAGGGGTAATTTCCCCCCATCCCCCAGCCCAGGCTGTTCCAAACTCCATCCAACCTGGCTTGGAACCCCCTTCGGAGCAGAAAGGGGGGCAGCCACAGCTTTGCACCCTCTTCCTGCAAAATGCAGCAGAGAGGAGGGGGAAATGGGGCAAAAAAGGGCAAAACTCCCCCCTCCTCTAACCCCGCAAACCACAACCGCAGGGACATGCCCGCTGCAACTCCCACCCCCCTCCTCCATGGGGACACGCACGATGTGACGCCCCCCAACCCCCGAGGGCTCTGCAAGAGGTGACCGTGGAGCCACGCACAACACAACTTGGGGGGGACACGCGAAATGCAACCACCCCCCTCCCCGAATCGGTGGGACCCGTAAAATAAACGCATCTACCCCCGAGGGGAGCCCACGCAACACGAAACCTCCCGGAGGGACTCAAGCAAAACGCGACTGCGGGGCCACGCACGATGCGATTCCCCTCCCGTGGGTCGCGCACGACCGCGGAGTCCCGCACTCCCTCACACACAAGCCGTGGGAAGCTGTGCGCGTCCCCAACACCCCCCGCGGACCCCCTGACCTGAGCTCATGGCGAGCGGCCACGGGTGGGGGAGACAGCCCCGCGCTGCCAGCGGCGCGGCGGAAGGGCGGCGCGCGGGGGATGCTGGGATTTGTAGTCTTTGTCCTCCTCAACTGCGGAGACGAAATCATGGCTTGAGGAACGACTTTCAAAGGCCGGACATCCTGCACTTGATCAGGTTGCTGACCTGGGCCACTGTCTCCCCACTCTCCTGGGGAAGAACTTCCTCTTGTCTCATCTAACCCTGCCCTGCTCTAGTTTCAAACCACTGCCCCTTGTCTTTCGTCTCCATGCCCTGGCAAACAGCCTCTCCCCAGCTTTCCTGGAGCCCCTTCAGGCACTGGGAGGCCTCTCCTGGAGCAGCCTTCTCTTCTCCCGCCTCAGCAGCCCCAGCTCTCTCAGGCTGTCCTCAGAGCAGAGGTAGCTCCAGCCCTTGCATCATCCTGGTGGCCTCCTCTGGCTCATCTCCACCAGTTCCATGCTCTTCTTGTGCTGAGGGCTCCAGAGGTGATTGCTCCAGGTAGGGTCTCACAGAGCAGAGTTAATGGGCAGAACCACCTCTCCCCACCTTCTGACCACTGCTCTTTGGATGTAGCCCAGGATGTAGCTTTCTGGGCTGCAAAAACACCCCAGTGGCACACATCCAGCTTTTCATCCAGCTTAACTCCCAGAGCTGCTCTCTATCACATTCCCTCCCAGTCTGTGCTGGTAATGAGGTGCGGCTCAACCCAAGTGCAGCACCTGGCACCTTCTTGTTGAACTTCATGAGGTTTGCATGGGTCCAGGCTCTTCTGGATAACATCCTGTCCCTCTGGCTTGCCAACCACACCACTCAGCTTGGGGTCATTCCCCAACTTGCTGTTGGTATCATCTATGATGCTATTAAACAGCACTGATCCCAGCACAGATCCCTGAGGGACACAAACACACACAGAGGGCACTGACACCCCACTGGGGCAGAGCTTGGCTCCATGAAGATGGCTCTGTGCCCTCCCCCCAAGTAAAATGCCTGAGGTTATGCCCAAAAATGGCTTTGCACCCACAAAAACTGTAAGGTAACACACTGGGCTGCTCCATTCTAAGATAAAAGGGATTTCCACTCCTACATCATGCAAGGGAATGTGCTGGATTTTGCCCCAAAAAAGTGCCTTACAAATCCCAAACTTGGCAGAGGAGAAGACAGAGCTCTGCCCCAGAAAAGGGCTTTACACACTCAAAAAATGTTAAAAAAAAAAAAAAAAAGGCTGCACTGGGTTTTGTCCCCAAAAAGGCTTGACACCCCAAAACTTGTGAGAAAATGTACCATGTTCTGCCCCAGAAACGGCCTTTGCACACCCAAAATTTGACATAAAACACCATGGATTCTGCCTCCCCTTGCTCCCCTGCTCTGACCCCCTCGCCCATCCTTATACATGGTATTTTGCGGCTTCTTGACCTGAAAGGGAAAGTCAAAGTCAGTTTTCTCTGGATGTACCTCAGGTAGAGCTTGAGCTTCCACCCCTAAACCAAAGGGGAAGCAGACTTTTATTAATCAGAACAGGAAAACCCAAATGGGGTTTCCCTCTCACCAGGCAGCAAGGCAGAAACTAACTCAAAAAACCACACTTCAACCACAGAGAAGTGGAACAGTGGGTGAGGAGGGGGGGTCACTGAACTCTTGTCCAAGCTGTTAAAGATAAGCCTCACATTTAAGCAGTGAGGTGAGATTTGAGCCCTTGGCTTTTGTTTTGGATGGAAGTTTCACTCTGCTGGGTGAAAAACTGACTGGAGGCCAGTCAACAGTGGCGTACCCCAGGGCCTGTTCTCTTTAATAGCTTTATCAATGATGTGGATGAGGGGATGGGGTGCACTCTCTGTCAGTCTGCACACCACACCAAGTTGGACAGTACATGGATCTACTGGAGGGTCAAAGGCTCTGCAGAAGGATCTGGACAGGCCAAGGCACGAGGGTCTGCAAGACCAAGTCCTGGGTCCTGCACTTGGGGTATAACATCCCCATGGCTGGAACAAGCCTGGAGCACAGTGGCTGAAGTGTTGCCTGGGGGAAAAGGACTTAGGGTGACTTAGGGGACACTGGAATACAAGCCAACGTGTGCCCAAAAGGCCAAAGCTAACAGCATCCCAGCCTGTGTCAGGGACATGGTGGCCAGCAGAACTATGGCAGTTGACTCTCCCTTTGTACTGGGCACTGGTGACCCTCCACCTCACAAAGACTGAGAGGCTGAAGTGGGTCCGTACAAAGGCAAGGGAGCTGGGGAGGGGTCTAGAGCACAAGTGCTGTGAGGAAGCTGAGGGAGCTGGGGGTGCTCAGCTGGAGAACAGGAGACCGAGGAGACACCTTCTAGTGCTCTGCAACTTCCTGAAAAGAAGGTGTAGCCAGGGGAGAGGTTGGGCTCCTCTCTCAAGGAAAAAGACATAGGACAAGAAGGAATGGCCTCAAGTTGTGCCAGGGGAGAGTTAGGATGGATACTGAGGAAAATTTTGACACAGAAAGGGTTCTCAAGCATTGGAAGAGGCTGTCCAGGACAGGGGAAGGCCCTGAAGGACAATCCTCATCCCTGGAGGGATTTAAGACACATGCAAAACACAGAGCTTAGAGATATGGTTTAGGGATGGTTTTTGTCAGAGTTGGGTTGATGGCTGGACTTGATGAGTAAAGGTCTCATACAACCCAGGCCATTATGTGATTCTATTTTATCAGGGAGGTGACATATAAGCCCTTGGATTTCACTGGGGAGGTGAGATTATGGAGTACAGGGGTGCAATGGACATAGAACTATCAGTATCACTGGTACTTCTGAGAGTGTCTGACCTCCAGCACCAGCAGTGGAATCTTCCTCTTGCCAGGATGGGCACCCACACAGCCTTAACCACATTTAACCACAGACTCGGGGAATAGGGCAAGAATAGTCCAACACACATGGATTTTAAGCCTAAAAATCTCCAACCTACACCAGTCTGTCCCAAATCAGCACTGGGGGAACAAAGACTTAAGCTCTGGGAACAGAACTAAGTATTTCTGGAAAAGAAAATCAGCTTGGCTTCCTCGAGACAGACCCAAGGCTCTCTCATTGCAGGAGAGAGAAATGAATGGGCTAAAAAGAGTAATTCTGGGGGGTAAATCTCTGCTAAGCCGTACATGGCTTTTCATGCCATATCAGTCTTCGTTTGCTGCTTGCTGGCAGCACTTTAGGTAAGACACCACATCTTCTGGAAGATTTTACTACATTTAGACACACACCCCATCTCCCACAAAAAAAAAAAATCCAAAAAATATGTTAAATAGCAAACCAGAAATGCTTCCATTTTCTCCATCCGTCTCAGGCTGCAGCCAGCCACTTTATGCAACAGCCTACAATAAACATCAGAAGCTGGAGAAATGCGGAGCTAAAAAACCCACTTCTGCTGGAGTGAAGTGACAGATTAAACCCTGGTTTGTGATAAATTCCATCTTTAGGATTTGGAATAAGCCTCCTGGCAATGGTAAGACACCTGTCTCCTGGCAGCACCACACACCTTGTGAGCTCCATGTCCTCACTGAGGAGTCAAGGGATTTTTTGAAGACAGTGAGAGTCTCCCAACATTGCCCTCTCCAAGCCACTTCCAACTAGTTTCTCACCAGTTGCCAGAGGGCTCATTAATTACAGGGCTCTTCCCAAAGATGTGTTTGCTTTAGGGACATGGGATCAAAGTCCAGACAGGAATTTCTTTCTCTGCTTGCTTCCAAATTTTCACCCCCTAGCAGAGCCCCATAGAAGCCCCTCCAGCTGCTCACATGCTCCAAACCACAAAGGTTTTGGATTCTACCATAGCAGGGGAGGTGGCCAGTTCAATATTGTTATTAAGTCCCAACTCTGAATTGTTCTTTACAGTATTTATTGTACATGCAAACCTGTGGGAGAAACACCAAACTCCCTGCTGGAACCTTCTCTTCCTAAATCAGGTATAAATGACTTCCAGGTGAAGCATGTTGGTGTCTTCCAGTTAGGGACCAGCACTAGGCAGTGGCAGCCTTCTGTTTGTAAGTCGCCATCATCTTTTTGATCTCAGCAATGGCTTTGCCAGGGTTCAAACCCTAAAAAGAAGAAGTTCTTGTTAGCACCATTCTGGAATTCAGCATGTTTGTGCACTGTCCCCTACTGAACTCACAGCAAACTCCTCTACACGTTTCTGCTACTCATGAAATTTCCTAAAAGCCGGAGTCTAGACTGGTATTTGAAGTGCTGGGAGGTTACAGGATCGTAAGAGTCAGCTGTCAAGAGAGATACGGTATAGTGGTACAGAAGCCTCAGGGCAGGTGGTACTGATGCAGGCTCACTGCTTTCCAGCCTCAATTTACAAGGGAAGAGCTGCAGCTTTGGGACCCATAGGCCTGACCAGCAGCACTTCCCAGTGCTGGAAGAAAAACACTCATTTGACTTCAGAGGACTGGTTTTAATCAGCAAGGCGAGGATCAAAGAGTAAAACAAGTGGCTAAGGGATAGGAATTTTTAATCAAGCTCCATTAGATATGCAACTTTCCTGGGTGTTAGGAGATTATGATTTCTAGAGGCAGGAAACTGCTCTACAAAAGGATTGAGAGTAGGTGTACAACACATACGGGGTTTTTTTTCCTTGTCTAAAAGTAAAAAAAAAAAAAAAAAAAAAAAAGCAAAAAAGAGAGCTGTGTAAAGGAAGTCACCAAGTCACAAGATGGAAACACTTCTCACACAAAAGCCAGCTGGGCTTTCCCAGGGATTTTTACACAACTTAGACTCATGTCTGCATTGCACTCAGCACAAGACATGGGACTTCTTGAAGTGGGGGGCCAAGGAGGCCATGAGGATGATGCGAGGGTTGGAGTCTCCTTGCTCAAGAGTAGACTGTGGGGAGGGAGACCTCACAGTAGCCTCCCAGTGCCTGAAGGGGCACTAGGAAAGCTGGGGAGGGGCTGTTTGCCAGGGCATGGAGCCACAGGACGAGGGGTAGTGGTTTGAAACTAGAGCAGGGCAGGGTTAGATGAGACATGAAGAAGTTCTTCCCCATGAGGGTGGTGAGATACTGGCTCAGGTTCCTCAGAGTGGTAATGGAACTGCCATCCCTGGAGACATCCAAGGCCAGGATTGTTGAGGCTCTGAGTGATCCAGTGCAGGATGTCCCTGCTCACCATAGGAGGTTTGACTGGGTTTGGAGGGTCCTTCCCACCCAACACATTCTATGTCTCTGACTCTATGTCACATTGCAAAGGCCCTCAATCCTGCAGCACGGCTACCAAACCAAGGGGTGGGGACTGCCCCAGTGCAGGATGGAGAACATGCAGGAAATCACTGCAGGGTGCAGCTCACTGCTCAGCCTTCCAGGGCCAATGGAGATCACAGCCAGGATTAGAACATGTGAGGGGAAAACTGTTCTTCACCACAAGGTTGTCTTGAACATGTGGGACAGCCTCAGTAACCCGTTTCCCTACATACAGGTCTTTGAGTCAGACCTTCACCTCCAACTGAACTATGGCTGACAGCGGACTACAAACAAGCTCCCAGTACAAAGGGGGAATTATCTGTAGCCAATGAATCACTTCAGATAAATAAAACCACAAAAAAAAAAAACCAACCCAGCATGAGGCACTCCAATGCCTCTGAACTCCTGATCTCCAGGATCTCTTTTTCCCCAACATACATGATCCACCTTCCTTCACATCATGTCACAGCTTGAGAATTTCTCCACTGCCAGGTGCAAAGCTGTCAGGGAGGTAAAAATTGATAACCTCCCCAACAACAGGCAGGAGGGCAGCGCAGGACAAGGAAGAGGCATGTTTCAGTTTGGGAAAGCTCAAGAGAAAGAGACCTGCCAGACCAGACTGCCTGGAAAATGCCCTGAGAGGGGGATGTCAGCAGAATACACAGAGAATTCATCATCGTTTTCTCCATTATGTGAGTGGCACAAATAGGGAGAGCCACTACTGTCAGAGTTTAAGGTCACATTATACAGGAGTTAAACGTATTATTCACAACAATCAAACTACACATGACAAAGCTCCCTGTATCACTCCTGCATGATCAGTGCCCTACTGTCACCTCTCAAGGCTTCACTCACAAGGAAAAGATTCTCCCATGACGTGTCACACCAACTGTGCCTCTTGCACAAGCACCACTCACTACCACAAGCACCACTGCTGGAAACTTGCCGTGTTTAAAAAGGCTGAACAAGCCAAGGTCGAGAGTGGGTATTTCCTCTCTTGGTTTCAAACAGGGTGCATGGAAACAAGCCAGTCACCTCAGATGGGACAAAGGCAGGGGGCACACGTACCTTGGGGCAAGTCCTTGTGCAATTCATGATAGTGTGACAACGGTAGAGAGAAAATGGGTCTTGAAGCTGTGCCAGGCGTTCCTCTGTGTAGTCATCTCTGGAGTCAATCATCCAGCGATAGGCCTGAAAGTCAGCAGCATTTGACACACTTCTTCAAGGTGTTTGCAATCAGTGGGAGATTTTAAAAGCAAACTTAACTCAGGAACTATGGTCTAGCACTAGTCCAGCTGGACTAGGTAATATCACCCCACCCTTGCCCACACACTGGTTTTGGGTGAGGAGTCCCTCCACAGTGCCGATTGACAACCAGAATCCATTCTTACCTGCATCAGCACTGCAGGACCCAAGTACTTGTCCCCATTCCACCAGTAGCTGGGGCAGCTGGTGCTGCAGCAGGCACACAGGATGCACTCATATAGTCCATCCTGCATGGGGGGGAAGGGAGACCACAGTCAAAACCACTCCAGAAACCCATGAACAAGATTTTTTTTTCTTCTTGAAAAGGAGATTTACACAATCACATGCCTCCATCACCACCTTCCCCTCTAACAACTTGTTGCAACAGTGTGCCTCCAAAAACCTCACTCAACAAGTGCTGGCAGAAGAAAGCAATTCCTACATGTCTGCCCTCTCAAACAAGATGCTTGCAACTGCCCCAGCTCAAGCTCTACAATAAATCAGGTTTTCCTGTTGACAAAAGAGGGGGGAAAAAAGCATCAAACTAAAGAAAAATGTGGAAATCGCTTGCTGTTGCTGCTCTCTTTCATTCCAGCTTGTCTCAGCAAGTGGCAGAGGAAAGGAAGAGCGGTGTAATCAATTAACTATTCAAGGCTGAGTTACAGAAGCCAAGAGCAAAGTCTGTCCATAAGCCCAGAGGAGACTTTAACCTGTGCTTTGAGAGGATCCTGAAGCACCTGCAGAACAAGAACAGCGCGAGTCTTGAGTCATTTTGCCATTTTTAGAGAGATGAAGCAGAGTTTTTATTTCAGGCACCAAAGGTGGAGCTACATGGAAGTGAGACTGGGCATAAGTAAAGAGTGCAGAGGATCTACCAGTAGCCCTATCAATCCCCCTAGCTGAGAGAACAGTCCAGTCTGGCTTCATTTATGGATTTAAAGGTTGTTTTGGAACAAAAGACTCATTAAATTTCACCCCTAACTCCTGGGAGCTTGTGACAAGTCTACAGCTTTGTCACCAAAGCTGGGTAAGTCAGAGTCACCTTCTTGCTCTAAATTTGTATCGCTTCTAATTTTAACCCTTCAAATGAGCGATGAATCTAAAGAAAAAAGGTGTGAGTTTTTAGGTGATGCCGTATACAAGTCTTTCCTGCACACAGGTCAGACTCAAAGCTAGAAAAAACTTTACCAACTAGAGAAAAAGCATGTTTACTACTTGGGAGAAAGAGTCAGGCATCTCTTGTAGCCAATCCTAGGTTGGCTCGTTTCTGAAGGGATGAGAAAGTGATTTCAAGGATGAAAAACATGTGAAGGGGGAGTCCCTTTAGTCCTTAAATGATGAAGTAGCACAGGTGGCCTTGGACAAGGATTCTTACAGTACAAAATCCTGCTGTTTTTAAGGTGTCACAGTGCCAGTTGCACAATGCTGACACCTCAAGGCTTGCAAGTGTTCTATTTGTTGGGAGCTGACTTTGAAAGATCACTGTAGAAAACTAGGTTTGACTGAATTCCCTTGACACAGCATTCCTTTTTGCTATTCATATTCATCTCTCTCACCACTTCCCAAAATCCAGGCCTCTACCCACTTTATGCCTAACTCTGTGACAGCTCAGCAGCAACAGCTCACAGCTGAGAACTAACAGGCTGAGCTTTGAACCAGGGAGTGAGCAATCAATTCACTGAGACAGAGTAGAGGCTAAACAGAAATTGCTAATTAAATGATACCTCCTGCAGCAGCCCAGGAAATACAGCAGGATTTACCTGCACTGTAAACTGTAAAAAGCTGGTATCTCCCAGCTGTTCAAACAGATCCTCAGATAACCTTTAGTTTTGTGTGGAAACTTCAGACAAACACACCATGTCCCCATAATATCACCCAGTGCTTGAGCTAGAAATCACAGAATCTGAGTTGGAAGGGGCCTTCAAAGGCTATCTAGTCCAAGTCCCCTCCAATGAGCAGGGACATCCTGCACTAGATGAGAGCCTCAACAAGCCTGGCCTTGGATGTCTCCGGGCATTGATGGGGCATCCACCACCTCTCTGGAAACCTGGACCAGTGTTTCACCACCTTTGTGGGGAAAGAAATTCTCACCTAACCCTGCCCTGCTCTACTTTCAAATCTCTGCCCCTCTTCCTGTGGCTCCATGCCTTGGCAAACAGCCCCTCCCCAGCTTTCCTGGAGCCCTTCAGGCACTGAGATTGCTGGGAGGTCTCCCCGGGTGCAGCCTCCTCTTCTCCAGCCTCAACAGCCCCAGCTCTCTCAGTCTGTCCTCACAGCAGAGGTAGCTCCAGCCCTTGCATCATCCTTGTGGCCTCCTCTGACCCTCTCCCAACAGCTCCATGTCCTATGCTGTGGGCTCCAGAGCTGGACACAGTATTCCAGGACTTGCACTAACACAGAATCACAGATTATCAGGGATTGGAAGGGACTTCAAGAGATCATCTAGTCCAATCCCCCTGTTTCTCTGCCCCAAAAGGTTTAGCTTCTGTCATTAACTTTTAGGTTTGTAAAACCCAGCATTGCCAGAGAAGCCAGAGAGAGTGGAGACTGACACCCTGCATGCTAGGATCAGTTGCAGTGCCTTATCTCCCTGGAGTATTACAAGCCTGGAGCCTCCATGATGTTTTTACAAACACATGCAGTTTCTCAGCTCATGGACCAAGATCTATATCCTCATCACAACCACAACTGCATTTCATTAGCAAATATCACCCCAGCATGACACTGCATTTCAGGGAGCAGATTCCACCTGGAGCAGGTATTGCCTCAGACAGCTTTGTCATTAAAGAAACGTGAAGCTTCTGCCTGTTAACATTTAACCCTGGTCCCAAGAGGAAGGTATTTCAATGTTAGAAAAGAAGCAGTCACCAGTTTCTGACGGTCTTCTATGGACTGCAGGTACTGCTCCTTGCCCTGTTTCGACTCATCCTTCTTCTTCAGATAAGGCTCAATAGATTTGTACTGTGCATAGAAGTTACTCAGGTCCTAGGAGTCAAAGGGCAAAGAGATCACATTGAGTAAGATTAACCAGTGAGTTGAACACCAGCTTCCACTCCGAGGCATTCTGTACCTCAACCAGCCACATTCCTCCAAATGAGAAACCATTTAGTCACTGTTAAAAAGCTCAGACCCACCCAAGCCAGAAAACACCAGCAGGAGGGACACATGAATTGCAAGACCTGATCTTCTGGGCATCTCTCAGCTCTATCCCTTCCAAGCCAACGTGAACCTCGCACTGCTTGGAACAGTGTCACCCTTGGTTGCGAGCTGACAGAGGCAGATACTCACTGGAACAAGGTCCTTCACCACATACATGTGGGGGAGAGGGTAGATTTTTGTGACCTTGTTGAGATCGGTGTCGATTTTTTTGATACAGGCGAGTGTGTTCCCACCAGCAATGTTCATAGCACAAGAGCCACAGATGCCTGAGTGGGAGAAAAATGAATAAAGCATTAGATATTTACCCTCTTATTCTACTTGAGGAAGATCCTCTTGGACCCAAACATGTCTTTGGGCTGTCTTTAACAAACTCTCTACGTGACACGGAAAATGCCAGAAGTTGCCACTGGGCCAAACACATTGCTATTTAAATAAAGAACAAGCACAGGAGTCACTCTCATCAAAGCCTGAATGCATCCTCAGCACTGAGCTTTCTTACACAGGCAGCAATGGCTTGGCCACTTCATCCCTTTCGCACCATTCATTAGTTTTCCATGCATTTAGGGTGGGGAAATCATTCAGCTTTGTTCCTGAGTTTGCAGAACAAGTGATGCCAAGCAGCTAAAGCTGAGATTGTATCATGGGAACCAGACACACACCCATCAGCCCTACAGTTACAGTCAAAAGCATCCCTGAAGGTCAGGAACTTAAAACAAAAGTCTTATTTAAGACAGAAGGTTCTTTCCATGCCTTTGCAGCAGTGCCATAAATGACATTCATTAACTCCCAAAGGTGAGAGACACTCTCCAGAATAAACAACATATAAATAGCTTAACAAATGGATTAAATGACACCACTAACATTCCCCTAATAATAAAAGGATGAGCTGTAGCCCAGGAAAGGCCAAGGTTTATAAGAAAAACTACCACAGAACAGTCACATATACTGCTCAAGTCAGGAGCTCAGGAATCCAATTCAGACCAATGCCTAAAACATCCCATTAGAAAAGACAAATGTTGAAAGGGCAGAACTCTAATTTCAGAAGATCTGACACATATCAATTGATACGAGTCAGAGAAATTCCACTGCTCTTTACACTGACTTGCCCACCCACCTCAGCACCTGATGCACCAGCACCCTTGCTGCTGGATTAAGGCTGGCACTTGAACAAGGCTGTTCCTCCCACTCAAGGAATCATTGTATTTTCCAGTCAACTGGAGAGACAATCAGGACTGCAGGCCATGAGGATGCAATGCATGATTAGGGCTTCTTTTTCTCCTGCATTCTAGAAAAGGGGCAACATTGAACCAGCCCAGCTTGAAAAACTGTCTTCTTGTTCCGAAAGGATTCAGGGCAATTAACTTCAGCTGCTTGGGAACAGCACTGGCTGTCTAAATATGAGACACAGAGAAGCAGCAAACTGCATGAAATTGCCCCTCCTGCCATGCAGATTCTGCAGGAAGCGGCTGTGTTGAAGAATACTTTTCATTTCAGTCCAAGTCAAAACATCTTTAGGCATCAAGGGCATTGGAAATTCTCATACATGTGCACCTGCCTAATTAAAATCTAAAGTCATGCCACAAAGGCATCCTTCTCCTTTCTGCATTTCCATAACTATAATTTTAAGCTCAGCACCCCCCCATTATCCAGGAATTAGGACTTCTTTACAGGGAAAATCACCTGGACAGGTAAGTTTAAATGCAATTAATCAAACATGCTGATTTGTACGGGCAGAAGAACCAGCCAGTGGCTCTACAGCGTCAAACCACCAGATACCCATAATTTAGTTTAGTCAAAGAGCCAAAAAAAAGATTCCTGAAGCTATTCCTAGAAGTCACAAGGAGTCTCCCAGTCACACCCTTTCTTATTTCCACAGCAGCACTAAATAAAACAGCCCCTACAATCCACTCCCATGTGCCATGTCTACCCCCTCAATTTTGCTGCTGTAATCTCTCCTCTGGATTTTCCTGTGTTGTCTGGCACTGGAGGGCAGTGAGATGAATAAGATTAGAACAGGAACAGGAAGGACTGGGGCTGTTTAAACACATTGCTCATAGTTCAACATTGGGCTATTATGCCCTATGAATATGAGCTTTAAACTTTACTACTTAATTTATTGAGGTGTTTCACACACAGCTGCTGGAGAAGCAGAGAAGCACGCTGCCATTTTCTAATGACTGCACATACACTGTCAGTGAAAACAGCCTTCAAAAGCAATCTCAGAATCATAAGATTGTGTTGGTTTGGAATGGCCTTTCCAAGGCCATCTAGTCCAACCCCCTGCAGTGACAGGGACATCCTGCACTAGATGAGGTTGCTCAGGGCCTCAGCAAGCCTGGCCTTGCATGTCTCCAGGCTTTGATGAGGCCTCCACCACCTCTCTGGGCAACTTGGGCCACTGTCTCATCACCCTCCTGGGGAAGAACTTCCTCCTGTTTCATCTAACCCTGCCCTGCTCTAGTTTCAGACCACTGCCCCTCTTCCTGTGGCTCCATGCCCTGGCAAACAGCACCTTTCCAGCTTTCCTGTGGGGCTTCAAAACCTTTCTTACCTTCCCTGCATGATCTACGGAAGGTCAGAGTGGAGTCCATCTCATTTTTGATCTTGATCAGAGCATCAAGCACCATAGGCCCACATCTGTGACAGTAAAAAACCAGTCAGTGAATACATATAATTCCCTTTCAGTGCTTGATCTCTGGCACTCCAACTGAACAGCACTTAGAAGGATTCTGATCACCTACGAATAAAAATACACTTTTTTTTTTCCATTCCAGGAAAGAAAACAGAAATTTTTTGAACAGCAGCATAAACCATCTGCCACTGCCCACCCCAAGGTTGGGCCAGGGAGGAAAAGTCCTTTATTTTGCTGGTACCCTGAAGATTTGTTTCAGATGGAGAGAGTTCAGAACACACAGCTGATAAGAGAGTGCCTTGCTAGTGGTTCTCACCTTTCAGGTGAGGTTTTAACAAGTCTGTCTGTCCTCATTAGTCACAAGAGGCAGCACTGCACACAAAACTACACAGTCTCAAACAACTTAAGTCATTTTATACATGGCAGATAAGGCAATACCCAGAAAATTATTCACTGGTGCACATCGCACAAGAGTTCTGAGCTCTTCATCAAGCTCTTCTCAAGCATGGAGCTACAGGGTTTTCTATCTGAAGCTTTCAGAAAGGGCTGAAGGTGGATTCTTCTCGGGGGGGGAGCACAGCAGCAACCGATGCTTAGCAAAACCAAGTCACATATGCCCATCTAAAGCTTTCTGCACCCCTGGGATGTCTGTACACCTACAAAGTATGAAAAAGCAACAGCTTCCTTGGTGACAGCTACAGCGAAGCGTGCAAGTGGTTACTAAGAATAACTCACTGTGAAGAAAACTACCAAAAGTATCAAAAAAGCTTTCACCTTCTCTCTCAGGTCTAGTGCTGTGAACTACATGTAAAAGGTTCCCTATGTAACATGCCTCTAAACTCTATACAAATTAAGATCATTAAAGTCACAAACACACAGTATTCAACACACCTCAAGAGACAAAAGCCACAAAACCATTTCATTGCTGACAACTATCAAGACACTGGCAATTCAGGATGAAGTGCTTAACAGAATCAAGTGAGAGAGAGAAAAATAATCTCATGCCATCACAGCAAGATCTGCCCTATCAGGAAATGACACCGAAGGCAAGGTGCTCTGTAACTCACCTGAGGCATCACCTTCTGGAGGCACTTCAATGAGGTGTGAACAGTCCCTGAAGCTTAATGAGACTGCTGACAACTCTCACTGACAGCTCAAGAGCTCCTCAGTCACCCACTGTTATAACCTGTCAGATAAGCTTGGTGCAACCCTAGCACTCCTGCCCTAAGCAGCAAAGTTTCTCCCTAATGGGCCATACTCACTTATTCAAATCCACCTCATAGGTCTGCATGCGGGGCTTGTCCCCCGGCTTATCAGGATCCCATCTGTAGATGGCAAACTTCTTGATACGAGGTGCTGCTGCTGCTGTCTGCGCTCCCCGACACATCTGTATTTAAATAACAGCAGAACAGCCCTTAGATCCTTTTGGGCAGCTTTTAGTTGAGGAACAAAATAACTCATCCGTGATTGGGGTGAGAGCTGCATGACCCATCTCTGGTCTGTATTTGGGTACTTGTACAGCTTTTAGAAAATCATCCAAAGGATTTGCTGGAGCCATTAACCTTAACTCTGCTCTGGGGCTCCCTCCTTCACAAGGCAAGGAAGAAAACCCTAAAACTAAGGCAACCCACAGGCAGAGTCTGTGGACACTCATTCCTCCACTGCCCTGAAGACTCTCCCCACCCCAAATCTGCTCTCACTAGTTCCCAGCTGTATCTCTACCTCACTGCAGCATTCCATCTCTTCCCACTATTCCTCCAGGAGCTTCTCCCCTTCCAGGCTGTACTCACCTACTTCCAAATTGCCCAATATCCTTATCCCTCGTGTTCCCACATTTCCTCTCAACCCCTCACCGAGTCTCCTACATCCCTCAGCCTCTTGTCAACCTCTACCTCTCCCTAGGAACATCCCCAACCCCTTCCTACTCTTTTTTCACCCACAGACTCTCCCCAGCATTCCACTCACCCTCTTGCTCCCCCAAATTCACCTCCCTGCTTCTCACCCTCTTCCCAACCCCTACTGCAGGCCTCCTGCCCTCCAGATCCCCTGCAGCTCCCTCCTAGGGCCCCAGACACCCCCTCTCGGCCCCAGCTCTACCTCAGCCCTCTCCCTCCTTCCCTCCGCTCACTCACAGACACCTCAGCACCCTCTCCTGCTCCCTAGCTCCCCCTTTCCATGCCCATCCCAAACCTCACCCCGTCCCACCCGTACCCCCGACCTTCCCGCATCTCCCCCTCAGGCCCTCAGCACCTCGCCTCGCCTCCCCCCCACCCCTCGGCTGCCGGGCGCAGGGCGGCTCCAGGCCCCTCACCGTCCGCGGGCCGGCCCGCAGGAGCCGGGCGGGGACGCCGCGTCTCAAGGAGACTCCCACCACGGCCGCCGCCATTTTAGCGTTGCGCAGTTCCGACCCCGCTCCCGTCCCGGAAGCGGAAGTAGTGGCCTTTCCGCCATAGAGCGGGCCTGTGCCGGACTCAGGGGGCGGGACTCTGCCTGCAGCCATCTTGTGGGCGACGGGGGGGAAACCGTTGGAAGGGCCCAGTCTTCTGCAGTGAGGCTCCCCTCCGCCACACCGTCCCTGAAGGCTTTTCTCCCTTTATCTCAGACGCCTTGTTTGATTTTACAGAATCACAGAATGTCAGGGATTGGAAGGGCCCTCAAGAGATCATGTAGTCCAATCCCCCTGCCAGAGCAGCAACACCTTGACCAGGTTACACAGGAACACGTACAGGAGGGTTTTGAATGTCTTCAGAGAATGAGACTCCACACCCTCTCTGGGCAGATGTTCCGGTGTTCTGTCACCCTCACTGTGAAAAAGTTCTTAAGATTCCCATGGAACCTCCTGTGTTCCAGCTTGCACCCATTGCCCTGAATCTTATAATTAGAGGTCACTGAGAAAAGCCTCCTGACACGCATCCTTTCCTGCCTCATTCCTCACAGCAAATTTATTAATGAACTGAATCACAAGCAAGACATGCCAAAAAAGCCATCAGGGGTGAGGGTGGAGGGGAAAGAAGGCCCTGCTATGGCATTACATGCCACCATTTAAAGGCAAAGGGCCGCCGCTGGACGTTGGTGCCACAGCGGACCTCCCCAAGCTGGCCGTGGAAGGAGGCCACGTCCTCCAGGAAGCGGCAGCGAAGGCCCAGTGGCTCCAGGAGGGAGCGGGTCCTCAGCTCCAGGCAGCATTCACCCCCCACCATGGGGCCAAATGGCTTGGGGATACCCAGGTCCTTGTCCAGGACGATCATTGTGACCTGTGGGATGACAGATGAGGCATTGTGAAGCATGAAGCTGAAGGAAAGCCGCTGTTCGCCCTCCTCCATTATCCTCACCCCAATCGATGACATTTTTTCAGCTGTCTTGTCCCAGTCCTTCAAATCCAGCATTGATCTCTCCCTTTTTTATCGTTAAACTGTCCCCCCTGCCTTGCAATTTCACTACTTTGAAAGGCTTTTTCCTCAGAACTGTGCAGTTTAACCCAACCTCAAGCAACACAGCACCACAAAGTTGTGCTTAGGCTTCTCTAAGCCTGGAGCCTGGTTGGAGATATTTTCTTTTTCTGGATTGTGGTAAGTATTATGCTCTTTTAGGGAAGTTCTGGAGCCTTATCCTATGCTGGATAAGCTGCTTTTTAATGAAGATCTGAGGAACTGGGACTCTCTCACCATGTTTGGGAAGTATGCCATGGCTTTGCCCTGCTTGTCTAGCTTGAAGAGGGCTGGCAGGTCAATGATGTCCTCCTCTGTCAAGCCCAGCTCCTTCTTGAGGATGTCCCTGTTCCAGTCAATGCAGCGCTGGAGGGAATGGAGAGCAGATCACGAAGAGTGACACAGGTGGACACAGTCCCCAAAACCACCTTTGTCAGGAGGAAAGCCAAAATACACTCCCTTAAGGGGATGTGCACCATCCTAGGGCAGTTATTGCAAGAAGTATCGGTTGTTACCTGGACGTACTGGTTCTGCTGTACCAGGATGTCATTTGAAAGGACCTTGTTAATGGTTACCCGTTTTGTGTCAGCCCCTGAGTACCCTGCAAATGCAAGCTCCTGTCAAAATGAAGTTGCTCTGTGAAGAGTCCAGCTTAAAATATGGCACAGAGATTAAAAAAAAACCCACTCAAATCCCCAGTTCCTGAGCTGGGGTTTAAGACTGACAGAAGTCCCAATTTTTAGTTTCTTGGGAAACTGTGTGGGAGGAAAACCTTTGCCCATTGAAAAGAGCACTGGAAATGTCCTATTTGTCATCCTGCCCACAGGAGCTGTTAGCTCCTGAATTTCTCCACCCAGCCCGATAAAACCAGTGCTACTACCTTCACCCCTTGTATGGGGATAGCCACATCCTGGGCAGGTAGCAGAGATCCAGAGGGACTCATGGAGATATGGAGATCTTCCTCCATCCCCATTGTGGATTGATGGTGTTCAAAACCACAATTAAAAGATGGTTATCTTTGCTTGAGGGAAGGAAGGTGCTAATTTGGGCTGACACAAGAGCCCTTTGGTTGTCCCTTCTCTGTGCTGGAGCTCTGCTGGACTTTACAGAGATGCTCCATTCCACTAAGCAAGCATCCCCTTTGAGCAAAGGGCTTTATCCCTTCCGTCCCACTCATTTTCCTGAAATAGGGTTTGAGAAGGCTGGGTATGATGTGCAGGCATCCTGTTTGCCAGCCATGGAGGACAACTGGGTGGGAAAAGGTCTCCATGTCCCCTGATACCCGCACATTGGTCAGGTGCTGCCGCCCTCATGCCAGCTGCTCTGCAGAGTGGTTCTGGCTGTCTCAGCTGACATCAAAGCAGGACAGAAGCTCCCTGCTGTCCCCTTGCCTTTGAACATGGTGGCTTCACCCTGGCCCTCCTTCTGCTTCTCCCGAAAGAGCTTGTAACATGCTGCAGGGCTGGCCATCAGCATCCGAAATCGCTAGTGCAAGACAGGAGAGACAGCAGTCACCAAGAATGCCTTAGCCGAAGACTTGAGTGGCTTAGCTTTGCAAGTAACCTGAGCTTAAACTCTCACAGTCACACATTTTTACTGTCCTTTAGTTGGGTCCTATTTTAGTTGGGTGTGATATGCCTGGATGAGGTGTGGGGATTTACACTATTGGCAAATACCCACCTCAATCTCCCTGCTGGGATAGGAAAGAAAACTGCAGCCTTGGCTGTATCTGTATTCAGTCCTGCCCACCCCAGGCTGGGCAAATAACCCCTGGGAGGCTGTTTGTTGGAGGGGTGGGAGAGCTGATACAGTGAGATTATTATCTAGTTTGGTTTTTTTTGCTTTTTAATTTCTAGGCAGTGGAGGATGTTGCAATGGAGGATGAAGCAAATCAGCCTCTGATTTCCTCAGAAGAAGACAAAAATGGCTACTGGCCCGTGGGAATTTTTGAATTTGTACCCCACCAGTCCTGTCTTGCTTCCCACCAGCAGAAATGGTCTGCTTGGTGAAGCATTGCAGGCTCTTTGCTGGAGTCTTCTGGTACTTCTCATGGGGTTTTAGCACAGTACCGGGGGAGGTAAAAGTGCTGGGGGGAGGGTTTGGGGGACAGGGGTAGTGTGTGTACAAATACCCCTCTTCTGAACCATCCAGGTCAAGGTGTGATTTCTCCCAGTCTTACATCAGAGGTGGTAAAAGCCATGTTAATAGAATGCACTTCTGAAAACATGTGGGAGATTCTGGGCAGCTGTGAGCCTTGGCCAGTCCATGTGAATCTTGAGGCTTAACTTTCTTAGACAACCTTAACAGGCAGCTTTCTTTTTTCTTCTGTGTTGCTCATTAGTTCAGCAAGTCCCTGTGTTCAGAGCCCTCGTTTTGAGGACAGAGTGAGAACCTGAGCGAATACTGACAAAAAAAGAAACTTTGGGATTTTCCCTGGAGGTGGCCCAATGGGATTAGCTGTTTGGAAAAGAAAATACTGAGCCATGGGGGGAGTTTGGGTACCTTTGTGTCAGAGGTGGGCACAAAGGTGATGAACTCATCCACATGGCCCACAGACAGCCAGTCAGAGTAGAGTTCCACGGGAGCCTGCACTTGCTGGGCATAGAGGAAATCCCGAACCACTCTGGTCATTCTCCTCCCTGCAGACCTGGGGTGAAATACCACCAAGAGAAGGTATAAATAATTATGCATTGATATGTACATCCACACAAACTGCTGGTGAGGTTGGGGAAAGAAAGGAGGGTGCAAATGTGAAGGCAAAGAATGGGTGTGCCCTCCCCATAAGGTACCAGATTCAACCTGGTCAAAGGATAGCATGTTAAGACCCTTAATCATAGAATCATAAAATGCTTTGGGTTGGAAGGGACTTTAAAGATCATCTAGTGCCAACCCCCCTGCCATGGGCAGGGACACCTCTCACTAGACCAGGTTGCTCAATGCCTCATCCAGCCTGGCCTTAAACATCTCCAGGGAAGGGGGCATCCACAGCCTCTAGGCAACAAATGTGAGGTTTTGATGATGTTTAGGGACAATTGTTGCTCCTTTGTTCACAAACATACGGATTTCTCATCTCTTACATGGGGAAGCTGCTGCCGATGAGAATCCTGCCTAAGGGATACTCCTTCCCTGCCACCACCACGGGTGGGCTGACCTCCAGGTTGCCGAAGGAGTCGAGGCTGGTGATGGCATCAAAGAGGGGCTCTCTGCTCACATAGCCAAAGTCTGGGCCCTTAGGAAAGAAAAATAATAGAACCATAGAATCACAGAGTTGGAAGAGACCTTCCAAAACTATCTGGTCCAGCTCCCTCTAGATCAGGTTTCTCAGAGCCTCAGTAAGCCTGGCCTTGGATGTCTCCAGGCTTTGATGAGGCCTCCACCACCTCTCTGGGCAACCTGGGCTGCCCATCCTCCTGGGCAAGAATTTCTTCCTCCTGTCTCATCTAACTCTGTCCTGCTCTAGTTTCAAACCACTGCCCCCTCTTCCTGTGGCTCCTTGCCCTGGCAAACAGCCCCTTCCCAGCTTTCCTGGAGCCCCTTCAGGACTGGGAAGCTGCTGTGAGGTCTCCCCTGGTGCATCCTGTGGCTCCATGTCCTGGCAAACAGCCCCTACCCAGCTTTCCTGGAGCCTCTTCAGGCACTGGAAGGTCTCCCCAGGTGCAGTTTTCTCTTCTCCAGCCTCAACAGCCCCAGCTCTCTCAGCCTGTCCTGGCAGCAGAGAGGCTCCAGGCCTTGGATCAACCCTGTAGACTCTGGCCCCTCTCCACCAGCTGCATGTCCATCTTGTGCTGAGGGCTACTGAGCTGGAGGCAGTAACTCCAGATGGGGTCTCACCAGAGCAGAGCAGAGGCAGAATCACTTCTCTCCATCTCTGGCCATGGCTTTTCTGATGTAGCCCAGGGCATGGATGGCTTCTAGGCTGTAGGCTTACATTGTTAGCTTGTGTTCAGCTTTTCAACTGGCAGAACTTGGGTCCTTCTCTTCAGGGCTGCTCTCTGTCAGATCACCTCCCATTCTGTATCAGTAACAAGGATTGTCCTGGCCCAAATGCAGGACCTGCACTTGTCTTTGTTAGACTTCATAAAGTTTTCATGGGCACACCTCTCTGTGGTCTTTACCCTGAATCCCCCCTGCCTCCATGTCTTTGCTTTTATCTCTCCTACTGGGCTCAGAGCTTCTCTAGTGGGTATAAAAACATCAAGAATGAAGCCACTCCATGGGTGGGGAAAGGCAAGAGAATATAAGTCTCTGGGTCATCTGGTTTCTGTAATAAACAGCAAATGCTGTGGAAGAGCTGGGGCGCTGAGCTGAGGAGAGAACTCCTCTGCTATCTCACAGGCAATGCTTAAGTGTCTACATTAAGCTAATTAGGTACTGGGGTAGCCCCAAAGCTGAGTTCCTGGGTGACTGTTCTTGGAGTGAGATGAACTTCAGTTCCTGAGGGTAAATCCACCTCAAGCATAAGAGCCACCCAAAGGGCTGTGCTTCACTTAAGTCCTATTTAAGCCCTAATTTTCAAGACTCAATATATCTGGTATCTGAAGTGTTACACATACAGGGGTAATTAACCCTCGTTTGTGATGTGCCAGAGTCAAATGCCCAAGGAAGAGATTGCAGCACTAAAAATGGTGCAGAAATGCCAGTAGTGGGACAAAAATCTTGAACCTGCCCTTGTTCTCTGGCTCAAGTCTACATGGCCTTGGAGCTCACAGGAGCCCTTGGGATGAGATCAGGTATCTCTTGGGTTTGCATTAAATCCCAATCACTTATTAGTGTTGGATTTCCTTAGGAGTCAACACACAGGTTAGTAAAAATGAGCTGGGAGACAAGAGGGTGAACAGCTTCAATCTCAAAGGGAGGGTTTTTTTTCTTTTTTTAAATAGAGGATGTCTAGAGAAGCTGGAATAACGAGAGTGCAGCAGGGCTGTCCTTCCCTGAGGCTCCTCAAGCATTTTTGTGGTGTGTATCTGGAGGATGGCTGATGTTCACATCCTTTCTCTGGGTGCTGCAGGAGAGATGGAGGACCAAACACTTGCTCTTTGCTTATTTCAGTTTAATAAAACAAAGAGACAGTGTGGTTTCAACTGTCAAAGCACCAGTTCATTCCAGGTTTGCAGGTCACATGCAAGTCCTATCAGTTCCAGATTGATTTTGAGGGGCTAATTCCCTCTCGTCTCCTTTTTCCCTGGCACAGGGTCCCAGGGGCTTAGGGCTTGGGACCCATTGGGCTTAATATTCCTAGCTAGAAAATGAGACTGGAAAAATAGGAGTGGGGATTAGAGGAGGCTTCAGAACTGAAATTGGAGTATAATGTGTTAGTGGCTCCAAAGACTGAAATTGCTTCTCTATATATGAACTAAAGCAATTCCTAAAGAGGACAGATAGGAGAGGTTGCCCAGCTCAATCACTGAGCTATTCCCACCCTGCCTGATGAATTCAGGACTGAATGTACTCATTTCAGGCATGAGAAAAGATGTATCTTAAAGTTTTCCCAACCTCTTAACCTTCCCCAAAGTGACATGCAGGGCAAAGCAAAGAAGTGAGCTGCAGATATGCTGCCATCTTCTCTCATTACTGCTGGAGGATGAGAAGGACTAAGGATCCCCAGAGGGCCCAGCTGGGTTTATGGGATTTACTGGTGGCTACCTGGGTACTGTCCTGCCCTTTGAGGGCATTTCAAAGGGATCATTCAATCCATTTATTTCTTCATGCTTGTCTTTGCTGGGATCTCACAAGCCACCCTGGCTAAAGTCACTGCCCTCCAAGGCAGCTTTCTTTGCACACCCTATTCATGACTGTGCCTTTGCCATCCCCGTGGGATGGCATGTTTTTGACAGCAGACTGCATCTTGCTGTCTTTGTTCTGAGCAAGTAAATTGACCCTCTCATGCTTTCCTTTCCTCCCCTTTCTGGGAGCAGCTGTGTATTCACAGGTATTGAAGAGAAAAGGAAAAAAACAACCTTCAGATATTCAGGGTGAAGAAGTCCATTCCTGCCTTGGAGCCTGAGGTGTGAGTTTCTCCTTACCTCTCTCATCCAGCACCTTCTGGAGAAAGGGTTTTCCAGTGGCTGGGATGTGGGCTGGGCTCTGACCCTTGCTTTGAGTGGAATGAGGCTGTTGGTAGCCTCCTAGCTGGAAGTGGAGAGGGTGGTATCTCTATGCAGCTGCATGCAGCAGTATTAAACTCATTCTATGGCCTCTAAGGAACCAAGTGCAAGTAGGGTTTTGGGAATGGTAAAACTGGTGTGCAGCTAAGCATGAAACCCTTCAAACTGCTTCTCAGGCAATGCAAGCAATTCTCTTGCTCTTACCAGGAGCTCCTTGATGGAGAATTGCTCCAGTCCTCTACCTTGAGGTGAGTCCAGCACCACTGGGAAGCTTTTGTGGGGAGCATGAGTGTAACCAAACTCAATCTCATCCTAAAGAAGGGAGGAAAATCCTCATGGGGCACTTTGGCAGGGAGGTATCCTTTGCTCCCTCTTTGGTGCCCACCTACCTGCATCCAGCGGTCCCCACGGTTGATATAGCCAAAGCAAGCTCTCAGCTCACAGCCAGCTTTGTTCACCAGGTTTTTTATCTCCTTGATGAAGAGGTAGTTGTCCTTTATGCTGGAAATGTGGATGCCAGGAGGGAAGGGGATGAAGGGAGGATGGATATCCCTTCTGCCTTTCCCTCTGCCCTGGCCTGTCAGGGACTGCTAGACAGCCTGTGGGGCTGCTGCTGGTTTGGTTTGGGAGTGCATCATCCCACAGACTTTACCTGCAGACAAAGACGTTCACTGGTGCCAAAGTGTTTGGTGTCATGATCCATGGTGCTACTCTAAACACCACTGTGTCAGTGAAGATTGGAGTATGGGGAATTCCCTGAGGGAGGCAAGCAGAAATCAAAGACTTTACACACCCTGTTTACTAATATTTCCCCCAAATCCCACACCCCTGAAGATCATATTTGCAATGAATTAATTAGCACCACTCTCTGTTCTATCCCTGTCCCCTTCTTCATGCCCCTCAGGCAGTTGTAACCTCCCATCTATTCCCTTTCCCTGCAGTCCTCAGACCTCAGCCAGGCTCTCCAGGAGGCTGACGTGGATGGAGACCAGCCCAGGGAAGGTGTCATCAGGAAAGCAGAGCCCTTCAACAAAGAAGCCGAGCTCAGCAGCCCCCCCGATGTACTGCACGGTGTGGTACAGCTTCCTCCGGCCAAGCACGTGGATGTAGCGCTGCCCAAAGAAAGGGTCTGCGAGGAGAGAAAGGGGAAAGTGGACAATTCCCAAAGTTTCAGTAGTGGTTTCAAATAATATTTTGCTTGTATTCAAGAAAGTACTGCAATCATAGGATCATAGAATGTGTTGGGTTGGAAGGGACATTCAAAGGCCATCTAGTCCAACCCTCTGCAGTGAGAAGGGACATCTTGCACTAGGTTGGGTTCCTCAGAGCCTCATCAAGCCTGGCCTTGAATGTCTTCAATGATGGGGTCTCCACCATCTCTCTGGGCAGCCTGAGCCAGTGTCTCCCCACTCCTGGTGTGAAAAACAATCCCTCTGTGCTAGAGCTTCTCTGCCTCTGTGGGTGAACACAGCTTCACCTAGCAGAAGTTCCTTAAAAGAGGAATTAAGGGGCTTGCAATTTTGCAGTCACACACAAAGAAGGGTAAGTATAAATATCTCCACCTTTCCTTGGGTGGAGCAGTGATTGGGAAGGTATTTTCATAGGGTTCCTGCCCTTGCAGCACCCTCTGACCTGCCATGGCATGGCAATGCCACTGAAAAGACTGCCAAAAGTCCCACTGCCTCTGGATTGAAGAACAAAACCAAAGCTCTTAATAGCATGCTTCTGGGCTGAATGGGAGCTTTTAGTCCCAGGGAATAAGTCTGTGTGCCCACGTGTGGATATAAAGTGTCTGTGGGTCAGGACATGTGGGTTTTTTTGCTACTCCTTTGCTGGATGACTTCAAATAAATGCCTTCACGGCCCTGTGCCTCTGCTTGTTATCTCCAGAATTTTCCAATTGACTAAGAAGACAGAATGTTCAACACTTCAGAAATTTGGAGAAGGAATGCTGAGGCTGTGATTTGTTTCAGAAGTGCCATGTGTAGAGCATGGAGAGGACAAGGTTGGAGATGGAAAGAAAGTTGCTGGCAGCAATCTCAAAAACACAGTAAATGAGGAGGAAGGGGCAGAGGAGGAGGTGAGGAAGCACTTACTCTGCATATAAAAGACCCCAACTTTGTCGGCATCAGAAACAGGAATATAGAGAACAATTTCATACCCCCGAGGCAGGCGCTGTGGCCCTTCGGTCCTCAGGACCATCTGAGACATGTCCAGTAACTCTGAGGTGGAAACAAAAAAGAATGTGGTGATGGGTTACAGCACCATGCAGCTCGGGCCAAGGAATCTGCTATTCCCTCACCACCAGCCTTTGCAAGCTGGAAAAACCACCTGCAGTCCTGCTAGCAAAGCTTGTTCTTTGAAACAAATGCCCTTTTCGTTTTCCTCAATAGCCCTGGCAGAGCTGGTCCCCAGCCTCAAGGAGTTGATGGGCACAGTCTTGGTGTGGTTTTAGTTTTCCAGGAAGGGACTGCTGGCTGCATGCCTCACCTCTGGCTCATTTCCCTTTCTCAAAGCACCCCTGGGCCAAACTCTGCCCTCAGTGGCACTTCTGTTTTCTGGGCTGTGCCTCATGCCCTTCCTTGCTGCAATTAGTTTGAGCAGTATTAAAAAAATAAAATTCCCATGTGGGAAGCTTGCTCAGCAGCTTGGTGGAGAGCAGCTCATGGGCGGTTGGTTCCCAAGCGAAAAGTTAAAGAGGGGAAATTTTTTTGATTTATATATGGGGTTTTTGACTTATATGGGGGTTTTTTGAAGCTATGTTACCTTCTTTGCTGAATACCCTTTCTTCGTTGCAGTCTGATGGCGGAGTGAAGGGGGCCTCCTTGTCACAGTTGACGAGCAGGATGGCCCCATGTCCCTCAGGTCCCCAGGTCCAGCTTGCCTAAAATACCCCGCTGGGGCTTAGCAAGATCAGCTTCTTGCAAGCCCATGGACTTTCCATGCAGTGGAAGAGGCTCAGTTACCTTGTTGGGGTTGTTGTTCTCCACCACACCATCCCGATCTGCATCAACGTCCAGAGAGATTGCTGATGGGCAGACCAGGGGATGGCATAGTTTAGTGCATGTAAACCCCCCCACCCTCTGGACCCAACAAATCTGGGCCCATCTCTGCCCCCCACATCAAAATGCCCCATTCCAGGGGACTGAAGGGCTGAGAGGGACTGCTGTATTGAAAAAGCCTACATACTCACCAACGCCAGTGAGGAAGACACCAGCTTGGTTGATGGGCTGCCCTCCCTCTGCATAAAAGCTAACGGTTACCTGCAAACCCACAAATCCCTGGCTGGAGAAGGGTTCTTTACCTCCATAGAGGTCCCACACCCCACTAGCCCACTTCTTACCTTGTTATCGTTGACCTCAGAGCTTGCTTGGCTCATGCTGAACCTTAAGATCGTCCCCTCATCCAGTGGCCATCGTGTCCCAATGTTGTGAGTGGACCCATCCTCCCCTTGGCCCTGGTGCACCACCTCCACATTCACCCCTTCTGTGTGCTTCACGCCAAAGGTGACTGCCCCTGCTGGGGCCGCCCTGCCAAAAACAAACCACATTTTCCCAGCTTTGCACTGAAAACACATAGTTCTGTCTGCAATTAATTTCACTCCCCAGAACACAGCCAGGACTGAGCACACTGGCATCTCAACACTCACTGCTGGCATCTTGCTGCCCTTTCCTTCTTGCCTGGGAACACTAAGTATCTTTTATTTAGGGCAGAACACACTGTTTTAGCAAAATTAGTCTATTTTGTAGCCATTGGTGCAGATTAAGGTTTGTAATAACCTCAGAGAAAGCACTCCATGCAACCAAGACTGCACCTGGCTTTGCACTTCAATGGAGAAATCCCTGTTTATTTTCCAGCTGAGGCAAACCTGGTATTCAGAATCATAGAATGATTTGGGTTGGAAGGGACCTTAAAGATCATTGCAATGGTGTGGCAACCCAGCTGCCAAACTTTACCATGGGAAACGTATTTTCATGATAAAATCAAACCCTGAAGCAGATGGAGTTACGCCTGTCCCAGTCTTGTGTACCCTCGCTTCTCTCCAGCTGCATCCCCTTCCACTCTCCTGGCTTCTTGTTCCTCAGTTTCCCCTCTTTCCAGGGTCATTATTCTTGGTCTGTTTACAGCTCCTTTTGAGCACCTCCTGACACCTGAGAACTTGCACCAGATCAGCATTACAGCATCATTTATTTGGTTTCTGGATGCTGACAGCCTCACCAAACCCTCTCTGAGTTATTGGGGGGAGAGAGGAAACCTGAGCACTCATTTGCTGCTGCCCTGGCATTTCATAAACTGTTAAATTACATTTAATTATGCATGGAAGAACTGGTTTGGTTTCCTTGTTTCTGGGTTTTGGGAATCCCACCGGGAGGAGATTTAACCCAGATGAGTTTTAACTGCACAGCTTGGCTTGGATACCAAGGATGAGATTTGCCAAAACAGCAAAGACCAGAATTAACCTTGAAATGAGCTTTAAAACTTTCTTGCTTTGGGGTAATAATTATCTTGCAATGCATTAGGTTGGTTTTAGGAGTGCAGTGTTATGGGGGATTCCATGCTTTCCTAGACCGCTGCTCAATCACTAAATATTGTTTTTCTCCCTTCTCCCAGATGCCTCCTCTCCTTTGCAGTCCATCCCCATAGCTCCTGCTCATCCTTCTGCTGTCCGTCAGCTTTCTGAGCTAACACTGAATCTGTTGACCACAAATGGATCAAACCTCTCACTGTGGCAGACCTGGAGCAAATACCCTATCATGCAAACATGGATGCTTATAGCTTTCCTGGGATTTGCAAAGCCCGGGAGGGAATTTTGCCCACACACTGTGTTAAATTACAGTATTGGGGTTGGGGGCCTTGGGGGGAGCAGAAGGGAAACATGAGGAGGATTTGCAGGGACATGAAGACAAGGAGAAAAGTAGAGGAGCAGAAAAGGAGGGAGGAAAGAGAACCTCAGGGAATCCCACTCACCCACAGACATCGACTGAGATGCGGGTACCCAGCACACACAGGGCCTCAATGCGGTTCCCGTGCTGCAGCCGGAGCGTGCGGTCCCGTGACATCTCCTTCCACAGCAGCCCAGATGCCTGGACAGTGGGCACACACACCCTTTCCCACCTTGCTCTGGGTGCCCTAGCAGTGCCCAGCCTCCCCTTCCTCCCTAGCACGTCTCCCTCCTCCCCCTCAACTGGCCCTGCAGCAAATCAATCGACTTTTGGAGCCTTGGAAGTTTGGGATGGCAAATTTGCAGTCTCCACCCCGGTCCGAAGGGAGGGATGGTTGGATTGGACCCTGCAAAGCTCCATGAACATGATCTCAGAGGGGAGGGAAGGGATGGAGAGGGAGGGTGACTGGCCCAATGTTTGACTGCTTCCCAGCCCTATGCAAGGAGCTCCCCCAGCTGTCCCCAACTCTGTCTCTTCAGCTTCTCCACCACCCCAAACTGGGACCTGCAGACCAATGTAGAGGCAATTTTGCAGGACTTTGGGTTTGGGCTGGTGTTTGCATCCATGGGGTATCCACTCTACTGTCTAGGGAGAAGTGCTCCCTAGAAGTCTGCTCTTGAGAGGAAGAAATTCGATTTCCCAGCCATCAGGCTACAGCAGGACACTCCTTTTCTGTAACCTCCTTTTCTAAGGGAAGTTGGGGAGCAAGTCACCAGTGAGGGGAAATCAGAGGTGATTTTGCACAGTGAACCTGTGAATGCTGGGAGCAATTGATACACAGGCAGGCGTTTGCATTGCATTGCATAAACATTGTGCAAAATATCATTTCAAAAAGCTCCAAACTTCTGCTCCAGATTTTGTAAGCTGCAAGCAATTAACGAGGAGCAGAAACATTCAGGTTGATGTTCCCTATTTGTATCCCTTTTGGGCTTTTGTTTCTTTTCACATTTTCCACTTCCTGTGGCTGGGGTGGAGCGAACAAACTCAAATCCAGTTTTCCATCTGAAGCAGATCCTGTTTTATTTTGCTGTGACCTGAGCAAATGCAGCCGAGGGCTTTGCCTTGCTGTAGAAAATCTTGAGGAAAAAAAAAGAAAGTAATTTTTTTTCCTGATTTTTCTGCATATATTAATATGATGTTTGTGGTGAGGAGGGTATTTTATTGAAGACCCTAAATGAACAGAGGAAAGCATCAAGCAATTTGCACCTGGAGTGTGCCTTTTGTAGAGTGTCATGATCAGGGTGGCAAAATGTTACAAAGATTTGAGTTAAATGACCTATGTTTTGGACACTCTAGGCTGTTGACAGCTGCAAACTGCTCCTTCTGAGAAGTGTCATAATTCATCAGTTTAAAACCACTGGTAGTAAGAAACACTAGTGAAAGAGGAACAAGAAAGAGACATGTTTAAAAAGAGGGAGGGGGAACCAACCAAACCTGCCTGTTTGCACAAGTGAGTAGTGTTCTCACATACCATCTAAGACTTATTTTCCCTCTTTTTACCCCAAAGCAGAGCCAGCAGCTGCTATCCATAGTCTGGCATGGCTTTACCTTCCTGAACACTGCTGGCACCTGTGGGCTGTGGAAATAGAGGTGGAAACTCACATGTTTGGAGGAAAATTAGACAAAGGAGCTTCTCTTTTGACACTTTCACTTCCTAATTCCTGCACCCAAGAATACAGCATTTCATTTGTTGGCAAGTAAAACACATGCTATCTAAATCCTCCTTTTCTTCAAAAAAATGCCCTCAACCCCAAAGCCTTCCCATCTTACAGGAAGACTCCGAGGTCACTGCATCGCTGGTGACTTATAAAATCAGCAGGAGTATTTCCAGCTGGTTCTGGGATTTGTTTTATGCATCTGAATGTAAGTACACGTGTGTTTATATCCCCCATGGTTCAGCTGATGTGATGGTGCTCACATGGGTAAAAGCTGCAGGGTCTTTCCAAGTCATGTAGGTTCTTTGTAAGCTTTTTGAGGTCTTTGTAGAGGCTGGTATCTTTCAGAGCCCATTCGGCAATGTTTGTGATGGGGATAATGTGAAATTATCTCTCCTTCCTGAGAGGGCTTGGGCAAAGCAGCCACCCCTTGCAAGGTTGGCATGTGAGGAGGAATAACTCACCCAGGAGGCATCTAAGGCATCTTCCTCATATCTGCCTCTGCCACTGCCATCTCTCCCATTGCACGACATGTCCAGCCTGTCTGAATCCTTCTACAACTTCCTGAATAAACCTGGCATTTCTGTTGCAAGAAGGGGAGTTTTCAGGGTGCTGAGGTGGTCTTTGTGGCGTAGGCTGTGCTCTGTGCTATCAGGTGGGAGGTCAGACATGGTAAACCATCCCAGGACTTGTCTATAGATACAGATACACACATGTGATGTCTGGAAGGTTGTGGTTTTGTGGCTGGAGTCAATCTGGTTAGAGGAGTTCTCCGGTGTTTTTGAATAAATCAGATCAGCCTAATTAAGGAGCTGCTCTGCATAAAGTTCCCCACTGATGGATCTCTGCCTACCCTCATTTCAAGGACTCAGGAATAGATCCAGTGCTGGAGCATGCAAACAACTGTGGAAAGCAGATCCCTGAGGGTTTTCATATCTGCATTGCTCAACATCTCCTCTGCCAGGAGGACCCAGTTGGTGGGTATATGGGATTTGAAGCTCCAAGGGTGCCTGGCGAGGAGGTTTTTGGTGTGGTTTTGCAGGCACGTGCCTTGTTGCAAAGAGTAGGAGGGAAATGTCCCCCCTCACAGTGTTCTTTCAAGCTGACCTATTGTGTTTAGGAGGTGCTAACAGGTGCCCATCCCAGTGGAGCCAGCAGGCACTGCCCATTTCCAGCCCGTTCTTGCCTGTGCTGGCTTTATTTTGGAAGAGCCAAGCAGCTTCGAGGAGGTAAAACCAACCCACTGGTGAGGATGAAGGAACTTGGGTGAAGCTGAGCCCAGCCATGGTTTTATTGCTGTATTTATAAGGCAGCAAATCTGATGCAAAACTGGAGGAGAACGTGGGCAGGGTGAGCACCAGGTGCATGCACAGCTCTGGCCCCAGGGGTGCTTGGCTCTTGGACTGCCAGGTATGAAGTCTCCCAGCAGGCAGAAGCCTTATTTTGAGAAGAAAAGATGTATGAGGATTTCTGGTGCTTTCTCATTCCAGCAGAAGGCCAGATGAAAAGCCAGCTCTGACAAGTCCTGGCCTCAGTATTTCCAGTGGGTACGAACCTTTCATGGGCTTTTCTGGCTTTAAAAGTATTTTTTAAATGATCCAAACTGTTCCTGCTCTTCTACCCTGGCTTCCAAGGGGAAGGGGACTTGAGGCCTGTCCTGTATGCTCCTGCCATGCTCTTAACAGCTACGCATCTAAAAGAAATAAACGCTTGTGCAAACCAGAGCAGGACTTGATTACTGGTTTGATGCCTTGCCCTAATGCAAGTAATTAGGTGGACACAGCTCTTAAAAGTTCCTGCCTGCAATTATGTATGCATAGTAATAAATAAGGGGTAATTATTGGCTTAGGGAGGTTATCAGACTTTCCTTGATGGAGTGGTGGTGCAGGATAGGTGAGAGGAAGCCTTCAGAGGGGGAGCTACTGGAGAGTACCTAGGGAGTTGAGTCTTGCTCCATCATGTCTAGAAACGGGCTGAAATTGGAGAAAAAATAGTGAGCCTCAAAAAACAAGGCTGACCAGCTCACTCAATATGATGGAGAGGCAGGATCCCACCCATCATATACCAAGGATCTGAATAGCAACTTCTCCCGACAAGGTGTTATTAGAAAGAAACACTCAGCTCTGAATGGGCCAGATGACTTAAAATCATCGTTCTCCCTGTGTATGGGCATGTTGGCACTAATAGCAGGTGGAGGAGGAAGAAGAGGTGAGCACAGGTACCACCCAGTGAGGATGAGGTGTTTTAGGCTTGAATGAGCATCTGCAGAGACTGTGGCGGCTCCAAATGTGCTGTGACTAAACTTGCTCTAGAAAAACCCAAATCCAAAATGAAGGTGAGGTTTCAGCACTGTGTCTCCATCCTTTTTGGTTGTGACCATGGAATGATATTGAGAAGCATCTGCTCTCAGACCCTCAGCTGAATCCCTCATGCATACTGGGAGCCCAAAACCACCATCCTCCACCTCCCTCCAGATTACAGACTGTACCAGCCTGACCCCGTGGGGATTAAGGTGTGTTCCTTGTCCAGCATTGGGTTCAAACCAGCCAAGCAAGATGCAGTGCTAAAATCACAGCAGACGGCAAGCTCAGCACCATGCCCAGTACAAACCAGTGTGACCAGCAGCCACAAGTGGGAAATCCAACTTGCAGCTCTCTTTGGGAGGGATGCTGCTGTGGCCGGACTCTTAAGGGGAGGATGCTGAGAGCTCCTCACCTCTTACTTGGAGGTGTGTTAAGGTTTGTCCTACCCCATGAGAGGCTGAGAGCAAAATTCACAGCTTTATTAGCATTGGGAGTACAGCTCATGCTGTGTTTGAGTAAATGTGATTTTATCTCAAATCTCAAGTGAGGGTAGGTCCTGGAGAACCTGGAAATGCTGCTAGCATTTCCCACTGGGAGCATCCTGGCTAACCCAGCAGGCTCCAGTGATCTTATTAAAGCTGTGCTTGCGTACGAGACACGGTGCTGTTGGTTATTTCTGCTCAATTAAAGTCAGAAGGAGCCCTTTAATGTAGTCTGGCTGGGAGATGATTAAAGCAACTGGTTTGATCTTGCAGGAGAAGCTAAGCACAGGGCGCTGCTTCTCTAGCTGAGGACACACAGCTCAGTGCACTGGTGGGAACTGGTCCTTTGTAGAATCATAGAACATGCTGGGTTTGAAGGGACCTTCGAAAGCTCTCTTCAAAAGCAGGGTCATCTTGATCTAGATGAGGTTGCTCAGAGACTCAGCAAGCCTGTCTTTAAAAAGGGGAGATCCTCCTCTCTCCCCTGAGCTTGCTTTCACCTCTTTGGCTTGAAAAAGTTATTGCTGCTCATGAATCTGAATTTCTTCTGTCCAGTCCTCAACTGCTCATTGCATCACTAACGCACTGTAAGAAGAGTGACCATACTGCCCCGGGCTATGAAGATGAACCTTGCAGTGACAGGGTTGCTCTCTGTCCCTTCACTGCCTTCTCCATCCACCCCAACTGCCACCTCCATCACTGATCCTGGTGGAGAGACTTCTTTTCCAACTTCAGCAAGATTAATCTCAGCCTGTTTCTCTCTTTGCAGGCAAAGTATCCTAAATTGGCCTATAGAGAGATGCCTATCTATGGATGACATCTTCGAGCCATGGGGGTGCTTCCCATGAGATTTTTTCCCTGCCTGCCCAAAAGCCCGAGTTGCCCTGAAATACAAGGTCCAAGCAAAGAGCTGAGAGCTTATAATTTCCACTGAAAGCCTGCTATTGTTTTTTTGTTGTTTCTTTGTTTGTTTTCTCCTTCCCTGTGTACCCAATAACCAGTTTTCCCTGCATTTGTTTCTGCCCATTGCTCTCCTTGGGAGCTGTTGTGATGGGAAGGACTGACCTGAACAAACATTTTCCTTTGGCTTTATTTGGGCATTTTCCTACTGGGGGAGCTGAGGCCATGAGTCAACTGAAGAGAGGCGTGATGGAAAATTTGGATAGTTTTCACGAAAACTCTTTATTTTAATGTTACCGTATACTATAATAACTCTAAACAACCACTTTGCACAAGAGGAGGAGTTGAAATGTTTAATGTATGAAGCTTTGGAGTTCTTATATGTGTGTAGAAGGGAATAAAAAGGTGAGAATAAGCTCCAAAAGAGCTTGCTGCCAAGCATCCTAGGGTAGGGCTGTGTGTCACCCACCTTGCCCTGCCCCTTTCCCTCATGTCCCCTCCCCAGAGCTGCCTGTCTCTCCCCCCCAGGGGGTCCTTATCACCCCCATCTCACTGAATGGGGCGGCAGCTCACTGGGTGGCGGAGGTGGAGACAGCAGGGTCCCCTGGCTAAACCCCGTCATCCAGGGAAGGAGGAGTTAAAATTCCCCTGCCTTTTAATCCAGTCGTGCTGGTTTACCTGCAAAGCCAGGCAGCAGCTTCCTTCACATGCAGACACGGTCCCCAGCACATCATGCCCCAACGACACGTTGTGCAGATGTCCACCAGCCACGCCAGCTACAGCATCTGTGTGTTGGGTGCTGAGGTCTTCCTTGATACTCGCCGGTAAGGCTTGGGACTGAGGTATCCCTTTTCTTTTCCATAGGGATGATGGATTTTGGGGAAGCCCAATGGTATCTTTGCTCTTTGTTTGGAGGAGAAATGAGTACTGGGGCAAAATCAGAGCTCATTTTCTACCCATGTCACGAGTTCATCCATGGATTTGGTGAGCTTGCTCAGTGCATGGGGGGAACTTCTCACTGGGTCTGTTCCAAGGGCCGGTATCCCATTTGGAGCTGCACCCAAAGGAGGGATGTCAGCTCTGGCAAACATGAGGCGTCGAAGAGTTGCCGAGCCATGACAATTTGCAGGCAAAGCCCATGCACACCCTGGCTAAGTGGGATCTATTTCTGGCTGTGAAAACATTAGGCAAGAACAATTCAGGATGAGCAACTTGGTCAGAGCTAAAATGGGGTAAAGAGTAAAATGTGTGGCTCAGGCAGAAAAAATTCAACAGCAAGGTTTGAACCCACGATTTTGCAGAAGAGATTTTTCCCAGCATTAAATAGAAGGGTTGCTTTATTGGCTAAATTTGAGGCTGTATTTACTCTGCTATTGCATTGCTATTATTTAATAAATCATGTTTATAATGATAGGGGCTACAGGACAAGCCAGTTGGGATCGCATATGGGGCAATTATTTGGATTATCTGCTGGAGCAGGGCCAGGATGTGCTGACGTCCCCCTGAAGGGCTTTAGATTGAGCTTTAGCTGCTCTACAAAAGTATTATTTTTTCCTCTCAGACAGATAGGAGTAAATAAAACCTATGATTTAAATTAATTTTTGCCTGGATTTGGACTCAAAGCAAGCTCAGCCACATTTAAACTTGGAAGTCTGAGCTGAAGAGTGAGCTGATTTGGTTTCTCAGTAGAAAAATCTGAGCTCTGGTTCAAAAAAGCAGAGGGTGAATGTTCTTTCAAGTGAACAAATGGGATCATTTTGTTCCCCAAGAGCATTGACCAGGAGGGAACTCATGTGCGTTTGACTGTGGATTGGTCTGGTTTGAAACAGAAAATAGAGCCCAATGGTAATGCTGAGATGATGGTGAAGTGCAAGGGCTGTAAAAACAGACATTGACTGGAGAGGTCAATGTGTGCTGCAGCACGCAGCTGAACTGATGGCATTGCATAATGTGAAATACAAAGGGTGACAAGAGAGATGATGCTTTAATCTCCTCCTACAAGATGCTGCAGACAGAGGTACCATGCCAAGAGAAACACTGGGGATAAATCTTGTCTGAGTTTGGTTAGTTTTTTTCATTTTCACTGCTAAAATTTACCATCGTGTCCCTTTTTGTGTGTGGGCTGAGGAGGCTGAGTCCTAGTGCCAGACAGGTCAGAGCACTTGTGCTCCTGGGATGGAGGTGCCGAGCCAGTAATGAGCAGGTCAGCAGCACTTAAAAGGCAAGGCATGTCATGCTGGTGGGGTGCAGGCTCCCCATGCTCACATTTGGGCTCCACTCTTGTTTGGGCATCTCCCAGTTCAGGTTATCGCCCCATGATAACCACCTCTCTGGATGGATGACATCTAAAGTTTTCCTGTATCTTTGTCAGGGTTTTGTTATGGGATGCTGACATTCTGGGGGCTTTCTTGCTGTTGTAGAAGGTGGTTGGATATCCAGACTTCAGCAATTCACAGCTAGGCTTAGCCATGAAGAGGCTTGCTGAAGCTCCAGCAGAAGCTCTGTTTGCTCAACACCACCACAGAGATAATACATATAAAATTCTGGCAACACATTTCATCATCTGAAAATGACTTCTTAGTCCCAGTTAAGGCTGGATTTTAATTCCAGGTTCAAGTGTTTAGCTCCACAGAGGAGAACAGGAGGGACAACTTGGTCTATGACCCAACATTGCTCTGTGTTTTAGATGTACCCCCAGAGGTGCCATATCATTTGATGTCCATGCCACCTCTGCAGTCACGATCCACATCATCCACAGCCCCATGACAAAACCCATGATTAACTCCAGATGGCCCCTTGATCCTGACATAGAGATTGTAGTCATCATTGATGTCGCAAGCAAGACCATCAATGACAATAAGGTTAGTTGCTTTTTATGCACTAAAACTGGAAAAATAAGTCAAACTTTCTAGGAAAGAAGGGAGGGTTATATACAGGCTCAACCATTTCTAGGTACTGCTGTCATTGGACTAATTTCCATGGAAAAAACTCAGACTTGAGAAGAACTGTGTAATTATCATGTACAGAAAATGAAACTAAGATGGAGATCATGTCTTGTGTCTTAAGTGTGAGACAGCAGCTGCCAAAGCTGATGTCAGAAACTCTGTGCCAGGCAGCAAAAATGCTTCAGCCTTAGCTTTTTTTAATACCTGCTTCTGTGCTGAAGCAAGCAGAAATGGTTCAGCTGAACCATGATTAATGGAGAAGGACTCAGATAAACCCTCCAAGAGTTTGTTGTATACCATTAGTTGGTCAACCCAATGAGTGGAAAGACTGACTCAGCATGACGGGACATGGGGCTTGGGTCATGATCTGGCGATGTCTTCACAGGTTAAGATTTCATACTATGGACAGGAAGACAATGAGCTCTCGGTGGCTTGGTTGTATCTCACCTGTGTAGGTAGGTGTTACAGCAATGCTCATTCAAACCTGGCCAACCCTTTCTGATGCCAAGATCTAGTTGGGTTCATGGGATGGGAGTTAAGTGGGGGGCGCGGGCTGCCCATCTGTGATGTGCAGTGGAGGTTTGAGTGTTGACTGATGCTGGCAAGCAAAAGGGAAATAATTAAAATGCTATTATGCTGCCTTATATGGTGCAAAAAAGACACAGGCTGGGCTGTGTCCCCACCCAGTGTATACACCAAGCATCCTCCTCTGCTTGCCAAGACTATTGCGTTGTCAAAAGAGAATCCAAAGGAGACCATCTCGACCAACATTGTCTGATGGCCTCTTCCTTGACCTCCATTGCAGCTGGTGGAGAGGAATAGGCACCAAAGGTTAGTTGTCTGACCTATTTTAGAAGTTTAGGATGAGATGAATCATTGCCTTGAGATGCCTATTTTCCTCTGCTGACTACAAAGGGAGTCTAGACAACCAGTCTGGATGCAGAGCCTTCCACTTGGATGGATTAATTACCCTAAATTTGGAATTTTCTGAAGCATTCACATGACAGCCAGACCTGTGTCCTCAAGTCATTCCTTCCAAAATTACCTCTGAAGAGGCTGATGGTTTCTCATGTCCCATAACTGGTGGTCTCTGCTGGAGCCATCTGGGGCTACTGCTGTCCACAGGGCTTTTGTATTACACATGCTCCTTCCTTGCTTAGATTTAGCAAGATTTTGCACTGAGCCTAGCAATTATTTAGATGTTCCCTCACTTGTGGTGAAAACACTTGCATGCCTCCCTCCACCATATTCCAGCTTTGTGAAAAACACTAGTCAATATGAAATTTGTGAAAACACCAAATATGCTGTGATCTAAGTACATTTCTGCTGAGAGAACCAGGATGGGAGAAGATAGCTGGAGACCAAAAATAGAAAAGGCAGGAATAAGCCGTCGAGTTGGTTTTTCTACTGGCATTTTGTTGGAGACATTTGGTCTAGAGTGGCTTTGGGTTCTGGGTTGGATGATGGCTCATGACTAGTACCAAGGATGAGCCCAAAATGCCACCTAGAGCTCAGTCCTTTGCTAGTGGCTTCCTTCTCTCTTCATGTTTCAGAGATATCCCTGGACGTGGACTTGAACCGTAATGGGAGAGTGAAGAGCAGAGGGAAGGAAAAGGTAAGGAGAAGCTTTGCGGTAGGTGATGTATGGAGGGTCAAAGTGCAACCATTTGCAGTTTCTTGTCTCCCTCCCCAGGGAGAGGGACTTGGATGATGTCTAAATTAGAGAAAATAGCTCAGCAAATTCTCAGGAGGAAAATACTTAACTTTCTTATGCCAAAATCTCTTGCCTTTCCAGTCCAGTCCTGAGGAGAAAATGCTCTGCTTTCTTTTCTTTCTTTTTTTTTTTTTTGTTTTTGGACTCAAAACATGGCAATACATGAGTCAGCTGTGAATTTTGCAGGCAGCAAGAGATTTATCCCTATGACAACAAATCTGCTTGTGTCCAAGCATTTACACCTGGGTAATGCACTGCAGCCCAGTTGCTAGTGTGAATTATACATCAAGCTGAGATGCTTTCCTAGGAATGGTGTAGTGTTGTCCGGATGAGGCCTTGCAGAGACTTTATGACTTGTTCGAAGATATGAACTGTTTGAAACATTCTCTTCTGGCCTGCTAGGAAGTGGAGGAAACAGTGGCTTGGAAGCATCTATCTCCCCAGCAGTCTTTACTGAACATTGTGGGCTGTCCTCTGAGCATGATCATGGGGTTTTCCAGGAGGAGGAGGCTGGGATATGAGGGAAATCTCACTCCCATCTTCTTTGGGTTCTTCTCCTCCAGGACACATGGACATGGGGTCCAAATGGTCAAGGTGCTGTGCTCCTGGTCAACTGTGACCGAGACAGCCTTGGCATGGGGGGACCAGACAGCGGTCAGGTGGACATAAGGACCACTGCAGGTAGGGTGTCATCTGCAGCACCTGAAAGATCTCCTTGGGATGTTTCCCCCTTGCAAGATCTCCCTCTACTCTCTTCATGTATCCCTTTCCATCTTTTCCTGCACCGTAGACCTTCAGGACATGTCCATCATGCTGCTGCGCACTCAAGGTCCCAGCAGTATCTTTGCTGAGTACCAGGTGGTCCTGCACATTCCCGAATCAGATGCGGATAAAGTCCGGGTTTTTCATGCTATTGGTGAGTATTCTTTTCTTCCCAGATGTTCATGCATGACCTTGAGGTGGAAGAACCCTGAGATATTTTTGTTTACTGTGTCTAGAGGTTGAATACTCCAATTGCTGGGAACACTCATGTACCCCCAAAGCTCTGCTATTCTAGGAAATGTAGTTATATGGGAAAAATTAAGGGAAAAGGATAGAAAAGGAGGCTTTTCTCACTGGGGCTGTTGAAATTATTACATTCTCACTGGGCAGATAGCCCCTGTGTGGCTCCCAGCACCTTTTCAGTGAGGGCAATGACCTGGCTACCAAAGCAGCCCATCTTGTTGGGCAGCACATTTGCCCTTTGAACACCCCGACAACTGGATCCCCATCAGCTCCCCACTGAAAATCAGGTCAGGGAACCTGAATGTATCATTAGATGCCTAACTGTAGCCACAAACCCTGAAAGGGTTGGACCTGAGGGTATGCAGTCCTCTTTGTATGAGGAAGATCAAGAATATTCCACAGAGAAGAGGAGGCATACCCATTCCTCTGCAAATCACGCTGGCATCAACCACCTCCTCACTGGTGCCTCCTTCCAGCCCAATGGACAGGTTGGTCACTCTGCCTTGGGCTGGGTATTATGGTGTTTCTCTAGGGAGTGACTCACATCCCCATTACAAGCCTGTACTGGGGCCAGACAAACTCTCCTATGTGCTGGACCATGTTGGCAGTGGAGAAAACATCTTCTACGTTGAAGGGTTGGCTTTCCCTGATGTGGGCTTCTCTGGGTTGGTTTCCTGCAGTGCCAGCTTGCTGGACATTCCCCACCAGGTACATGGTTTTCCCCATCCCCTGCAAAGTCCTCCAGCAATGGCATTTTCAACCACCTTTCCCTGGTGTTTCACCCCTCACAGAATTTGCCTGGCACCCCAATTTTCACGGATACAGTAGTTTTCCGCGTGGCACCCTGGATAATGATGCCCAACACCCAGCCACCTATGGAGGTGTTTGTCTGCAGGTAGGAGGAATGTCAACCCATCAGTCCCCTACCTTGGATGACTCTCCAAGGATGACCTTTTGACCTTTTCTTTGCTACATAGCAGCTACAGAGTGAGCAAGGCTTTATGCACACTGTAATGGAGACAATATTTGAGCATGGAGCTCACTGGCACTGCTGCACGCATTGCAACTCCAAGGAGAAAGTCTGGAGGGCCCTCTTGAGGGCGTAGCCTTGTGCAGGACCATTATCCAGTCAAATCAGGAATCAAGAATGTGCTGTACATTTGGGGTTGAAAGGGCTTCTTGTATTCCCCCTCCGTTGCAGTGCTTTCTTCTTCTGCTTCCAGCATCCAGCGGGGCCCAGGCTCCAACGAAGTCTTTCTGGAAGGGCTGAAGGTCCTGCTGAGGAAAGCCAACTGCAAGCTGACCATCTGCTCAGAGGTGGAAACCCGCAGTGACCGCTGGATCCAGGTCATCAATCGATGCTTGTAATACGCAACTCTCTTGGTCCCTTACAGGCTCCTGGGCATGTAGGGTGTCACCCCCATTGCTATCATCCCTGGGAAGGACTAGCTGAGTTTCTTGGGCAAGCGAGAGGTGAACCAGGCAACTGTGTAATGCTGCTGCTGGTGGCAGCCAGCACAGCCAGGGTTATTGTCTGGGTCATTGCAAGAGAGAGCCCATGAGACATCACAGGAGAGACCCCTTTTGTGAGGGTGCTAATGGAGATATTGCAAGAGGGGCCCCATTGTAAGATGGACTCAAGAGGGGGCCCACTGGCCTTTACAAAAGGATCTCTATTGCAAGAGGGTCTACTTATTCCAAGAAGGTTCTCATTGCAAGGGGACTTTGTGGAGGCAATGCAAGAGGGACCCATTGCATCAGATCTTTACAAGGGGCTCTCCACTGTGGGAGAAATCCCACAGAACAATGCAAGAGGGTCTCCACTGCAAGAGGGACCCCACAGCGCATTTCCAGGAGGACACAGGCTGGATGTGCCATGTGCTCCTGACACCATGCCCAAACCATGCTATCTCTGCCACATTTTCCTGCCCATTGTGGTCATGTGTTGCTTCCCGAGGGATGACCTGTGCCAAGCACTGAGGTGCCAGATGGGGTGTCACCCCCCAGGAGAGCAAGGAAGCTGCCTCCCTTGGGCTTAAAGGGAAGAGCCAGGCTGTGCCAAGTCTGCCCATTTCCTGCTCCACCCTCCCCACACAACTCTCCGAAGTGCTTATCACCTTGCCAGGAGTCTTCCTTCTCCTCTTTTTCCTCCTCTTCTTCTTCCTTCTCTCCTCTCCCCACAATAGGACGAGCTGGAGTTTGGCTATGTGGAAGCACCCCACAAGACCTTCCCTGTTGTCTTTGACTCGCCCAGGAACAGAGGCTTGAAGGATTTTGCTTTTAAAAAGATCCTAGTGAGTTGTTTGCATTGCTAACACCATTTCTCCCCGCCACCCACCCCCCCCAACCCCTTCTCCCAGATATTCCACCTGCCAGGTTCTCATCACTGTTCCCCTTTGTCCCCAGGGTCCTGATTTTGGTTACATAACTCGTGAGCCCCCCAGGAAAGAAATCACCAGCCTAGACTCCTTTGGCAACCTGGATGTCAGCCCACCAGTGACAGTGCAAGGGAAGGAGTATCCCCTGGGTCGGATCCTCATCGGCAGCTCCTTGCCCTGGTGAGACAAAGGGGGGAATCAAGCCCCCCCTCTAGGATACAGGGAAGCACTGAAAATCCTTTCATGAGAGAAGATTCCACCCTACAGAGCAGAAATCTGGGGCAGTTGCCATCTAAGTGAGAATTTGGGGCCAATTCTCATCAAATCCCAGACTTAATATGCGTGAGTTCTTCATCCTTCACAAAATCCTGCTACTGACTCCAGTTTTATCCTCTCCGAAACTGCTGGTGCTTTTGCTCTGACCCTACAGTGCTGTAAGCATCCTGGCTTGTTTTATCCTCCTGCCATAAAAAGAAAAAAATTAGGGAAATCCATGAAAGAGTAAAATCCTGAATAACTGGAAATTTTTCTCCTGTGGGCAGGCAGTGCTTGGCAGCCCTGAGGAACAACAGGGAACAAGAGCACACTGCAGAATCCTCCACAAAGGAAGTTATTTTCCTAGCAAAAATAACAACAGGGATGAATCCAGATGGACTTTGGTCTGGGATGACAAATGGGATGCTCGTATCCTGGCCCTGCTGCAAGCCAGGGAGCTTGCGTGGGTTACGGTGGCAGGGAAATGGTGTTTTCCCAGCCTCACTGGGACCACAATTATCCCTGATAACAAGAAGTTTAATTAATGTTTT
>VZTY01019742.1:0-26040 GCA_013400935.1 Turnix velox
TTCTATGATTCTATGATAAGGGAGGAGAACAATGGTTGGGTAGGGCTTCCTCAGTCCTACTGGTGCAGACTATGAGGCAGTGAATTTGGTCTGAAGCCTGGCATTTAAAGATAAACTACAAGGTGAATTGCCTTTGCTGTGGGGCTCATAACCTCTGGCAAAGGGCAAGGCAGATATCTGCAGGCTGTTGCCCCTGAAATGCCCCAAAGCCAGAACCAGTAGAGTATGAAGCTGAGATTTTCATTCAGAGAACTACCCTAATCTTGTGAATGTTGCAAGTTCAGTTCCCAAAACCTGGAGTTAAAAACAGGAGAATGATTTATTTGCTGACATGCAAAGCTCTGAATAAACAAAAAAAATTCATGCATTGGTATTAAACTTAATGAATACTTTGGGACAAAAAAATTATGTCTTTTTTAAAGACGTTTTTCATTTGTCATTTCTAAATGACAGAATGGAGCAAAATTCACAACCTTCAATATTTAAGCTACCTGAAATTCATATTGTTTAAATCAATGAAGAGAATTAAATAAAACGTTTTATTTGGCAGTAAAATAAAAAAAAAAATGTGGTAGCAGAAGGTCATTTTGGCTAAAAGGAAAACATTTTTCAGATCAACTCACAAACATTCACAACATAGAAAATAATTTCCAGCTCATGTAACAAATCAATGGACTCTGCTTGTGCAGGCCTAATTCACACCTTTTTAATGGCTTAAATTCAAAGAACTGAGCACCTGCAGCTCCTATTCAAATACTAAACGCTCAATTAATAAGTCAACTGGAGCATCTGGATGTACAACAGTTGTGGGGGAAAAAAACAACAACAAAAAAAAGAATCAAACAAAAAACCCAAACCCTAGCCTTTAATTTGGCCCAAGTGCATAAATAGGGGTAGAAGTGCTCAACCTCACAACCCTCACTTGAAAACATTGATTGCTACAAAAGGGTTGCTATTCTCCTGCCTTGCAGGGAGCCTCCATTCCTGCCCCAGGATACAAGATGCCCCCGCTGACTTCCCAGTCTAAATTGGAAAAAAATTAGTCCTCTTATGTCCTGTAGACTAATTAGTCAATGCCTGGAAATCTCTCTGAAGAAGAAAAGTCTATCTACGCTTCACCATGACAGATGGCTACGATTTAATTTTGAAGGTTTTCTTTAAAAAGGCTGTTTTGTGGAAGCACTTACTCTCTCTGCCGTCCATCAGTGCAGATGATTCATTTTGAACTGGTGCACAGATGGAGGAACAGGATGGCAAACCCCCTGGTCTGGCTGCGAGCATTCGAAGAGGAGAAACTTTAATATTGATTGACTTTTTGAACCAGAGCTCCCCACTGTCTTGTGGTAGTGTAAAAAAAAAATTATAAAAAGCTGCCAATTCTGCTTTCGCTTCTCCTTCCTATCTGTGATAGTATTATGGAGTATCCTACCTAAAGTAAATGAAGTGCAAGACCTATGGGGATTTGGAGGGTCTGTGCATCACTGAAAGAAGAATCCTATACTGTGTTCCCACACCTGTCCCTATGCCCTCTTGCAATTAGTGTCTTGCACAGATCCTCGAACATATGTTTGCTTTGTCATCCTGTGGAATATTCCACTCTACTACACCAAGCAAACTCCTAGAGGGTTTGCTGAGAGGAATAATGACTAATAATTTGTGCTAAAAATCAGTCCTGCAGTTCTCCGCCACAGAGAGAGAAGGCAGCCCTCAAACTTTGGTTAATTGGCTTATCATTTATGATCTGTTCCTCATGAAACACTCTTGTGTTTCTATACCAAGTGTGATTTATGGAAAAAGACAGGGGAGGAGAACACAACAAACACAAGCAGGATTTCACAGTCTGAACTTACTAAACACATCAAGCCTGCCCACCACAACTGCTTACAACAGCAACACCTTGAAAGGGACAAAATTGTAGAGGCCACACTACTCCTATGGACATCAGTACAACTCATTGCTAAAAGAGTAAGATAAACCCTCTTAAGGAATCACAGAGTATCAGGGATTGGAAGGGACCTGAAGAGATCACCTAGTTCAGTCCCTCTGCCAGAAGCAATGAAGATATTAATGAATATACTTCCTCCCAGCACACTTATATCTATTTTCTGGGGGTTTTTTATTTTAGTTTCGAGGGTTTTTTATTTGTTTTGAGGTCATAAATAAGCTCACTATCCTCCTTCAAATAAGTTTTCAAAGGTGCTGTTTTCTGGGAAATTCCTCCCTCCCAGATTTTTAAGTTGGCAAAATTACAGAAAACTTGATCCACCCCACATACAGTTTAGTGTAAGGCCACAGACACATTGAAGAAACCAGAAATACATTTGTAGGACAACAGAGGAGGCTTTATATTGCAACCTCTCTTTCCCTAGTATGTCTTTTAAGCTTCCACCCACCAAAATGCCCATTTCTGTGCTTCCCATCACTAGGAGACAATTCTGCTGACCCACCCCGAGTTCAGTGCATTCAAAATAGTGCTTCATGCTAGCTGTAGTTTAGAAACAAGTAAAGTTGCTAGAGTACTTTAAAAAGACTTCCCCAGGGAATGACTTTCTGTCTCTTCTTTCTATAATCACTCTATCAAAATGAGGAGCTCACAAGGTATGTTCAAATCCCAGGCACCTCAGAAGAGGTGGGAAGAAAGTGTTCACCCTGCTCTGTTTCTCACAGCTTGATGTAGCTTGTGCTGCAGATTGCTTGTGAACCTGAATGATGCCAGCTGTGCTGTAATTAACCCAGAGGGTCTGGAACAGAGAATGTAGTCACTTCTTGTAAATAGTTGTTTGCTTTTTTTTGTTTTCCCTTTTTTCCCCTCCAGAGATGGACTAAGCAAACAGTGGCTGGACTTCTATTCTTTTTAAAAGTACCATTGTTATCTATCTTTGTTACAGGTTTTCCACTCACTGCAAATTGGACCTTTATAGACAAAAAGAGAGACCCCAAAAGCTCTCAGTGAAACATGAAAGTGTTGAAATATCTATTTTCTCCTCTTCTAAAGGATTTACAAATAAAACCTTTTTTTTTTTTTTCAGCCAGATGGTGAGACTGAAAATAGGAATGACTATTGCTTGATAGAAACACTACAGGAAAGTGGCATCTGGATAGTTTTTAAGGGTGCAGAGAGCCTACTGTTGAAGGAGAACTAAAAATAGATTACAGAATGTATCTGGTGAGGGTGAGGAAAGCTAATTATTTGCTGTAATTAGTTGCATCCTAAGATGGGGGGGCTGAATGCTGGAGTGTTATGTCTCAGCAGCCACCCATTAAAATCAAGAGACCCCAACTGGTTTTCTCCATCTGGGGATCTGGTCCTTGGCTGCCTGCTACAAACATAGATTTTAACCAGACCTGACTGATGTGGGATGTCATACATACATGCTTGCAAGAAAAACAGAACACCCGTACACTTCCACAGGATCAGAGAAAACTATTATTCCCAACCAAGCCTATTGCCTTAAGGTCTCTGGGGTCTTTTCCCAGGAGGAAAGAATTACAGAACACATTATTGACCTAAACCATACAACATGTAATGAAATGTGTCACATTTTTGCAACAGTTCATTTCTGGGATCTCTGAAAGTAGTATCTTTTCTCAAAGCCAGTATCCTGCACAGTTAGATTAGCCCTACAGCTAGAAATTTCTCTCTACAGTTTGTTCTCAAAAGACTTTTAGTACATTTTCCGTAGGTAATGAGCAGTCCAGAACCAGTTCCTTTTGAGGTGTTGCATTTAGTCATCTCTTTGTTCGAGACAGAAAGGAGACTTGAAATGAAAGAATGCCCTTGGAGAGAGTTCTGGAAAAAGCTGAGGGGGGGGAAATCAGGATCTGAAACTAGAGGTCCTAAAAGCCAGAAGTAACTGCATAGCTTTAACGAAGTTACAGAAGACAAAAGAACCTAAGAATGCTTGACTGATTCTGGAAAGCAAAGTAAATCACAAAAAAACCACTTGATAAGCACAATGTAATTCATAGGAGAAGGATTCACACCATATGTCTGCTAACCCAGGGACATGAAGTAGCTTGAAAACCTTTTCACCTCAGCTTTGAAGCATTTTTCCCCTCACACTGGTTGCATTCTATTTAAATTCAAAGTGATCTCATGAATGACTTAATCTCTCCTAGTCATGCTTGTCACAGATGGGTACCACTGAAAACAATTAGTAATTAATTTACAGAAAATCAGGAATAGTGGAAAAACATTGTTCATTCAATTAAGATGGCTGGCTTTGCTAGCTCTGGAAGCTTGTTAAACATTAGGAAGGGATTTATGCCCTGTTCTTCTTTTCCTTATTTACTTATGTGAGAGCATAACCCACAAATGGGAGCTACGCTCAGATATTTCCACCGGATAGAGAGGACAAGAATCACTTGGAAAGGCAAATTTAATCTTCCTATTTTTCCTGGAGAATGAGCAGTTGTGCCATTAAAATATTGAAAAGGGAACCCAGGATCCAACCAACTCGACAGCAATCTTGCTGTTGATACCAAACAGGGCCAGAATTTCCATCTTAATGGAAATACTTTTTCATTTAATGATCTCAGCTAGAATTTGGTAACGTCACTCAGAGGCCTGCATTTTTAAAAGTTGCTTGTGATCTTTGAATGTCTTCCTGGAGAAGCCTCAAAGCACCAACCATGTCCTGAAAATGGGCAGAACTCACAGAATATCAGGGATTGGAAGAGACTTCAAGAGATCATCTAGTACAAACGCAGCACAATTGTCTTTTGTGTCTCATGAATGAGAACAAAACAGACCACAATGGGCTGAATTTGGTGCCGATTTGCTCATGTGTAAATCCAGAACTCCACTGGAAAGAAAAAAGATATTTTTCTGGATGCCTCCTGCCTTCAGGCAGGAATAGAAGCCTGGTGTCATTAGACTTCTCACATGAAATGTGGTGAATTTATGATTACTGGAACATTAATGCTTGGATGAGAGCAGAGTGCCCCACAGTGTGCTGGGTTGCACAACAGGAATTTTCTTGTTTTGTTCTAGCAAAATACAACATCCCTGGGCAACTCTTGTTTTCAACCCATCTTTCACTGTATCCCTTTTATCACACTATAGTGTGATAAAAAGCCTGTCAGAATAACAACTTTCTCTCTGCTTTCAAATATATGGGTTTGTCCTCAATACAAGTGTGCCAAGTCACAAGGCTATTCACTTTTCTATGGTGTCCTCCTTTAACTTATTTTTCTTTAAAATTTTAAGACTTCATGCACTGACACACCACAAACTTATCCATCATCTTGGGGTATGGAACAGAAAAAAAAAATACACCTTTCAAATATCTAATTTTTCAGGTCCCCCTAGGGGAAATCATAGGAAATTCTCCATTGGTTATTTGATCCTGAAGGGATTAGCATGATATCTTTCCTCTACACAAACAAGCAAAAAAAAAAAAAAGCTGCAGAGAAATTATAATCAGGTTTCATACCATGCAGAGCTGATAGGCTGGAAGAGACCAATACAAAGTTCTGCCTGGAAGATCATCTGTATCTTTTGGTCTGTGGTGGTTTCAGGGTCTCCTTTGTATCCTCTGGGCACCGAAAGTCCTCAGATAACAAAAGTTGCTTGCCTGTGTCCCAGATTAACAAGTACTGTTAGAAATTACTGTATCAGCAGCTTGTCCAAGTTTTATATTATGTCAGTTCAGATCTCCAGGAAGGTTTGGGAGGACCCAGGAAATGCTAAGTCTGGAAAAACACAGCTGTCTGGAAAAGTAGGAAAACAAAGCAGACTGTATTTTGTCTCCGTTTACTTCCTTCCCAGGCACAATCAGCTGCTAAACAGCAGCACATCAATGAAGACATCTAACACAGTTTCCTCCAGTCTTGCTGTAGCTTACTGATTGTGCTCTTTCAATCGATGTGAGGGGAAACTCCAAAAAATAGCACAGGGGAGCTGGAGCACGAGAGAGATACTTTGGTTTTGATATTCAGGAAAGCATGAGGTGTTGGAACAAATTATACCACTCCTCTATTCAGCAACTTTTCCCCTGGCATTGACCAGTACAGATGCTTTGGGAGAAAATGTCAAAACCATACAACACTGGGGGAGCAAATAGTGCTTTGTTACCAAGAGAAACTCCTTTGTTATACCTGCCACAGGTGCCTGTAACTCCAGAAGTCTAGCTTTTCATCACCTTAATTTCATAATAATTTACTACAGTACTGGAGTTTTTAATCACTTGAGAACTACTTGTGCAGCTCAGCAGCAAACCTTGCCAGTGGCTATGTTATAGACCATACTTAGAATTATTTATTCAATGGCAGTAGGAAGGGCAAGAAATACCCAGTAGCACATCCTAACACTAAAGTGAAATTAGCCATCCTTCCTTCTATTATCTAAGAATTTCATGCTCCTATTGCAAAGCAGTTGAAACACTAATGACCATTCAACACTGGTATCATCTTTGATGAGTAACCAAAACGTTAATCTGCATCCCTCTGTGTTAATAAAATGTCAAACTCTGTGCAGACTATTACCTTGTCTAGATTGGCTTACTTCAATAAGAGTCTAAGGAGGGAGGGAAAGAAGAGCATGAGGAAGTATAATTGGAAAAGATGCTGACTGCAGCCTAAAAATGCAAAGAGTAGTTCACACAGAGGTAAGGTACAAATATGTTTAAGTGATTCTAAAATTACCTGTTAAGAGGAAAAAAAAAGTCAGCTTTTATTAGCAAAGAGGAATAAAACCTTGCTGTTAAACATTCTCCCAAAATTTCATGTGTTCCTGTAGCTCATTGTTATAAGCATTTTATGCCATTCACTGTCTTTGCTAAGGATCCACTGAGCTCTTAGAGAAATTAATACAAACCCTGTTTTCCCATTGATTTCTGTGAGAATACATCAGGCTCTAAATACTGATCCTTTCAGCAGGAAACGGGACTGAACTGAATAATGCAATTACTTGTTTGTAATGACACAGTGCCTTTCCCTCACACACCTCCTAAGTGCTGGGTGGTTACCACAGATCTCACTGATGCCCTTATCCAGAGACCTTAATTTCAGTGAAGTTGCTCATAGTAATAACATGGCTTCTTGCTGAGGAAGAGACGAAGGAGAAAGGGAGAATCACTGGCTGGCTTTAAACATCACAGAAAAGCTTGAGTGAGTGGGGAGATGTTTATTGTACAAGTTTCAGAGCTGAGAATCAAGGTACCAGAGTAATTACAGCACTTGCCCAAGGCCTCATATGACAGTGGCAGCTTGAGTCATCCTTGGTTGTGCCAGGAAATACTTCAAGAAACCAGAACAATGGTAGTAACAGTCACACTTCACACACACAAATTATGATTTATTCAGAGCATATGAACATAAGTGTGGTCCCCTGTGTGCTTCAGGACAGCACTGGTCGGCACATAATTCCCCACAGGATGCTGCTTTGGGATCCCTCCTATTGAGTTACTCCTTGAAGAGACCCCTTGCTTTACAAGCTATCCATAACAATCCTTTCTCACAGCCTGGAGCTTCGGCATCTCTTAGCTAAATACAAGCCCACAAAGCCATTTCTCTGACCTGGTGCTTATCCCCAAAAGCAAACACTTCTGGGGATAAGCAGCTCAAATAAGAATCCCGCAAGACAAGTGGATTCTCCCAAGAGCAAACTCTTTAAGATAAAATGCAGACGGAAAAATCACAGAGGGTCAGAAATCATGCAGACATTTATGTTACAGCTTGGGGATGAGAAAGCACTGGACAACCAACTGTCTGCACTGGACAACAAACCCTTCTACTTCACAGCCTGAGGCCAGTTAGGAAAGCTTCTCTTTTGTTTTTCAGCAGATGCTGCCCTGTGAATTAGATGTAGGAAGGGGTGAAATCACAGACCAGCAGCTTGGGGATATGGCCAAAAATCTGCTCCACCATGGGACACTAAAAAGTCTAAGACCCCATAGTGGGCCTCACACCATCATGGTTAGTTCTTCAGGGAGGTTTCAAATAACTCAACAGAAAAGCAATGATGCTTACCCAGCAGGCCATCCTCATGCTGACAGAATTCCAAGACCCATGAAAAGCCAGGACATAGTTCTAGGTCAGGAACCACCATGGAGAGCAGTTTGTTGCAACTTCTTAGCAAGGACATGTCAAAGCCTATTTTTCAAGGATCGTGTTTAGCCATGCAGTGTTTCTGCCCCATCTCCCTGGCTCTGGATAATGCAAATTCAAGACTTGCTTCAGGTGTTATACTGTACTCTAACCTCTCTAACTGTTCCTTTCTTGCTTTGGCACACACAACTGATTAAAAGATTTTTTTTAAAACAAGAGAATACACAAGCTTAGTTTTAGAGGTTGGGACATGCAAGTGTACCTGCATTCTTTGGGCCTAGACAAAGCCCAAAGAACAAAATTTAACTGCCAGAGAGTTCAGAAATGCTAACAGTTGAGAAAAACATGAGATAAATGTGACAAAAAAAAATCTAGTTGAATCAGGCAGATCAGTAGTTCCCAAACCATGGATGAATAACAACTGTGTGGTCCACTGAGCTGAATCCCTTGGAGGGTTTCCAAGGAAAACTTTGATGCTATCAGTGCCAGCTAGTCTGTGGCATATGTCCACGGAGGAACTGAGACTGGAGAAAAAAGCATGAGATCTTGTGAACAAAGCTTTGTTTTAGAGAGTGCGAAGTGAGAAAATAGCCTGTTTCCTTTCTTGTTCAGATGGCCAGGCTCCAGGCAAGTCCCACCGTGCTAACCTCAGACACTGAGCAAGGATGAGCAGCCAACTCCCCTCTGCAAACCCCCAGACTCCAGCACATCTAGCTTCTGCCAAAAACCCCTTCAAACCTGTTGAAATTCGAGCTGTGTTGTGCACAGTGACCCAGGCAGGGGGTTCCTTGTAGTTTGTGGAATTGCAAATGGTTAATTTCCCTGGAGGAAAAGGCAGAGAAAATTCACTCCAGGATAACAACACCAGCACAGCCTGTGCCTGAACCCAGAGAGCAGCAAATCAGCTCTTGCAGAGCTACTAGAAGAAGGTGCCAAGCGTGAGGTGGAAGAGGAAGCAGATGTGGGAGAGGAGAGGAAGCGTGTGAGCTGCCTGAGCCCCAGCCAGATAAATCCACAGGCAGCTTCCCTCAGAGACCAAAGCTGGAGTTTTCTCTCAGTCTGCTAGAAAATAAAGCCTGATAAAGAGGCTGTTTATTCTGCTTCACTTCCTATAACTGATTTAATGACCTTTAGAGCTGGCCTGCTTGTGGTTTGAGTAGCAGGCTCTCAGCACCAGAACCTGCCCCGTGGATCCCTACAAAGCACACAGCCCACAGCTGTGGGGGGAACTCAGCCCATGTGTTGATGTTGCTGCAGAGGGCTGAGTCAGGCTGCTCCATTGCACTCTGCTCCTATGGACCTGCCCTGCAAGGAGATCCTTCATTCCTTGGGGGCTCTCTCTGGAAGAAAGCAGTCCCTGAACCCAACAGCTCCACATGCTTAACTTGATGCTGCAAAGGCAGACTGGAGCTCAATGTCCCAAATGCATCTGGTGGAGCCTGTCCCAGAAGAGCCCATTAGCTGGCACAAATTCTTAGTGATGGGGAAGGCATCAATAGGAATTGTGGTTCTTCTGCAAAAAGACTATTATCTTTGATAAAACTTGGGTAGCAAATATAAGGCTACCTTCTGCCTAGCATTCAATTCTCTTCAGAGCAAAAACAAGGCCTTGAAGAGCAGGACAATCTTCTCCAAGTAGTTTCTGCACACTGGGATCTTTATGAGCCACCTCTGTCCCTACTTGAGGCTAAAAAACCAACAGCAAATCATCCCTTAATTGTGAATCACCAATTTACTTTTCACAGACCTTATCATTTGCCCATTTGAAGGGTCTATGTTCACATTTCAGCTTTTGGTAGCCCAACTACTATTTTTCATCTAGTATCTGCTTGGTCCCAGGATTATCAGCATCCCACTTGTACATTGGTGCATTGCAACAAACCACACATACCCTTGTTTGCCAATTATTTTCTTTTTCAATTATTGTTTATCTAAAAACAGGCAACTCATTGTTAGCAAACAGAAGTGGTGAAGAGAGGCAGAGTAATTCTCACAACCCAGCTGCATGCTGAATTCCTTCTCTTTAAAAGGTCAACATACCCTGAGAAGCAACAAAGAGTCTGTATGATGTCCTCAGGTGCTCCTTGAAGAAAGCAACCAGCCCTTTTTGCTGGGTATATGATGAGGATCCACAAATGAACAATCAAGCAGGCTGTTTTCCAACATACTCGGATCTTCTGCCCAGCAAAGGGGCCACACATGGGAGGACTGAGAAGAAAGGTGCAGGAAAAATGCAGATCTGGGGCTGCCCGATTTTGCAGAGGCTGAGGGCACTGTATGAAACGATGGTTTTCTCTTCTGAGCCTCTCTGATGCTGGAGATCCACTCCATGGATCTCAGAGACTCACTGATGGCAAGAAGGCCTTGCCAGGGGATGCTGAACACAGCATTTCCCCTTGTGGAGGGCAAAGTCTTAGTATCTGAGCTGCAAAGATGTAAAGCTGCTCTTTGAACTGCTCCTCAGGGAAAAACCTGCAAATGAAGCCGAGCATGAGGAGCATGCTTGAGGAGGAATCTGGCTAGTAAGATATTGAGAAGTTCCCATAGCTGCTTTAGGTTCCCCGTTGTGAGGACATGGACATATGGCACAGGGTTTTAACGCTCCTTTTGCCAGTAAATATGAGCAGGTTGCAAGTAAAGCCTGCCAAGTGTCCAGTGATGTAACTTGTACTCCCCACGACATAGTGGATCTCACATCTTGTTCTGTCTGGTGTACACAAGAAGCTCTTTCTCTCCAAATACCACTAAGACTTCTTTAGCACCCCCAGGCTGATTTGCTGGGTGCAGTTCAGCAATTCTCATCATAAACCTCTGAATAGTGTTTCCAGAATTACTTCTCTCCTGAATTGCTCATTGAAATCACTTCAGAAAAGTCATATGTATATATCCCTTAAAGCCATAATAACAAATTATCAACATTTCTCATCTCTTATTTAGTACCTTGCCTGCTTTCCATTCTTCCCATAGCTTATGCTGAGCTCCCTGCCCTCCGTTTGCATTTGTGCAAGCTACAGTTTGTGCAGATTGCAAAGTTTGTGCAATGAACTAAGCAGTAATAAATTCCAGAGGTCTTTTATGGTTGTCCCCACTGCTTTGCCTCCTCTGCCTTTCTGTAGGGACACAAGAACTGCTCAGACCAATTAATTCATGTCCTGTCCCTTTTCCCACCTCCAATACTGGATTCTCCTAGATTTGTAAGAAGCATCCCAAGAAGGACTACTTTCACTTTTTTTGATATTATTGTGATTGACTGTCGCTTGAAACTTCAGCTCTAGGTATGGTTCCTCCAAGTATCCCCCATCCCTCAGAAAGCCATGATAGCTGAAAAGTCTTTCAACCCTTTGCTGCCCTGTTTTCTCTTCTTGAGTCTAGGTAAGCTCAGATGCTCACAAAGACTGTGCCAAGAGAGGAGCAACACCAAAAGAAGCAGCCATGACCTTTCCAAAGAGGTCAGCTAGACCCAACTACAGAGCATATGCATCAATGATGGGTGACACACTGCTACTGCACTAATTCTGTGATATGCCTCCAATTCCAGCCAAAATCAAAATCAACAAGAAATACCACAGTATCTTAGACATGGATCTTGTGCCCCTTTCCTCCCTGCCCCTCACAGCTTTGCACCAGAGCCCCACCTCCCACAACCAAGGTCCTTGCAGCCCATTTCCTCCTGCTGCAGGACCAGTTCCTGAGAGGTAGTTAACATCAATTAGTTATTATATCCATCACTAGTCCTTATATTAATAAATCATCAGCAAGAACATCCTCATGTGGACTTGGGGAGAGCAGCGTGTCCTGTACCTTGACTCTCCCATATAAATGTAGGGATTTGAAGCTTCAGCTTTAGTGCCTTGCCTCCTACTTCTCTCTTCAAAGTATTACTCTGTGCTACTGCAGCTTTACTGAGACAGGAGAGCAAGAATGCCTGGGATGGAGCACAAAGTGCAGAGCTGTAATCCTCCCAGGGCATCACAACTACAGGACATGATCTTCATGGCCAGAAAACAAGCCTGACCTCCACACAATGACTGGTTTGGGGCTGTGCCTCCTATTTTACCCCCAGAGGAAATCTCTTCTTCCAATTCCCAAGTCAGCGTTCACACTTACATAGGCAGTGCTTGACCTGGACACAAGATGCCTGGTGACTGACAATAACACACCCCCAGACTGATGGTACTTCAGGCACTTGATCCCTCATTCCTCTGTTCCTACAGCAAAACCAATACTTCCACATCCAAACACGGGTCAGTATGGGATGAATTCTGCAGCCTGTTCATTAAAAACCCCTGTGTCCTGCAAAGGGCTCAGAGGGCACATAATACCTCAAGGGAAGCAGCAGCAGCTCCCTCAGTGAAGTAATTTAAAGCAAAGCTCACAGAAGTCCCATTAAGGATTCTCTGGGACCAGTCCCACACTGCTGTCCTGGATTATGGTACCCCATCCTAAACAAGAGGGTAAGACTTTAGCTCTTTAGGACTGGTCAGCTGAGACCCACCTGTGTGTGAAGTACCCTTCGGTAGAAGTCTTGTGGCTGTAGCCTGGCCAAGGAGCTGTGCTTGCTGCTGGCACCAAGCCCACCCTGTGTTGGCCAGGGACACACTTCTCCTGCTGCTGCTCATGTGGAGGAATGAGGAGGAAAGCATGCCAAATCATGACTCATGTAAGAACAAAACAGGGCAAATATCAACATTAGGGAAGCCTCTTGACACTTCAGGAGGCTTGGTCGCAGCCAAGTTGATTTATTACCTGATATAGCTGCTGTTTTACCCACTTAGTACAATTTCTGTATGCTCGTGCTTTGTGGTTAAAAATGTATGGGGTTTTTCTTTTTTTTTTTTTCCCCACCTTACAGTTAAGCACACTTGGAGATCCTGCAATTCTGCAGGTTTTTCCTCTGGCAGATATGTGTCTTTATAATAATAGGGATTACTACTCTTCTTGAAAAAGACTATTATAGCCTTGACAGCAATCCACACACATTTAAAATTCTAGCCACTTCTTTCTCTCTCCCAGCTTGTATTTTTCCAAAGAAGAGTGCTCATATGTTTTTTCCACTGAAAATAAGGAACATAAGAGGTCATAGTCACTGTCTTTTTCCAGCCTAAACTGCCTCAATCTATTTGCCAAGACACTTGGCAGCAGGAGTTGCTTGAAAATTAGACAATTTGTAGAAGAAGAAATTAGCTGTGCTGCTTGCTGTCCTCCTGGGATTCGGCACATTCCCTGCTCTTCTGAGGTTTCTCAGATACTATATTAGCATGGAATTATTCCCAAAAAAATTATTCCCCAAAACCAAAAGAAAGTAATGCTTGCTAGGTGTGACCTGCAGAAATGAATGCTGTAGAAGAGCCCTGAGCACACAGACCTGCTCCTGCCACAAGTCTGGGGACAGAAATTACCTTCTGTCAAGAAGGAGCAGTATTTTTATGGCAAATACTAACAGTACTCTGAGCACTGACCACTTCAAAAATCAATTTGCTTTGCAAAGTGATAGAAACTCTTCATTCCCCTAGGATTTCTAGCCTCAGCAGATTTAGCCTGCCTTTGTTCCTCAAATAGCAAACCCTGACTTCAAGCACACAGTGGTGGAAAGAAGAACTTTTGAAATTCCAGTCCACATCTCCCTTGAAAAGCAGATATCGGGCATGGCAAGTCTACATCAGAACACTCTTCTTCATATTTCCCTGCCCTTCATGAGCACCTTCCCTCAGCAAAGCTGGAGGCTTTTCAACAGCTAATTAGGACTTGCAGTTACCCTGCAAGGCAGACAAAGGTCACCTAGCAAGCAAGTCAGACTACTTCTTGAAAACAATTTGTAGCAAAAAATTGTTCTTTTACTACTGGTTCCTTGTGGGAATTTTTTGTTTTGTTTTATCTCGCCCTTGTGGAGTTTTTCTGGTCTTTTTTTTTTTCTTGTTTACTGTTTCTGGTAAATGCCAGCTAGTGTCTGGGGTGTACACAGCCCCTGTCACAGCTTCAGCCTCCCAAAGCAACCACATGTTGACACAGAGCAAACAACATGGTAACTGAGCTTGGAGTGGAAACTTTACCTAGAAGAAGAAAGGATACAATCACAAAATATAGGAAATATACTTCCACATTTTTTGGTCTCTGACTTTCAAAGACAGCTGCCTGGTTTTGACTGCCAAACAAAACCACATCTTCAAAAACAATCACATTCCTGCAAAGCAGCCCCAGCTCTGGGCACAAATACTTTCAGAGCCTTGATATCAGACATCATTTTAAAAAATAAAATAGTTACCTTCATGTGGTCAGCCACACACCATAAAGATGATTCATACAGCCAAAACTGAGTAAGTCATCCCAAAACTCAAGGACTGAGGAGGAATTCCATCTCACCTCTTCTTCCTTACAGCAAAGCTGCCTTTTTCCCACCTGCTTTATAACAGAAGCATCCAAGATTTCCCCACCTGGGAGACACACAGGCCAGTTCAATTGGTCAATTAAAACTGCTTTAACAGCCAAATAGTTTAGGGGTTGGGTTTTTTGGTTTTTTTTTTCTCCTCCTTTGGTGTAAAAGGTCAGTTCGCACACAAGGAAAATGTTTTGAAAGGTTTCAAACCACCTTTAGTTGAAGCCATATGGGAAATGTTAAATGGCATGTCAAAATAATACTCTTGTTCATTCAAGTGAAGTGGGTGTGTGCTTTAATTTCCTTGATGCTTTAACTTCCTTGATGCTTTAACCTCCTGTCCAAACCAGCAGTTTCAGTGTCCAGTCCTTTGTAGGTTTTGACCGCATTTCATATTAAGTGTGAAATAGCACAGGGTTGCTCCCCGTTCTGTTATGTGCCATTTTGTCACTCAGCTCTTTGAGAACCAAACATCTATGAACCATGAGCACTACTTTTTGCAAACTGTTTGCAAAAAGATGTCAGTGATGTGAGACAGCTGGCTGGAGCTTAATGACTGTGGAGAATTAAGAATAGAAACAATTTCAGAATGCACAAAAATAGCTAGAAATATAGGACCCTTGGCTGACTTAACACACAGCAATCTCTGTGTGTAGACAGCTCTGTAAGATCCTTTAATTCCAACAATTGGCAGCCATGCATCAACCTGCTGATAGAAAGTCCTCTTGGCTTTGCCTTTTATCTTGGCTTGTAAGGCAGATCTAACCAAGACCTGGCTCACATATGCTCTACTCTGAATTTATTTCCTATAGGCTTTTATTACTGTCAGTTGGTGTTGCTGCTGCTTCAGAGTCAAATTCAGATGTTAAACGCAGTTGACTTAAGCTTTGAAGCTGAACAAAGATCTACACAGATGTTTGACAGGAAACGAGAGTCTGGGATTCCTAACAGTTCTCAGATATAGGCATTTCTGATAGCTGAGGAAGTTCATGAACAAATACATGGTACAAAAAGAATACATTAGGGAGACCAAACCATGGGACAATCTCCCTGGTACCCAAGAGAGATAGATTTACATGTCTCTTTGGATCTGTGTCCTTCCACTTATAAATGCACTGAATATTTCAAATTCCATATAAAAAAGCGCATAAGTGTAAACCTTTGAATATTGAATTGATCTCACTATTTCCCTTTCTTTTCCAGAAGAAAACAAAACAAAACAAAAGAGCTAAAATAAGATCATCAACTCCCAAACTTCCAATCCTTTTCTAAGCAAGAATGAATTTTAGCCTTTGGCTGTGCATGTTTGTAGTGCCAGCCCCATAGGAAGGCATGATGTTCCCTTCACAGCTTCCTGCTTAGCTCTGAGATGTCACTCCTACCAGTCATGGCTGGCAGGAATATAGGTGTGAAGTCCCCTCAGCCTCCCCTGGACTGAATTTGCTCCAGCGGGGTGCCCCATCCTTTTCCAGGATGTAGGACTTGGGAAATGGCAAAATTACTTTGGTGCATGTGAAGATGGCACAATCATGTCCCCAATTTGGCAGTCACTCTGAATACAAGTGGAGACTTATTTCTGCAGATGAGCAATAAACACACTCACAGCTATAAATCCAAGCAAACACATAGCCCTGGGACTTCTGCATGTGCAGAGTAGGCAAGTTGCACAAAGCCAAGTGTTTGGTGTCCAGCTTTTGGCTTCCAATGGCTTGGAAATATAACTTTTGCTGGTAGACTTGTTTTGTTTTCAAGAACCTCCTGCACAACTTCTCCCCTCAGCTACCCAAACCACATGGGAATTGGAGCAAAACATGGTGGTCTTTTCCCGTCTAATCATCCAGAGGAAGCGGGGAAGGTAACAAACACTTCATGGCTCCTTCTGGCTGTGAAGGCTGCTAGTAGGTTCTTTGGATGGATGGAACTGGGCAGATCCAGGACAACCCCCTGCCACATCACTTTGGGACTGGAGAAGGGGCCAGAGCCTGTTTGCAATACAGGCAAGGAACCCTAAAGGAAAAACACCAGTGAAAATTAATAGGGAAAAAAACCAAAACACAGTATTTCTATTACTTTTCTTACATTTCTTCTATGAAAAACATGCAATTTACAGCTCTCCAAGACAGAAGAAAAAAGGAGACTTCTAAAATATGCATAAAACTGATCTACAACCAGTTTTATGTCAGAATGAAATGTTTTACGGCATTTGCTTCTCACTAACTTATTGTAGTGGTGTCAGTTCCACGATGGTGCACAGTGATCTTTGCCATGTTAGAGGTGTCCAGCTTGGTTTTTCCCATCAGATCATTTTTCTGGCTTTTTTGTACCCAAGGTATATTTTCCACTTCTCATAAGTGGCTGAAGCTTATGAATGTTTTCATCAGTGTAGATAACACCACCCTGTAATTATTCATGAAGAAGCAAGACATGCCTAGCAAGGGAATCAGCCCAAGGGGACACAAGGACAGGCCACCTCATGCTGTACATTAAAATGGATGGGGAGGTGGAGATGGTTAATTGTGAGGAAAACAGTGAAAGGGAAAGAAAAGAAAGGTAAGAGAAAGAAAGAAAAGTAGATTGATACTGAGATCAAGGTGTGCTGAGAAAGCAGATGGAGGAAAAAGCCAGCTGGGACAACTCTGGAAATGCTGAGTAAAATATTCAGAAAGCCCTCTGAATCCTTGGATGACTCATTATAACAAATGATCAATTAATGTATAGAAGAGAGCTCTCATGTCCTGACCTCTTGCCCATGGCTACATCATCAGTAAATCCTATGGAATTTTTATTCATTTCAACAGTATGAATCTTTCTAGTTAAAAAAAGAGCATCTGACATTGCCTTTCATCTCTGTAACTCTGAAGAGTTTATTGTTTAGGATTAATGGATAAACTTCTGGAAAAGAGAACTCCTGGACTCTTAAAGGACTCCTGGGCTCTTGAAAAAGAACTTCTGAATTTGCTTGTGGGTTTTTGAAGAGTTACCAGCCATAGCTATGCTTTTCTTAGCAGGGCTTGGTATGGTACAACTTTGGAGGCATGGTTAGCAAACTACCACCAGTGTGTCATTGACTTAGGGGAAGGGCAGGTGTGAGAGTGTCAGGGAGCATTTAGTCTTTTCACATTGCAGACTTCTCAAAGGTAGAATCTCTCTTCAAGAAGGAGATTGTCCTCTCCTCTGAGTTCCTGTTTGTTATTAGTGATGAGTTTTCAAATAGCCTTAAAGCTAGCTGAACTAAATTTTCAAGGCATACCCTAACAACAGTTATTTATAAAGTATATGGGTTTTTATAGTACACTCTTGCCCCAAAACTGGGTTTCCTGGCCATCTAGACAGTCTTTATCTGTATGATATTATTCATGACCTCAAGATCTTTCAGTCTCTATGAAGAAGCAAGGCAAATTAAGAGAGGATTTTTTGGGTTTCAGATTTATCCTCCTGAAGACAAGAATAAACTCTAAGTCAGAGCCCTGAGCCCTACAGACAACAGTGACAGTGCCAGCTGTACCAAATCCAGCTATCTTCACTCTCAGATTTCTCTTGTGCACATTTGCAGTCCAAACCAAGCCCCCCTCCCAGAATAAGGCTACAGAATAAGGAAGAATAAGGAAGAAGGAATAAGAAAAAATAAGGAAGAAGAACCTGTGGGGACCAACAGAGGTGGTGCAAAGCTTGTGAAAATGCAGGCATTAGTATATTTATTCATCAGGGATGTAAATGTATATGGAGGTGGCAAAGACCTTCCAGAGGCTCACCAAGGGTCCCAACCCTTGGGCAATGATGATCTTTGGTCTGCTGACCCCAGGCAAGCAATGCCAAGACTAAAGCAGGGTGCCCTCAAGGCATATTGCCAGCCTGGCTGGATGCTTCTGTAAGGAACTGAGATAATAGGGTGGTAAAACAGCATATAAAAAGACACATTATACTAAAGTGGATGGACCAAAGTGCTGCAATGAGGCAAGAGCTCATAAAAAGAATGTAATTTGCCTGCCTGCCCTGGAAAGGGATGTAAAATTGTTTGCTGGCAAGAGTCAGACTGTGCTGCTGACTCAAAGAGGTTCCTGCATGGAGCTGGCAACCCAGGCTTAGCCCTGACTGGCACAGCAAAGCCAACTGCTCTTAGCCATTGCTTTGGGCCTGGGAAGCAAGGCTGGCAAACAGAAAGTAAACCTACAGGAAGCCCCAGGGCGTTTGACCTGGTCTTATGTTTTTCAAGGTGAGATTTTCCTTTTCCTACAGATTCCTTAAGATGCTGATTTATTCAACTGGAAATGACATAAGGCCAGCCATATTATTTTTCTCCTTTTCCCGAGAGTGGGAAAGAAAATATTTTCTCTTGTTTTCCTGAATGAAACTGAAACAATGGAGCCTTGTTTGCCTTTGTTTTGATAGCTCCCATGTTGATGAACCAGCATCTCCACTCGTGCCAGCACAGCTGTGGGAATACATGTTATCTCTCTCTCACTGCTGATCGGTGTGTTCTTCACAAGCAGAACTCAAAACAATGCAGACCCTATATTAACAATGGTATTTGTGTGTGAATATAGGACAAGGGGAGGAAGGGGCTGAACAATGTGACAAAATTGGTTTTGCACAGCAATGGCTATGCATTACACTGAGAATTCACCTCTCCTCTAGATAACACCACAGAAATTGTAGATTTATTTTATTTGAAGCATAAAAATTAAGCATCTGAAGATGGGGGAGAGGAAAAGAAAAAACAAGAATCAGGATATGAATACAATCCTTCTTATTTATACAGGAAAAGTACAGGTCTGTGGATATCCCCCATCTGTTCTGTTCTATAGAAATGAATGAGAGTTAAATGTGCTTTTAGAATAAATCATTATGGCCTGAACTGAACATGATCTGCAGGGAAAACAGAGCCATATATGTTACATCAACTTCTCAATTTTGCTCCATCCCACTTCCACTTGGTTGGATATGTGTCATGTGCTATTCCTAAACAGTGTCACTGATGCTCAGAGTGTGACAATGTGTCTTCCAAAAGTGGGCTCAGTCTTTCAGCTCTGTTACTAAAATCAGTGGGAATTTCCACAGCTCTTAGAGTTTACAGGGGCCAATCTCATTTAAGCAGTAAGGAAAATATGATTAAATAAATGAAAAGATGCAAGTATAGGACCTGAAGGAAAGGGGAAGACAAGGTGGAGGATGATGGAAATTAAGACTCTCTTGTCCTTGCACTGTGCGTCATTAGTTCAGCAGAACTTAAGAAGTGTGGTACTAAACCATTTCCAGTGCTCTAGAAGTGTGATACTTCAGAGCAGCACCTGGATTGTAAAGCCAGATATGGAGATTTGACACTAAGTTCTGTGGAATGCTGCTCTCCAGCTTAGAACGCTTGGAAGCTGGAGGTTTGGTGCCCTCTTCTATGTCTTTTGTAGCTGCAGTAGGAGGTGGTTGGTGAGCTCAAAAGGTCTGCCAGGGTCGCTGGCTGCAGATCTGTGCCTGAACAGCACATTCTGTCAGTCCCAGTTTCATGCAGCCCCTGCAAAACACAGCTCAGACTTCCTGGAGTCAGAGTAGTAAGAGTGAGGAGCACAGCTTGAAAAACATTTTCTACTGGAATGTTTCTTAACAGAAGAACAACAAACTTTTCATCAAAGAGAAGCAGCAGCAGAAAGAATCACTGCAGATTCTGGTATTGCATAGTGGCTTCATAGTGGTTTATTTGGTGAATAAATATCTTCTATAGAATGCTCAGATAATTTTTGAGCCATAATATTTTCCAAAATGGCAACTAAATTCCCCCCCCTTTTTACAACCAAGCTCCTGCTACACATAGATGCATCATGAAAGATACACAGTGAAGCTATTTGTTCATTTTTTTTGGAAAAATACATTACACTGGATCTCCTCCAGAACCTGATATAAGTTTTACATTTGTTCAGAGTTCCTAGGCAGTAAAGAAGAAACAGTCATGTTTACAGAGTGCACAAAAACAGTTTTGCATTTTAATGAGGAATGACAGCAAAGAGCTCTCACAGTTTTCTTTGAGCTGCAGCAAGCTCTCAAATATTATGTTACTTCCCATGGTGACGTCCCTTATGTCCTTAAACTTTTTTCCTCATATTTGTCATAGAAAGGCTGACAGAAACAGCATCTCTGACTTCAAGGTTTATATCCACAGCCCTGCCAACCCCTCTGTGGAATAGAGATGACTCAACTGTTTTTCATCTCCTGGCTTCAGGACTGCCAGCAGACTGGAGAACTCTCTAGAAAGAACATGAAGGCACCCATAGTATTTCTAGTCCTATTTCAATGTGCCTTTACAAAATGCTTCTGAATTGTGTGGTGAGCCCAAGAGTTTGCTTTACTTCTACAAATTCAGCTGCTTCTACAATACACCTGTCTGTTTGTTCTCCTAACTATAGGTCACTGCCACTGGTGGCCAGTAAATGAGGGGGGAAGCTCAGAATTTCTGACCAGGTCCAAACCAGCAGTTGTACATGGAAGGACCCTCAGGGATGAGTGATGGATAGGCAATTTGGTAATCTAAAATCTAAGGATGAGCATTTGATACTGTGCCAGAATTTTCTACCAAGCACCTCCCTGATTTCTGTGGTTGGGCCCTGACAGCTTGAAGAAACTCCCTGTAAATTGTCACAGAATCACAGAATATCAGGGATTGGAAGGGACTTCAAGAGATCATCTAGTCCAGTCCCCCTGCCAGAACAGGAATATCCAGAGCAGGTCACACAGGAATTCTTCCAGGAGGGATCTGGATGTCTCCAGAGAAGGAGANAGCCTGACTCCATCCTCCTGACACTCACCCTTTACATATTTATAAACATTAATTAGGTCCCCCCTCAGTCTCCTTTCCAAGCTAAAGAGACCCAGCTCCCTCAGCCTTTCCTCAGAAGGGAGATGCTCCAGTCCCTTCATCATCTTTGTTACTCTGTGCTGTACCCTCTCAAGTAGTTCCCTGTCCTTTCTGAACTGAGGGCACCAGAACTGAACACAATATTCCAGTGCTTTGCTCTGGTTATGGGTCTCTCCTGTGGGTCCTCATCCTTCATTTGGCACTACCTCCTGATCATCCACTAGTTTTACATGTCATCGAGGACAAAGATGAAACATTCCCTGCCAAGTTACTTGGGTGAGATAGGTATTGTTTTGCATACCATGGACTCCTTTAACTTGTTGCTGATTGGCATCTTTCAGCTTTTGGCTGCATATTCACTGATGAATGAAGTTGGTGGTAAGCATTTGTTTTGCAGCTCAGATTTCACTCAGCACAATAGTATTAACTCTGGAAAAGCACCACTGTATGAAATCCCCCAATGGATTTATTTGCTCTTAAACAGTCTCTCTATCCAAATTTGTACAAACACACAAAGTTCTACCAAACTTGTACAGACACACAAAGTTCAACCTATCAGTACAGCTGCTACACAAGCTGAAAGCAATCCCAAGCAGACAGAGCAGCATTAGGCCCTGATGGCAAAGAGCAACTCTTTGGGTGTGCTGGCTCACAGCCTTTCTTCCATCACTGCTCCTGAGCAAATGAAGTGCACCAGCTCACTGATTGGCAGCATTAGCAGTGCTGGCTTGCAAAGCTCTTCCTTCTGGGTGCAGATAATTCAAAGATTCTTAACTCCTTAGATTATTCACCTTGGCTTCCACTGAGCACATTGGGCAGGTGGGCAGCTTCCTCACACTGCTGGTTGTGCTTTCCCCACAGTATGGAAAGTAGCTCCCTTATCTTGAGAAAAGCCCTTGCTTTGTGATGTCATTGTACTCATTCTGTAATGTGGCATGCACAGGTGTTAAGTGGCTAAGCCAGCACATTATGAGTCTTCCTGATGACCCAGGGAGGACAAAAAGGGCAGCAGAGCTGCAAGGAGCACACCCTATCCCCTTGCTCCAGCGCAGACATTCAGCAAGTAGTTTTAGGGAAGGTGCATCAGCTTTTCATCACCTCACACTCAAGTGAGCATGGCCATACAGCTGGGTAGTCACAATCTTCCTTGTCCTCCTCCCTCATTAATTTTGGGGCTTCCAAAATAATGTACCACCACGTGGATTGCTCTTTCTGGACTTTAAGTCAGATTCTCATGAATCTGTGTCTCAGGGCTGCTGTGGAACAGGATGTGTGACAGAGGAGCGATGTGGATACAGAGTAATCCTTCTCCACAGAAGGGCTGAGGGCGATCCCGCTGAGCATTTGCTACATCAGATAAGGCCCACCACATCAGAGAATAAGGACATGATTTGGTAGGACAGGCACAGGGGAGGACAAGGGAGTCATAAAATATTAATTACAAGGAAGCATCTTTTTCCATGGCTGCAATAGGGTCCAGAAGAGAAATACAATAAGGATTATCTCCTCATATGGATGCAGCAATGCTTATGCACTTCTGTGAGATGAATATAGAATTCAATTCGAAGAAAAATAAAACTGGTAGTTCAGGCTTTGTCTCCATCAGTATCCAACAGAAAGCATGATGTGACCAGGGCTAGGAAGGTTGGATACTCAGTCTGCATCCTCAAATATTTCACTCTTCTGTGAAATATCTCACTCTTCCTATGTACATTAATTCCTGTGGCCATCAGAGCAGCACAGAAGCTTTGGCTACCTCATATTAGTCATAATCATAGTAATGACCTACTTTCCAAAGACAAGTGCTTGCAGGAGGTCTGTGTGAACTGGCTCCTTTTTGGAAACAAACAAACAATAAAATACCCAATGCAGATCTCTTTACAATCACATGTGAAAATATAGCTGCAGCTGCTTAAGTAGGGCATGATATTTTGTCCCTGGTGAAGTCCAGGAAACCAGGTTTCTGTCTTCAATTTTAGAAAACCTCTACATTTCAGTCACAGTGTGCACTGAGTTGGGACTATTGGGAGTAACTCATCCACAGTGCTGTTTGCCTTCCTGAATGAAATGCAATATGTAAAACACCATCCCTTACAGTTAGCAACAGATGAAGGGTTGTAGAGTAGTGATGGGAGGTTTGCTTTTCTCTTCTACCAGTTGGAAACATGAGCTTTACCAATGATTCTCATTTGCTTTTCAACATCTAAATTTCTCAGCACATCTGTTGGGTCTCTGTGAAGGAAACTGCATGGTTCTGGAAGCTTTTTTTGATAAATGTACTCATGTCTGGGTGACTACTCTGGGTACATCTGCTATGTATAAAATAACTAATCAGAAGGGCTAAATTAAGTAGGATTTTTCAGGCTATTGCTACATATTCTTACAAATAACACTTGATTTCCCCAATTCCTCTTTCGTTCAACAGGAAAGGAGAGAGGGAGCAAGAAGAGTCCTACCACTCAGTGAGAAACTGATGTGAATGTGGGACAATAATGCTTGCTATGTCAGTGTTAGGGAAAGACTTCCCCCTGGCTTTATCATAATGTATTTTTTTCCAGGAGAAACCTCTAGAGGGAACACTTTGTTAAGTGATACCATGAATTACAGCACCTGAACAGTATTTCTGTATTAGCAGATGGGCACTATTTTGCTAGAGAGTAAAGAGATCTGGAGAAAAACAGTTTGAATGTGATAACCCTAAATAGAAAGCAAAAGAATGTAAACCCTTGTCAGCAAGCAACAGGAAAACTGATAATTAGGCTTGGCAAAAGACTGCCTAACCTCTGTTTTGAGCCAACCTTCTCTGTCAATGCCTCTCCATTGGTTGAGGTTAAGTATATGGAAAGGAAATAGAGATCCTTAAGTCAGCAAATCATCAAGCTCTGAAAAATTTTACGTAGATACAGTCAAGTCTGTGCCCTCCCTACTGTGCATCTTCCACTGTTACTACCTAGTTACATGAGCAGAGATTTATGCACCATTGTTTTTTATTTACAGCTGACAAGGCCAAAGAAAATGGCAATGGGTAAATAAAATCCAAAATTTTACCTTGACTTCATCTTTAGAGGAATCACTCCCTAACAGTGCTAAATTAACTTATACGTAAGTTGTAACTCAAAGCCTTTTGGGTATGTACAACATTTTGTAACACAGTATGCAATGCTAACTTTTATATCTTGTTATATACATGGATCTTTGCTGAAATATAGTTGCTGAGGGAACCAAAACCTTGAATTATCCTGACTTATTTAATCATGCCAAACCTCAGCCACAGGATTGCTAGTGCATGGGATTTCCTATATTTAGTGACAAGGAATATGTCCTGCTGCCTTTCATTGGCCAAACCATATACTTGCATTAGAGTCATCTTGTTGAACTGGAAAGGAAAATAGCAGACACTGTTTCAAGAATTCAGATCTACCAATTGCAGATATTTACTACATAATAAACCTATAATTCAAATTCAGACATATGATAATTGTTTTATGATAATTTTCAGGCTGCACAATCAGGCAGAATTTTTAATTAGGTAGTACTCTTGTTAGCTTAATGAAAACTTTGAGAATATATCTTTGTTAGCTAAGCATTTATCTTTTTAAATCAACAGAACCATTTCTAGCCTAATGAGAACTTGGACTACAATTATGTCTTTATTAGTTAAGCTTTCATCATGCCAATGTCCGGGCAGGAAGCCATAAGACTCAGGTATAGCAAAGGGAGTTTTGCTTATACACTTGATCAAGACAATATGCAGCTGGCCTGAAGGCCATCCTGCTGGACCACTGACAAGGAGTCAGGCAAAGAAATTTTGATGGACAGAGTCTCAGAGGTCAAACATGGGTCAGAGTGAGGAAGAGGAGCAGATACAGCAAAAGACCACTGGAGTCTGCTGATGACCATCCTAAATCTAACTACACATGCTCAAGTGGGCAGGCACTTATGTCAGTGGATGAAAAACTCTCAGTGGTGGAAGAATCAGTATTGCTTGGGGTATCTAAAATCTCCCCCCAGATCCAAGTAAGTGTAAGAAAAACTGATGAGGATTAAAGCAACCAAAGTTTAAGAGAAAGAAAACAAAATTCTGCTAACAAACTAGTTCTTCCATACTTCCAAACTTTTAGTGTAATTAAGTATAGCTATTGAAAAATCCTAATTATGAAATAAGAACAGCATACTGCTAACAGCTTCTTTACTCTGTACTTCATGTAGTAGCTTCAATGATGATAAAACATTTTAGTCAATAACAGAAATCCTATCATCAGTTTGAAATTTTGGTTTCCTTCACTTGTTCTCACAGTTCAAATATATCTAGTTTTGATTTGTCAAAACATTCATGATCCAAATCTGCCAAATACAACTTCGAACTTGGAAAAAAAAAAACCCTGTATATACTTCTCCTTCCAAACTGCAGATGCACCTAATCTTTGCTGAGAGTGAAGCCAAAAGACTCTATCTGAACATGTCCAAATTCTGGAAATTATTGTCCTTAATCCTCCCTTTCTGGACTCATATTCAGTTGTTCTAATAATAGAAGAGCTGAGTGGCTCAAGTTAAAGTGTCAGACTATATAAACTACCCAAAAATTGTTTGAGATAGAATCATAGAATCATAGAATAGTTAGGGTTGGAAGGGACCTTAAAGATCATTGAGTTCCAACCCCCCTGCCATAGGCAGGGATACTTCCACTAGACCAGGCTGCCTAGTGCCCTGTCCAGCCTAGTCTTGAACACCTCCAGAGAGGGGGCATCCACAACCTCTCTGGGCAACCTGTTCCAGT
>VZTY01019744.1:0-35514 GCA_013400935.1 Turnix velox
GAGAAAACAAACATCACATCATTCGATCTACGGTCCTAGTCTTACATTCTTCTTTCTTCTTGGATCTCAGTTGTCATAGTGCCTTCTTCAGTGGAACTGTCACTTGCACTGTGAAACAAATTAGGGCATATTAGTTAACTCTGTCCAACCAGGGGCTGGATTTTGGCCATTTCCTCACAGTAATCTAGAAAAATACTCAAGAACTACATTAAAATGTATCAGCTACTACAAGGCTGCTTCTTGTAACTGTTTTCTTTAATCCCTTGGTTCAGCAAAGGGGGATCCTGAGAAGGAAACAAACAGCTCCCTCAGTCACCATTAGCTCTAGAAGAAGGACACTTTTGCCAGAATCTGTAGCAGATAAAGAATTTAGCCTCCCATAACTGACTATTTTTATCACACAGGAGAAAGAAATCAGTTTTTGCTTGCCATGGGATCTCCATTTCACACACAGTGCTGTCAGAATGGCAGCCCAACTCAGCCAACTGCAGGCCTGCTGTGCAGTATCTCATTCTCCACCCCTTTATAGAAACTTTCTAAATGTTATTTCCCTGGATGGACTGTAAATCCTTTCTATGCTGCCTGCATCCACACACATTTGGTTTTTCTGAGACAAGCTACTGTCTCCTGAGAATTTGCCTGCACCGCAGCTGGGCCTATGCCTCCCTACTAAGGTTTCCTGAGGTGTGGAAGAAGAAAACATTTACAAGATGTGGAGACAAGGCTTCAAGTTCCCTATTTTGTTGCTTATACCAGAATTTACCTTTGTTCTTCATCAGGAGATCTTACTGACTTCTGTGGTTTAGTGTCTCTTAAGTCCATGTAAACACTTGCAGGCTCTGGCAGGTTCTGTAATCTAATTGTGTCCATCCTCAGAGAACTTTGTAAAGGTGACAGCAAGGCAACATCCCTAAGTACAGAAAACATGTTTCAGCATGTCCTCCACCTTATGCAGACAAGAAATCCTACAGGGTATGGATTATGATCAATAACAGATTGTGAAGAGACCTCTGTGCTTGGCTACTCTGCTTCTGCCTACTGCCCACCACCTTTCAAAGCTGAAATCAAAGCTGAAATAAAAAATTCACATTCTCCCAAGGAATACAAATAACTGTCAGTGTTTCATTTCCATCCCTACAGACTAGATTTGCTGTTGTTTCCCCATTTCTGCCTCTACTGATATCATTCCCTCTGAATAGTCAAGAAATTCACCTATTTCACACTGAACCCTTCAAGATAGACTGACAAGTCCACTGATATCTACCAAAAAAAAAATCATCCTGTGTACTTCAGCCACTTTAAGGTACCAGTAAGAGAAGCTGGTACCCTAGATGACAAAAAATGTGACCACAATCATTTTTGAGCCTTGTTTTCCCACCTTCCTCCTTTGTCACATGTGTCCAGTAAGGTCTACAGAAAGGTTGTGGTTGAGGGAAAATTCTAAGGTGGCAGGATCATCAAATGCACATGAATGAGTCTTAATTATTCTTCCCTTTAATATCTTTGCAGTGTATTCCAACTACAGGATCAGCTTTCTGCAGAAGTTACAGAGAAAAGCACCTGTAGAATAGCATGAGTTTTAAGGCATCTCAAGTGGCAGCCATGATTACACAGTGTATGTCAGAAAAGGACATACTTTTTATTCTCTTGATGTTCTTCAAAGGAGGAGAGTTTGGCTGGTGGCCACCTGCAGTGTGGAGACACTGTCCTAGCACACAGCTCTTGTAGCTTTTCCATGAGCTGATTTTCAGACCCGCTCCTAAAGGTCTCTATGGGAAAACAACAAAAAGAATTACCAGTTGAGAATATCTGTTATGGGATCTCCCAGTATGCCCTTCCCCATTTTCCCATTGTCCCTTTCTCTACAGCCTGTCAGAATGGCAGATATCACTGCCATCTGGCTCAAACTCACTTCAAACCTTCATTCACTTTATCTGATTCACTGTTAAGCCATAAAGCACTGTTTTCAAGCTATGACAGCACATTGAGGGAAGGTCATTAAAGATGTTTTAAAATGGCATTAGAAAACCTACAACATTTCAAAATTCCAAATGATGCTTGCAAGGAATTACATTATACACTTGGCAAAGTTGGTATTAATTTCACTGTGTTACCATGATCTGCTGAGGAGAAAGCAACTTCTGCATGCGTGTTTTCTTTCCACTGCTCTAGCTCCTCAAGCATCTTGTCTAGATCACATTTCTCAACATTCTGAAAGAAGAGAGTTGAGAAGTGATGAAAAATTTATTCCCAAGTGAATTCTCAAAGCAGAAGTTCCTTTGACTCACATTCTTGGTAATAACTATCAGATTTTTCTGCCACATATACACAACTGGCCTTCAACGATAGATTCATAAAGTTGGAAGGGACCTTCAAAGGCCATCTAGTCCAACTCCCTGCAGGGAGCAGGGACATTCTGCACTAGATCAGGCTGCTCAGAGTCTCAGCAAGCCTGGTCTTGAAGGTTCACCTTATCTCCAGTACTATACCAGTCACTTAGCAGAAGACAAACCAGTGTGCCCCTTTGGACACAGTTGCTTCAGCATGAGCTTTAATAATTGGCATAACCAATCAAAGTGCATTTACTGTTTGGACACAGTTTATCTCACATTATTGCCAAGGTTCTGCCCTGCTGGCATAGGCAAGTGCAGTAAGAAAAAAAACAGTGAAGGATTAACCAATGATCAATCAAATATAACAAAGTTGGAGTATCTTCTCTTTCTGCATTTAAAATCGCAAAGTCTAGAAAATGTTTCTGGAATGGACCAAACTGAACTCTCTTTAAAAGAGGAAACATAAGACCATCCTAAATATCCACCTGTCCCATCATAAGCTGAAGCATAATTCACACATTATGTCCTCCACATGCATTCACATGGTGGAGTCTTCCAACCCAAAAAAATCCACTAAATCTCTACATACTTTTATTTCCTTCTGTCCATCTCTCCAAATACCTTTGCTCACCCTTTCAACCAACTCCCACAGTGCCAGCTTGCTTCAAGCAGTTCCACAAGGAAATGCTCTGGTGAAAGGAATATATCTTTATCTTCTTGCACAGTGCCTTTATCCAGCTGTTTCATCTATCCCTGCTGAGGCTGCTTCTCCAACAGTCATAAACCCTTCTGACATAGGCTACAGAAAACTACTGGAAATACTGAAACAGATTTTAAAAATGGCCTGATACAAGACCAAGCATACATATTCTGATCCTTAATAATGCTGAGAATTTCTAACTGCCCCAAGAAAGTCTTTTGGCTTTCCAGTTCTTTGAGATGAGGCCTGCAGACTTTTCCTTCCCTTCCAACTTCCAACCAGGGCAAATTCCCATCCCTCTAGGTACAGTCTGCCCCATCAGCAGCACTCCCCAAAATTTCTTGCTTGGGCTGCTAACCTGCAATGATAAATGTGTTAGTTCTTGAAGATGATGGTCTAAGGTGGTTTCTTCCTTAGCAATTCTTTCCACATTGTTGTTAATGCCATACACGAGAGGCTTGACTTCTAGCTCTGGGTGGCCTGGTGATGGCGCCAGAATTACTTTGGAGAGTATCTTTGTCTTGATCAGCTTTCTTCTCTCTTTTTTACTGGCCAACTTTTCCACAGGCAATGATGTATTAAGCCAAGAGTTCTCTCTTCCCCTGGCCTGTCTCCTGCCTGGTTCTTCCTCTTCAAGGTGATCCATGTTATCTGCAAGAGGCTTTTCAAGAAGAGCTCCCTTTTGGCTCAAAACTTCTTCAAGATGACTGCCAAGATTGGAAGTCTCATTTTTAACCATTTGTACCTGCTCTTTTGCAATTACTTGGGCACTGCCTGTTTTTTTCTGAAAGCCAAAACTTTCCACATCTTCATTCCAGGTCTCCCATGGGTGTCTTTCCTGGGTTTGCTACAGATAGGAAAAACATAGATATGCAAAAAGTCACATCACCCTAATCTTTGTCAGCTCTGACTCGGGCATCATCTGGTAACAGCACACACCACATCCACCATGGAAAACAGTAAGACTCCGTATTTTCCAGAAACTATAACTTTGGGAAGTGCTAAACATCCTTGAAAATATTTTTCCTTATATGTGCTTATCAAACAACATATCTGACATCAAGATAATCAACTAGGAAAACATTAGTCTTTCCCTGAGGCAACAGCAGGGACAGTTGGTTCCTCTTCCAGCTTCCTCTGATGGCATCACTGCTGAAGCCATGTAGCTTTTTTCTTGGAAAAAGATCAAGGGACAAATTTCATACTCCTCCTCTTTACTGAACTGCCCCAACTAAATCTACATTTTCTAGAACAACAAAAAAGTGCCTGAAACTATTTCAGGCACTGAAAAATTTACAATTGATTGCACACTGTTACTGCATGGGGAAAAAAAACCCAAAAAACAAACAAACAAACAAACAAACAGTAAAAGGACAATAAACAAAATAGCCAGAGGGGACTACAAAAGGTCTAAAATCAAGAGACAAATCAAGTCTCTAATGGGAGAAACTACTGGAGACTGTGCTCTTCCATGAAGCAGTGGAGTCAAGTAATAGCTACCACACTGGAGACAAGCAGAAGAGTAGGGTTACAGTAGTACAGCCCACACACAAGAGTCAACAACCTGCATGCTGGAGTCTTCCAGGGAAAACTTCATCAGTTCTTCTGACAGGTCAGGAATTAAGTTTGGATGTTCCCTCTGGAAGATGTAAAGTTCCCCATCGCTCTCACAATCAGACTGCAAACAGAAACAGAGTGACTGAAATACTTGCTTAAATTTCTGCTTTACAGGGACAAATCCTATGTTATCACCATTTGACTGAATCTCAGAGGCAAGAATTTCCTCTGCAGTTACATCTTCACTGGAGAGCCCAGTAGCACAACACTCAGAAACCTATGCTGCCTTACAGTGGCTCAGTAAGGTACAATTGTAAAACACACACCAAACTCTGAATTACCATGGAGTTTGATGACCAAGACAACCCTGAGGAAAACTGTGACAAAAGCAAACAAGTTTTATAACTCCCAAGTGATTCTTTGGACTATCTCATTCACCATCACAGAGCAGCAAGAGCAGGGCTGCTCCCTGAGGGAGGGGAAGCACACAACTTGAAGGGCTGCAGCACCCAAAGCCCAGTCCCATGCTATCCAGATGAGTAACCAAGACAGACCAGAGTCAGTAACAAGGTTGAGTCCAGAGCTCAGATCATACAACAGTACTGCAGTGATGATGGTCAGAATTCAAGCCTGAAAGTCAATTCACAAGTGAATATCAGTATGAAGCACAACCATAGCTATAAAAGCCCTTCTTCAGCACAGCTCTGACAGAAACTGAGCTTAAAGAATGTAGCTGTGGGTATATGAGTGGGAGCCCCAGGTGGGGCTAACTGCAGCCATGAAGGCTAATTATTGCAATCAGGACTGTGCCATTCACCATTCAGAATGCAAAGCAGTATCTTTACTTGATTGGACAGAATGTAAATAGCTCTGAAAATCTCGTTTCTAAATTTAGGACATGCATTTCAGCTGAACCCTTGTACTCAGATACCGCAGCAAGATTCAGCACCTCCTCAACAGTCAGGACCCACATTTCCTCCTTGTCCCTTTGTTTTGCAAGTGAACACGTTCAGTAGCTCACTCTTGGGAGAAATTTCTCCCTCTGGTTTAATTAGTTTGTCCAAACACGAAGCAAACTGCAGCAGAACTTCTTTCCTTGTAATAAACTGTGTATCAGGGTAATGAAAGTACTTCAGGGCATGAACCACATTTGTCTGTCCTTTCTGAAGGTGGAAGCACAGCTCATTGTGGTTACACAACTCAGATGCATAAATTGGTCTTCATGGAATGGAAAATTGCCCAAACAAAGGTGGAGCAGTGAATGTCTCATCTAAACTTCTCAAGCTCTAGTTTTAACAATTTTCCCTTGTTTTGTCACTCCATGCCCTGGCAAAAAGCCCCTCCCCAGCTTTCCTGTAGCCCCTTCAGGTACTGGGAGGCGACCGTGAGGTCTTTGGAGGTTTTTGGATGGATCATAAAGTTTTCGGTAATACAATTTTACTGTGATCATCATACAGAGAAAAACATATTGACAGGCCTACTTCTTTGCAAGGACGAAATCTGAATGAACAGTATATTGCTCTTTAATCATCAATCAGAAGTATGCTTCTTTCAGACCATATTTTTTTCTGAACTAACTAAGAATACAAGCAGGCTCGTGCTGCAAGTTGCCCGTTACCCTCGTCTTCCCATCCATGGAATACTTCTGGAAAAATCAGTCCCATTTTCAGGTTGGAAAGAAAACAGAGAGAACAGGTGGCAATTACTCTTTGACAGAAGGCTGTGAATTAATGCATAGTTTTACAACACTCAGAACAAGGAGACCAAGATACCACACTTGCCACTCAGAAATGCTAGACTAATGTGACCTTCTCTTGCTTTTGAAAGATTTCTCTAAAAGATAGTGAGGAAGAAAGGTATGTTCTAGAGCTTACTGTGGAGGTATCAGAGTCCAGAGATGGGAGCTGATCTTTCACTGCGGCTAGTAAAGTGCCCCATTGAAATCCTCTGTTACTCTGAATAGGAACTGCAGGAGGTTCAGATGGTTGGTCTGTATTCTCATTTTGCCCTATGGAGGCCATGTGAACAGCTTTGCTGCAATCAAAGGAAAGAGGAGCTTAAATACACCTCACAAAAGAACACAAGAGTTAACATGAGTACACAGCAAGAACAGCATTTGGGGGCATGCCAGGAGCAGTTTTTTCACTGAATTGTACAGCATTTTGGGGATTCTCAACCAGACTGATTTGTAACTGTGTTATCAGAAGAGCACATTCCCACTGCCTGTAGGGAGAAGGGAGATACACAGCAAAGGCAAGATGGACACCTCTGGCTTCAGCTACTTTTTTCTCCTCTTTCCTGTTTGTCTCACTCCTCAAAAGACAGATGACTATAGAATCATAGAATGGTTTGGGATGGAAGTGACCTTCAAGATCATCCTGTTCCAACCGCCCTGCCATGGGCAGGGACACCTCTCACTATACCAGGTTGTTCATAGAATGGTTTTTATGTTTGCTTTTTGTCACTGGGTTTTCATAAACAGTTGAAAATAGGCATGCTTTTGGATCCTAACCTCTCTTAAGTGCTGATAAAGCATACTCTTACCTTATGTTCTCCTCAATGTGAACATGACAATTTGAAAGAACACAAGGCAAATCCTTACTTTCTGAATTTTATGCTACAATTCTGTGGTTGCCTATGGAATCAAAGGTGGGAGTAAATAATTTCTGTTTATCAAGAAAGGTTAAGAGATTTGTGACTGCGTGTTGTTCAGCACCGACATAACTATTTCTACGATGACACTGTCACTATTGTTAGCATTGCCACGGACCAGTAACACTGCTCTGATAATAAAGTGAAACTCTTTTCATTCCTGGAGAGCTTACAACTCAAAAAATGCCTTTTCAAATATTTAATATGCCTTCTGTAACAGAGGTGGCTTTGTTCATGCAAGACAACCTGACTTAGGAGAAACAGAATGAAATGCCCCCACTCTGGAGGTGTTTAAGGTCAGGCTTGATGAGGCATTGAGCAACCTGGTCTAGAGGGAGGTGTCCCTGGCCATGGCAGGAGGGTTGGAACTAGATGATCTTTAAGATCCCTTCCAACCCAAACCATTCTATGATTTTATGCCAAAGGCAGGAATGCTGTCAGTTAAAATGTCCTTACTATGGCAAGAGAGGACCCACAGGGATAAAAAGCAGTTGCCCACTGTGGTTCCCTCTGCCAGCCTGAGGAATGGCCTTGTAAGGTTATGGACGTTAAGCTGGATTCGACTTATCAGTCACATAAATCCAGCATTTCCTCTCGGAACAAGAAGCACGATGTTTAAAGCAAAGAGCTGGCAGCTGGAACGTAACAGGCACTCTCTGGAGTGAATGAGCCAGGCGAGACATAAAATCCCGAGTTTCTCGCTGTCACTATGACCGAGATTCCCTTCCATGTTCGTTTTGGGAGAGTCTCGCTATCTGGGCCCAGCAGCAACAAGGCAAATGCCAAAGCGACGAAGGCGGCGGTAACGAAACAAGCCCAAACCTCCGCTGCGGGTAAGCGGCCGGACAGGCGTACGATAGCCCAGACAAAGAACTGCCCTCCGCCTTCACACAGACACGCCTGAAAACTGCCCCTGCAAGGACGAGCTAACGGAATCCCCTTTTGCTGAACACCAAAATGGCGGACGGATCGGAGCATGCGTCGTTGCACCAGAGCGCCCGCCCCCCGTCGCCACGGCACCGCGGACGGCGACTTCCCGAGCTCCCTGCTTCCCGCCGCCGGGTACGGCTGTCCCCTCCGCCGCTTTGCCCTCAGTCACAGAACCACCCCTGGCGCCTCTGAGCCCGCCCCGTCCCGCTCGGCTTTGTCCGGGCGTCCCGGCAGCGGGATAAACCCAACCGACTCTCCACCCCTACCCCGCGGCGGAGCGGGCGGTTAAACCCTCCCTCCGGTCCCCAATCGCATTGGCTCCTCCTTCCCGCGGTGCCGCCGCTCATTGGTCCGCATGCCAGGGTCGGCGGGACTCTCTGCCGCGGTGCCTTATGGGCTTTGTAGTGTGGAGAGAGCTTCTCCCAGCATGCCTTGCGCCAGCTTCCGCCAAGGCAGCGTACCGGGCGTGCAGGTGAGGTGCGGTGTTTCCTGGCGGAGGGATGGGATGGTGGTTGTTTTTTAGTGGCTGTGGGGAGGACCGACTTAGGCGTAGACGTCTGTGAGGCTGTGTCTAGGCGGTTGCCGGTCTCAGTGGGCCTGTGGCCGGCACCAGGCTCCCCTCTGAAGTCTGTCGGCCCTGCGGCAGGGTAGGCCCGCGCCGCTGGGGTGCCCCGGCCTTACCTCGCTGCGGGGTTGTGAGTCCCCAGTGACATGTCGGTAGGAGCTGCGGCCCGTTGTGGTGAGGTGGTAACAGACCTGGTAACCGTTTTGCTGTGAGACTTCTGGCAGCCGTGAAGTTTGACAGCCACGACCGACCGCTGTGCTTGCCAGCAGCGGGAACTGTTAGGTCTGTGAACCTCAGCATAGCCCTTGTCCTGGAATATGCGTTCCATAATGTGGGAGTTGAAAGGCTTTTGTGCCTCGTGTTTTGTCTTTCTGGGGGCGTGTTACATACTTTCACCAAAGTACCAGGCTCATCACAGAGATTAAGAGCTTGGTGTCTTCAGCAGGTGTGTGTAGGATTGAACTTAAGTATTGTGTGTCCTCAGCTGGAGACGGCTTGCTTGAGGAAATGGCCTCAAGTTATGGGTGGATATTAGGAAAAATTTTTCTACTGAAAGGGCTGGCAAGCATTAGAACAGGCTGCCCAGGGAGGTGGTTGAGGCACTCGTCCTGGAGGGAGAGGCAGACATAGAGTTTATTATGGTTCTTATTAAAGTTGGATTGATGTTTGGATTTGACATAAAAGGTCCCTTCCAACTAAAGCAATTCTATGATAATGCCCTCTCTCACACACAACAGCATTCTATGACACCTGTCATGGCTCCTGTGGCTGTCAGGTGCGTGTGTGTAGCTCTGTTCAGTCAGCAGACAGCAAAAGTGTGAAGATGAAATGTTCTGTTTCTGTGAGGGGTTGTTATTCTGACCAAGTTGATAACATCTGTTTGTACCTATTATACAAGGGTGTAACAAGACTTCTCACTTCCTCCAGTAGATTGTTGTTGAATTTAGTGCAAGTAGAACTAACCATGTTACCAGCTTCATGGCTCTATTGAAAACTCCAGTCACCTCTACACTTGTGCTGTCTTGGATATCTTGTGTCCTTTGTGCCAAAACAATCCAAGCAGAAGTTACCTGTCTAGTAGTAAATTATGTGAGAGAATTAAATGAGCACAGCCAGTGTTGCTTAATGGTGCCTGATGAGTGATTAATGAGCAGTGTTGGATTTGTTCTGTGTTGGGGACTAATTGTCTCCAACTGCTCATCACATTGCCTCCAGTTGATTTTAGTACTGGTCTTCTTCTGTTCTTCTATAGACTTTAAGCTTATCCTTCTAAAAGATGTACTGAGGTGGTTTGTTTTTTTTTTAAGTTTTCCTTCTAGATTTGTATGATGTATTGCTTTATTTTCTCCTCCTTTCTGGTTTCCTCACCTACTCAAGCAGCCGAATTTGAATTCAGGATGCTGTAGTGTTTGCAGTGTGATCTGTCTTTCAGCATAATAGAGTTTTGATCCTGATAAATACCTGGATATGCTTGCAAAAAATATAATTAGTAATAACAGCTTTGTGGAGTTGAGGAATGTCTATAACAAATGGGAACTTGATTGCTTTGATATGAAGCAAGAACAGCCAATAAATGTTTAGGAGGTGTTTGTCTGCCTTATTCTTGGTAACCAACCTCTGCTGGTGATCCATCCCAGTGCTTTCGTGTATGTATTTTACAAGGATTGTTGTGATTTTCAAGCAAAATCTTGCCTGTTACAACTTAAGACTTTTATGTCCTGTCACACTTGCTGTGGCTAAGGAATGGATTATTTCTCTCCTCCCCTCTGTAGTAACCATTTATCTGGAATGTCCCCTCCAAGCATCTCCTCTTTATTCTATACAACCTTGATTTAATTTCCTCCAGTCTTTTCATGCCAGTCCTCGGGGCTCTGATCACTTTTCTTCTGTCATTTCTGTTCAGCTGCCCTCTGTATTTTCTCAGGTGTTAGTCAGTGCACCTGAGAACATGTTCCACTTCAGGCTGGGTTGAAATCTCAGTGTAAAAACACACAAAAAAAGATGGAGGTAGTTAGTGCTCAGTGGAAGAGGTAGGAATGAGGCTGAGGATCTTGAGGATTCCAGAGTCAAGGCATAACCTTTCTGTCACTGCCCCATTGTGTGTAGATCAGTCTGTCAGAGCTGTATTAGTTACTGGCTGATGGGGAGCTGAATTTGGCTACCTGTGGGTTGTATACTTCAGGTATCCAATTAACAAAGAGAGATCAGTGAACTTCACTTTCACACAGAATCATAGAATAGTTCGGGTGGGAAGGGACCTTAAAGATCATAAAGTTCCAATCCCCCCTGCCATAGACAGGGACACCTCTCACTAAACCAGGTTGCTCAGTGCCTTGTCCACCCTGGCCTTAAACTCGTCCAGAGAGGGGACATCCACAACCTATAGGGCAACCTATTCCAGTGTTTCACTACCCTCACCATAAAGCATTTCTTTCTTATATCTAGCCTGAATCTACCCCCTTCCAATTCACATCTATTATTTCTAGTCCTTCCATCACAGATCTTATGAAAAAGTCCTACCCCAGCTTTTCTGTAGCCCCCTTCAGGTATTGAGAAGCTACTATGAGGTTCCCTCTGAGCCTTCTCTCCACCAGGCTGAACAAACCCAATTCCTTCAGCCTGTCTTCATAAGGCAGTTGCTCCAGCCCTTTGATCATCTTCATGGCTCTCCTCTGGACCTGCTCCAACAGCTCAAGGTCCTTCTTATGTTGAGGTCTCCAGAACTGGACACAGTACTCCAGGGGGGGCCTCACAAGAGACCAGCCGAGGGGCAAAATTCACTTTAATGTCTTTCTGACTGCCTTTTTGTCTTACAGGGGCAGTCTTAATATCTTGTAGTAAAAAAATCTCCTACTTTCCCCCCTTATGATCCACTTCATGTATTTTGATTGTGAGGTCTTCAGGTCTTTCATTTGTGTTCAGCCCTGCATATTATTGCCTGAGCCCTCTGAGTTGGCAGTGTAATACAAATTGCTGCTATTAGGCAGAATAGGTATTTTTGCAGATATCTTAGGGAAGGAATAATTTATTACTAGAACAGGATGATTAGGTAGAATGGATGGTGTTTTTGTAGTCGTAACAAAGCGAAGAAGGAGGAGGAGGGAAAACCCAGCAAGTTGTGGGAGGAAGGACACAGGTGGGAAATGAACTGGTAGAAATTAAATGTTTTGCTTATTTTGTAAGAAAAGGGGCTGGTGTTTGCAAGACAAAGATTCCAAATTCTTCAGAAAATAAAAGTATAATTTTGAAATATTACAGCTGCTGCTGAAAAGTGTGTTCTTGCTCTCTTTCTTTCTTTGCTTGTGCCAAATTTAGCATTTGCATGAACTCGGAAAATATCAGTCTGAGGAGTTAAACTGGCAAGAAATTAACAGGAAAAAGAAAGAATATTTTATGTTGGCTTAGCAGCCCAGTGTAATAGTGTGACAAGACCAATCTCAGAAGTGCCACCATGGGGGATGATGGAACAATGGACAGGAGAACTCACTTCCCCTTAGATTGACTTGGATGTAGCCTTGAAACTGCAGCTGAAGACCTGGCACAATCGAGGCATCTGTGTCAAATGGCTTTTTATGAAGTGCCAAACAAGAACACACTCGTGGGTGGTTAAAATGATTAATATGCAACTGCTTCTTAAGGCTGGGGATGGCAAATTAACCTTCAAACAGTCATGGAACTGTACTAGCTTTGTTAATTAAGTTGCTGTCTGCAAAATGGTGGCTGTGCTCAGATAATGAATGGGCCAGTGTAGTGCTGCTTGAGGTGTTTTGGCAATTTCCAAGGTTCACAGGGACAGTACTTGGCTGCTTCTGAAGTGCTGAAAAAATAATTGTAGAAACGGTCTAACTACAACCTGATGACATAGTGAAGTGCACACTCTTATTTTGGAGAGCAATGGACACTTGTCATAATTGACTTCTTAAATTAAGAAGGGCCATTGTGTGATATAAGATAAATAAGGATAAAGGCACAGAATGTCTGGCAGGTGAGTCATTAATTCTCTCTCCAAATCATATAGTATGCAGACCAAGACTGACATCCTGTGTAGCACTGAGCATGCCATCAGCACTTAAGCTTTTAATAGCCTCTTGGGGAGGGTGTCCAAAGTTGCCTTAGGTGTATTTTGATTGGCGGGGAGGAAATAAAGCCAATGCTTCTGAGGGTCTTAAAATGAGATTTGAAGGATGTGTTTTTTAGCATTATTGACTTTTCTATTTTTCCAGTATATTCAAATCCCAGAGTCAAGTGCAGCAGGGAAGAACTGCCATCAAGAGCTCCTCAGCAAGTCTTACTGCTTCAGGCTAAGGAGGCAATCAAAGTAGAGGTAGGAATTTGTGTCACTCTGCCTCTGAGAACTTGACCTTCCATACCCATGGCACCTTGGAGCTGTAGCGTCCAGGAGTGATGCTGAGTGTTCTAAAGAAAATGGAGCCCAGCAGCTAAAAGTTCTGCTTTGGTTGCTCAGGGAGGATGTCAGAGCTGAGTGATGAAGCCAGTGAGTCGGAGTTGCTGAGCTGCAGCCTCTCCATGTGGCATGGGGCTGGTCAGATGATGTGTCGTGAAGAGCTGGATGTTCCCCTGGACTTGCATACAGCCTCTTCTGTCGGCCAGTATGAAGTGGTGCAGGAATGTATTCAGCGGTAAGGAGGGACTGGGGAGGGCAAACACGGCTCTACAGGTACTCACTGCCAGTGGGAATTTTTCATTAGCTGCTCTACTGGGTGGTCTGAAGTTGCCTGAGCTCACAAAGGATTCTCAGGCAGAAAGTTTCAAGGTGGAAGTCTGATAATAAAAATTATCTCCTTAGTGATTCAGAAGTGTGGAAGTTGTGCTACAAATGGTAGGAAGTCCCATGCAGATTTTTACTTCTTTTTAAGCTTCTTTTGATACAATGATGGTAGCAAGAGGCTGCAGCAGCCTACTGTGATCTAGAACTACTGTCCTGGATTTCAACTGGTTGGTTATTTTTTCTTCTTCTTTATTTAGTGGAGATCTGGATTTAAATAAGAGGAACTGTGGTGGCTGGACACCACTGATGTATGCTTCCTACATTGGCCATGACACCATTGTTCATCTGCTGCTGGAAGCGGGAGTGAATGTGAACATCCCGACACCAGAAGGGCAGACACCACTCATGCTGGCTTCCAGCTGTGGAAATGAAAGTGTTGCTTACTTTCTCCTACAGGTATGTGTCCTATAATAAATAGGTAAAACCACAGGACTGGGTTTATATGCACAGAGTAGCATTTCCATCATCTGCAATGGAAGCGTGCAATTGATGTTCTTGTGTGAGTTCAGCTTCCTAACAGGGGTTTAAACTCTCTTGGTATCACAGCGCAGAGGGGCAGTGACTAAGAGATCCAGCAGAGGGGATGCAGTAAAGAACATTCTCTGTTCTCTTGAAGCAAGGCGCAGAGCTGGAGATGAAGGACATTCATGGTTGGACTGCCTTGTTTCATTGCACCAGTGCTGGACATCAGCAGATGGTCAAGTTCTTACTGGACAATGGGGCGAATGCCAACTGCAAGTAAGGAGGGATCTTATATTTCATTTCTCAAAAGGTATCACTTAGGAATGTGTTTGATACAAGGCACCTCTTTTTGTCGTTTCTCCTGTTCCTTAGGAAGCTCAGACTAGTGCAAGGACAGGTGACCTGCAAAGTGAACAGTGAAGTTTGCCTGTGTTGTCACTGTTTATTTAACTGAAATCAAGAGAAATTAGATTTACTGCTTATTTAGTTGTGGGCTAAACTCTGAAAGCAAACAGGTTCGACACCTTGAACTCAAATGCACTTTCTATTGAATTTTCTCTGCAGTTGGAATTCAGTTTGTTTTCTTGAAGTGTGCGTTGCATTCCTGAGCCTTGAGAACTGCCTGTGCATTTGTGCATATTGAATTGCCTGAGGTCAACAAGAGGTTTTTGCTTTGTTAGCTCCTGCAAAACTTTCTTTTGCTACTGAAGAGCAAATTTACAACTGGAAGAACAATCTGTAGCTGTGCAGCCAATAGAGTAACACTTACTGAGTGTTCACTGAGAGTTTTATTGAGATAGACCTGAGTGAAACAGCCAATATACAGGAAAGTTTATGAAAAGCTGAGGGCAGAGGCTAGAGATGCCGTGTTTGAGTATGGCAAAGACTGCATCATATTGTAGCTTTGGTTATTCTGACCCATGTTGTGTCTGTTCTTTCTATAGGGAACCTGTTTATGGATATACACCTCTGATGGAAGCAGCTGCTTCTGGCCATGAGATAATTGTTCAGTACCTTCTCAGTCATGTAAGTGTTTAGGCTGCTCTCTGTAAAACTGTGGCTCCAACCCTTAGAGGGGAAGAGCCACAGATTTGACACTAGACTTAATACAGGGTTATGCTTGATACTGGATGGGAGTCACTTCTGAAGCCCCAGAATTCCAGAACAGTTCTCAGTGTTTCTGCTCTTTGAAAGCTAGTAATCTGATCTTGCTCTGGCCTTGTCTGACTACGAGTGAGGTGTAACTCAGATCTACAGAGTCTAGATTCAACTGAATTAGAAAACAGATAATGCCATACTCCTCATATTGTTTGCAGGCTCACTCGCTTGAGATGGTGAATGTTTCCTTCCAAAAGCTTGTGAGTGCATGTGTCTGCTGATGTTAATTTGTTGTAAGCATCCCATGGTACTGGTCTAGCTTACTTCCAGAAGGAGGCAGCAGTGCAAAACACTTGTCAGAGATAACAAATTTGTTCTCCCTAGCAATGCCCATATACCTGGGCCACTTGCCATTCAGGGTCTGGGGAGACTGGATAATTGAGAAAGATGCAAGATGTAAGTTAATGGAACTTGAATTGTCTATTGAAAGTGACACTATGGTTCTGGTGGGCTTGGAGGTACTAAGAGAAGTCTTTGGTTCCCTTGATCTTTTGGGTGTGGTGCCCTCTGCTCTGTGTATTTTAAACACATTTTTATTCTGTAGGGGGTGAAGGTAGACGTCAGAGACAACACTGGAGCCACAGCACGTACACTGGCCATGAAGTATGGACATACAAAGATTGTGGGGCTGATAGATTTGCATATAGCCCCAGTGCCCAAGGTCTTCTGCAGGGGTCCAGGTAACTTGTGGCTTGTTTGTTTAAGATAGGAACTGAAGAGAGGTGCTTGATATTTTGAAAATGTGTTACCATGTCCTGTAAATCCCAGCATTTCTGACTGTGAAAAAGGTGTGTATCCAGCTTTTTTATATCATCTGACCCTTTTCTGACCCAATTAAATTGCTTTGCCCTCAATTAACTTTTTTTTGTTGTTGTTGTTTTCCACTGCATGTATAGGATTAGTAGTGAAAGGAAGGAGGTAAAGGAATTGCTGTACTCCTGACTATCTTTGTTTGAACTACAGGAAAATACGAAGAGCTGAGTTCTTCAGATGAGTCATTTTCTGCTCCCGAGAGACAGAGACCTGTTCGTAGGACCAAGGGTCCCAGCATCCATGATGGGCCCCAGGCTTTGGCTAAGATAACAGCAGTTGGAATTGGGGGAAAAAAGCAGTCTTGCTATGGTGAGAATGCTTAGAAACCTAATGAGAGTCCTTAAAGTCTCTCAAATGCTTTGTGGCTATTTTTGTGCAAACATTTTTGGTTTTTCTTTTGATTTGTTGTTTGTGTGTGGCTTGTAGAGGAAGAAAGAGAGCAAAAGGCATCATATAAAGTTACCCAGTTTCTCTTTTTAAAAAGAAAACCCCTTGAATTCTCTTTTCAGGGCTTGAGTGAAATATTTCTGTGAAACAAACACTACTCCTACCTCAGCTCCTGGTCCCCTGGCTCTTGAGAAGAGTCCAGCTTCCCTTTTTTGAGGTGGGCTCAAAAGTTTGAGAACTCTTCTCAAGTCAGGAAATCATTGATTGTGAAAGTGAAGTGCTGCTCCTAGACCTTTCTGTTTTAAAATATTATTGAAAATGAGATTGTGAAACTTTTTACAATAGAGGAGAACCATCCAAGTTCAGACACTAAACACTGGTTGCAGGGTTATGAGCTTTGTTTTCTGTATGTTGTAGCCATGGGTATTTCTCAAGCTGATTTCCTAATTGTCTGGTGTATTCAAAAGCATATGCAAAGTTTAGGTCATTCTCTTAATACAAACACGTGCTATGCCACAGGCGGTGGCTCTTTCAGAATGACGCTGTCAGCTTCTGAAATGATAGTGGGATACTATTAGTGTTTAATTAGAGGTTGATTTTACAGGGTGTGCTTGTCTTGCACACAGCTGGCACCTTGCTCTCTTCAGCAGATGTTTCTCCCCTTGAATAGCTGGAGTGTGAAAAAGAGAGGAAATGATGAAAGCTGCTATTTAAGGCTCATCTCTGCAACGAGGCTGTTTCCTCTGACTTAATTTTTTCATTTTAACCATCTCAGTCAGGTGTGTTTTTATGAGGGAAGCTGTAGGCTTATGCATTTTTCAGTTTTTCTGTGCTATTTAGAGTGCTTGTTGAGAAAAACACTCTCTCCTTTTGATAATTTTCCAATCTCCCAGTGTTTGTTTTACCAGGGATGATCCAGCAGGAAATTTGCATCCTAATCTTTATTGGTTCTCTCTTCCTCTTGCACACAGAACAGATCCCTCCTCAGGGCTATGTTACCTTCAAGGATGATGGTAGCCGCGAGGCTGACAGTATCCGGAACCGGGATGTCACCTCTCCAATTAATGAGCAGGATGTGGAAAGCAGTAGCAGTAGGGGTGAGTCACTGTCGTGGAAAATCTGGCTTGAGGTACACAGCTTTGCATGAGACCAACCCTTTGCCTTGCATGTTGCTCCCTCACTTGGAATTCTCAGCATCTTAGTGAATCTCATGCAAAAATACTGAGAGAACTGGAATGGTTTGTCCTGCAAAAGAAAGACCTCGGCAAAGAATCTCATCCATTTGTACAGATGATCTGAAGGGAGGATGTAAAGAAGATAGAGCAATGCTGTTTTCAGTGATGTCCAGTGATAGGACAAGAGGCAGTGGGCACAAACTGAAAGACAGGAGTTTCCCTCTGAACATTAAGGGAGATTGGGTTTTATATTAGTTGAGGTTTTTGGTTTTTTGCTGTTTCTTTTAATCACTGAGGGTGACTGTACAGTAGAGCAGGGTTTTGGAGGTTGTGGAGTGTCCATCCTTGGAGATGACCTTGGGCAACCTGTTCTAAGTGACCATGCTTAAGCAGGGCTTTGGACAAGATGATCTCTAGAGGTGCCTTCTAACCTCACCATTTTGTGAAGCAACACAAAGGAAGGCTTTATGGACAGTTTTTGTATCAATAAAGGATAATGTGGCTCTGCATTGCCTCTGGGCTCGAGGCCTTTGCTGAACTTTACTAATGGAAATGCAGGCTTGGTAGTAATAACCGACTTTTCCTTCCCACAACAAAGAGCCTCACAAAAACCCATTCATTCTTCCTGCTCTCTGTAGTAATAAACAGACTTGGAAGGATTAGCACCCAGAATCACATATGTGTAATTTCTATCTCAGAATCTTCTGCCATGAGTGCTGCATATGAAGCTTTGCTCTGGGTTTCTCCTTCCTTTACAGTTCCCACAGATTTTGTTGGTAATTCTGTAGCAAAAACCAGCACTGAGCATTAAGAAGTTGAACTCAAACTTTTTTTTTTTTTTAATATTCTTTTCCAGAGGATAATGTGTTCTTCAACAACTTAGGTACCATCAGGAGCAGCAGCAGCAGCAGTGAGTGCCTGACCAAAGCCCTGGGGGTCAGCAGTGAAGGCTCCTTGGAAAGCAATGAGGTGAGGTTTTCAGTTTTCCACTCCCTGCCTTTAGTGTAGCCAGTGTCACCCTTCCACAGCCTGCTTTGGCTCTGCCTCCAAGAGGTTGTAGTACCAGGGTAGGTGAAGAAAAGCAGCACTAGAGAGACAAGAAAGCCAATTTCTATATTTGAAAAGCAGGGATTGATTTGTTTGCTCCCACACTAATAACCAACTCTCAGAGCACATTCACTCTAAAACAGGTTGCTGATGACTACTCAGTAACTTTTAAGTTCTCTCCAGCTACTGAACAATTTGCTGACTTCTGGCTAAGTGTGACTGGCAATAGCTGGGTTGATTGTTGAGCTGGGCAGGGTAGCAGTGAGAGTTACAGTCTCAGCAGTGCTACGCTGGCATTTCTGAAGTACAAAAGGGAAAGGGGTAGCAGGTTATTCAGTGGTTTACTCTGGGGCTGAGGTACAAAAAAGATGATACAGCTTGAGGAACTTCTGACCAGAGGAGTCTCACAGCATTGTATTGGTTCAGGGAGGATTCAGTGTTGCTGTCTGCTGTGGCTTCCTAAGCTGATACCATTCCAATGGTACCAAGCTGTCATCTTGGGATTGACTCCACTCAGCCCTTCTTAATAAGGCATTTGGTTAGTCTTTGCCTGTGTTTGTGGACAACTGCCTGGATTTAGAGCTTGGGACCTGAAGGAGTCTGGACTTATTAGCAGTTGTTACCCTGGCATCTTTGTATGATTATCCTTAAGTTTTACATTTTGTACCTCTTTTCCATTCTCTTTCAGGATTCTGACCATGCAAACAGTCCTCCCAGTCGGAAACAAGCCAAGAGCTTTAAGATCAAGAGTCGCAACAGCAGTAGTGACCAGTGGACCCACTGCCCAGGGAAAGCTGGGGGCTCTACTCAGCACCTAATCCTTCCTGAGCCCCCTGCCTATACAGGGCCCCAGGTAACTACACACAGAAAGATGTCTTTGAAGTAATGCAGACTGTGTCACTGTATTAAGCTTGGGAGGACTTTCCAGGATTGCCTAAGCTGCTTGCTTGGCCTGCACAGATAAAAGGGAAGTTGTCACCAAAATACCTTTGATACCAAATGCCTACCCAAAGTTAAATACTCCTGAAACAACAAGTTAACGTACAGAGAAGTGTCTGCTTAGATGTTGCTGTTGCTTGGAGGCTTATTACTGGACCCTCAAGCTTGTGGGTGTGTTACCAAACACATCTTTGATGGGGTAGGCATTAGTATGTTTGTTTTTTTCTGTACTTATTACAAGAGACAATTGCTGCAGCAGATGGGCCAGTTGTGTTGTTGTGGCTATGGAGAAAGGCAGCTAACTGGGGAAGCCATGAAAGCTGTAACAGAAACAGAAAGGCCTAACAGCAACATGAAGAAGCAGATGTTTGTGATGAAGAGGCATGGCAATGTTTTTTTCTTGTGAGGCTATAAATAAGCTTGTTTTGGATGGGCTGCAGGACCTGGCAACGTTCCTTGAGCAGATTGGGTGCCTGAAGTATCTGCAGGTGTTTGAGGAGCAAGATGTTGATCTCCGAATCTTCCTTACCCTCACAGAGAGTGATCTGAAGGAAATAGGCATCACGTGAGTGTAACATAGTTCTCATCTTTCCCCTTAAAAACCACGTGCAGAATCTGCTTAGGAAAGTTTACCTAGGGAGTGATTTTGTGTTCTGGATGTTTCCCACACAATTTCAATATCCCCTAGTTCTTGGCTGCAGCAGGCTCCTGTTATTTGGAGGTGCTTTGGAGGAACCAGGAGACTGCAGAGGTCCTCATGGCACCTCCTGGGACCTTGGGATTGATGGTGCATTGTTTGCTGACAGTTTACTGTTCTCCCACCAGTCTCTTTGGCCCCAAGAGGAAGATGACTTCTGCCATTGCCCGATGGCACAGTAACGCTCGACCACCCAGTGATGCCCTGGAGCTGGCCTATGCAGATCGACTGGAGGCTGAGATGCAGGAATTGGCCATTCAGCTGCACAAGGTAAGAAATCTACTATGAGCTGTTCCACCACACTGCAGGAAAGGACTGAGAGATTGTTGTGGCTCTGTGTCATCTCTTTTCTTTTGCCCCAGACCATTAAAGTGTGTCCACTGAGAGTTAAGTAGATCAGGTAACACCATAACTGCAGCTTATCATCATCAGTGCTTCATGCTTGTGAAGCCTTTATGTCCGTTTCCCATCCATCTGAGGATTACCAGGCTGAGTGAGAGGAATTGAATACCTACTTTTTTTCAGTAGTGTTATTTTTATGGTGAAGATATGCAGCCATTAGTGAAGAGATTCCAAATCTGTTGATTTGGGAGATTCGGTGTCTCTGAATATCTCAGCAAATGAAAAGGGAGAATTGTAGCTGTAGGGCTGGTTGTGGTGTGGAGTGGAGCTGTACAAGCCTTATTCAGCTTCCTTTCCCACGAGTTTGGATGCACTTTTGGAGGAACTCTCTTGCTGTCTAAGCCTTTAATTGTCACGTCCCTTCAGTTCCTTCCATTTTATGAGAATGGAGTACATTACTCCTAACCTAATCCTTCATTCTACTCTGCTGTAGAGGTGTGAAGAGGTGCAGGTGATGAAGGGCCAGGTATGCCAGGAGCAGAAGTTACGAGCAGTGGCTGAGAGCTGCCTGATGGAGCGAGATGAGTCCTGGAATGCTATCCAGTGCCAGCTCAGAGAGGCACAGGCCATCACTAAGGATGCTGGTGTCCTACTGGATCAGATCAAGTAAGTCATTCCCAGGAAACAGCACTGAGGCTACTGGGAAACAGGATTTGGACTGTCCAGAGATCAGAGGTCTGTCCTGTCCAGGCATGTTTTTCCATAAATACTAAGAGAATTGAGGTTGTTCAGCCTTGAGAAGAGATGGTTCTCTCGGGAGAGAAGAGGAGACCTTACAGCAGCCTGCCAGTACCTGGAGGGAGACTACAAGGGAGATGAAGGAAGGCATTTTGCAGGCATGCATTAGAGGAATTGGAAGTTTTAAACTGAAAAAGAGGAGATTAAGATAAGATCTTGGGGAGGAATCCCTTGCTGTGAGTGAATTGAGCCTCTGGCCCAGGTTGCCCATAGAAACTGTGGCTGCTCCATCCCTGGAGGAGTTCAAGGTCAGGTTGGACAAGGCTTGGAGCAACCTGGGCTGGTGGGAGGGTGTCCCTGCCCAGGGCAGGGGTGTTGGGACCAGATGATCTTTTAGGTCTCTTCCAACATAAATCATTCTAAGACTGTATAGATTCTGACCCAACTGGGAATGGGCCCTAATCTCTACCATGCTGAGATGAATTGGGGTTGGTGTCCAGGAGGACAGCAGAGCAGCACCCACAGGACTTGCCTCTTTCCCTGATTGAGAAGCTGAGACTGCCTGATAGAAGTGCCCTAACATACTCTGAGGAATACCTGTTAATACTGATGATGTTGGCTAGAGAACTTGGTGTGTGCCCCTCTTGCTTTAATCTGATGCGTATCCAGAAGTAGTTTCATTTGCCTGTTAGAAACCTTGGATGAGGCTTGATTCTTGTATAAACCAGGCACAGCCCATGGTTTGGGCTTTCTCCTGTTCACCCTGCCCCCCTCCTTCTCTTCTCCCCCACACAGCTCCTCTGTGGACAGGGGCAGAGATTGCTCTGGAGATGGGGCACAGTGGGAAAGTGCCCTGAGCTTTGTCTGGGGCACATCTTCCACTTCCTGAGAAGGAACAAGGAGCAGTTTTTAACCCAGGGCGTTAGATGTGGTTCTTCAGCACCCCAAGCAGGTATTTGCAGGTTGTAGGAGGTTGTATGGACCAGCATGTTGTTCCAAGAAGTGTACCTGTGCATTTCTGATGAGCTCTGTCTTCTTTGGCAGATCCTGTCAAGCTGAGCTGTCCTCCCGGCTGCTGCCTGAGCCTGGGCTCAGCAGAGGACTGGACACCAAGGCGCAGCTGGGAAGTGCTGAGAGCAGGCGACCTGGTGAGCGCCCAGGTGAGGAAGAGCTTCTCAAACTACAGAAGTAGATGCAGTCCTGCTCCCCTTTCCTCACCATTTTCTAGGCCCAGCGAAGGGCTGGCCCAGCTGGTCCAGCAGTGCTGCTCCCCACAGGCTGGACCCAGGCTGAGGGAGATGATAGCACCACAGCTGAGCTTGCCTAGCCCTTGAGGGCTAGCCTGCCATGTCATGGCCCCATCCCCAAGGGGCAGGAGCTCCAGAGGGATGGGGATGTGGCTAGAGGGTGTGGGATTGTGCAGAAAGCATGAAATTAGCAGTATTGAGTGCAGGGTCCTGCTTCTGGGTTGGGACTCAGGCTGGATATGGAAGAGGCCATGGGGATGAGCCAAGGGCTGTTGCATCTCTGCTATGAGGACAGGCTGAGAGAGCTGGGGCTGTTCAGCCTGGAGAAGAGAAGGCTGTGGGGAGATCTCACAGTGGCCTCCCAGTACTTGAAGGGGATACAGTAAAACTGGGGAGGGGCTGTTTGCCAGGGCATGGAGTGAACCAGGGGCAATGTTTTGAAACTAGAGCAGGGTAGGGTTAGATGAGACATTAGGAAGAAGTTGTTCCCCATGAGGGTGGTGAGACGCTGGCCCTTGTTGCCCAGAGAGGTGGCAGAGGCCCCATCATGCCTGGGGCCGTTCAATGCCAGGCTTGCTGAGGCTCTGAGCAACCTGATCTAGTGCAGGATGTCCCTGCTCACTGTAGAGGTTAAACTAGATAACCTTTGAAGGTCCCTTCCAACTCAACACATTCTGTGATTCAGTTGCTGAAAGGATGAAGTTTGAAGTGATTTGGAATCTAACGTGCAGCCCAACTCTTAAACTGAATGTAAAACTTTGAGGGCTGTTTCTCAGCAGTTTTTGTTCTTAGCAGATAAGATGTTTTAGGGTCTGGCTGGTGTTTGTGGCTTTAGAAAGCAAAGCTGTGGCACAAACATGGGCTTCATAGGCCTGTGGCTTCATCTCCTTGTCCTGTGGCATGTGAGCACCTGGGATGTGTTACCACACTGTGTGCTAGAGCAAAAGTCAGAAGCCATTAATTGTTCCCTAAACCCATCTGGGGGGTTGTCCTGTTTGGTTAGTTGGGAAAACTGCTGTACATGGATGGCCAGGCAAGCATATTATCCTGCTGCCCGTAATACTTTTACAGAGATGTGTGTGCTTTTTGCTGCTTGTGTTTTAAAAATGGAACGAGTAGAGATCTCTTTGAAATTTTCCTAATATATGACACAGTGAGTGTGAAAACCCCATAATTTCTAATTGTTGGAATTGCCCATAAAAGCTGTTCATCATGGGTAGCTCCAGCTCTTCCCCAGTGCACTTTGGGTGTAGATGCTTCACAACAACACAACTCTTGTCTGCTCTGCCAGAGAGCAAGCAGATTGATTAATTGCATGATTCCTCTTTGTTGCAGTGCTGGAGGGATGGCCACCTTCCTTGAAGTCTCTGAGCTTGCCTGAGCTATCAGCTGTCCTAGAGAAGTGCGTAGGAGAAATGGGTAAGGTGTGGAAGGACTCTGGTCACATCAAGTTGCAATGCTGGAGGGGAGGAGGTGTGGCTGAGCTGGTTTGTGATGATTTGTCAGTGGCAGGGTGAGGGGACCTAACAATTTCCCCTCATTTGGGTAAATTTTTGGGCTCTGAAGTTGGTGGTGGCAATTTCTTGCACTGAAGCTCACTGCAGGTCCAGGCTGAGAAAAAGGGCCACGTACTCCTTTCTGCCCTGTAGTGGGATCTGCTTGTGGTTTCCGAAGCTTTGTGTCCTGGTCTCCTGATGACACAAACTTATCCCAGCAGCAGGCAGTCAGAGCAGAGACTTCCCTGTTTCCAGGGCACTGGAAGCTGCAGGAGAGAGGTCCTGTTGCTAACACTGTATTTTATATTTGGGGTTTTTTGGTGGTTTTTTTTTCCTCAGGACAAGCTCTGCAGACTGTGACTCAAAACCTCCAAAGGCTCCAAGCCCCAGGACAGAGTGGGCAGAGCTGGCTAGAGCCATAACGGAGGAGAAAGGTGAGTGGAGACTAAAAACAGCCATAGGGCTGTGGCATCAAGGGGACATCATTCCTCATGGCATCAGCTGTCTGCTGCTTGTGCCCAGTGCTCCCTCAGAGCCCACACGCTGCTATATTCTAATGGGTCCTTCTGTGCTCTCTGGTTGATTTTTTTTTTTTTTTNAATGGAACGAGTAGAGATCTCTTTGAAATTTTCCTAATATATGACACAGTGAGTGTGAAAACCCCATAATTTCTAATTGTTGGAATTGCCCATAAAAGCTGTTCATCATGGGTAGCTCCAGCTCTTCCCCAGTGCACTTTGGGTGTAGATGCTTCACAACAACACAACTCTTGTCTGCTCTGCCAGAGAGCAAGCAGATTGATTAATTGCATGATTCCTCTTTGTTGCAGTGCTGGAGGGATGGCCACCTTCCTTGAAGTCTCTGAGCTTGCCTGAGCTATCAGCTGTCCTAGAGAAGTGCGTAGGAGAAATGGGTAAGGTGTGGAAGGACTCTGGTCACATCAAGTTGCAATGCTGGAGGGGAGGAGGTGTGGCTGAGCTGGTTTGTGATGATTTGTCAGTGGCAGGGTGAGGGGACCTAACAATTTCCCCTCATTTGGGTAAATTTTTGGGCTCTGAAGTTGGTGGTGGCAATTTCTTGCACTGAAGCTCACTGCAGGTCCAGGCTGAGAAAAAGGGCCACGTACTCCTTTCTGCCCTGTAGTGGGATCTGCTTGTGGTTTCCGAAGCTTTGTGTCCTGGTCTCCTGATGACACAAACTTATCCCAGCAGCAGGCAGTCAGAGCAGAGACTTCCCTGTTTCCAGGGCACTGGAAGCTGCAGGAGAGAGGTCCTGTTGCTAACACTGTATTTTATATTTGGGGTTTTTTGGTGGTTTTTTTTTCCTCAGGACAAGCTCTGCAGACTGTGACTCAAAACCTCCAAAGGCTCCAAGCCCCAGGACAGAGTGGGCAGAGCTGGCTAGAGCCATAACGGAGGAGAAAGGTGAGTGGAGACTAAAAACAGCCATAGGGCTGTGGCATCAAGGGGACATCATTCCTCATGGCATCAGCTGTCTGCTGCTTGTGCCCAGTGCTCCCTCAGAGCCCACACGCTGCTATATTCTAATGGGTCCTTCTGTGCTCTCTGGTTGATTTTTTTTTTTTTTTTCCCTTTAGAAAATCCTTAGACCCCTTGTCCTTCTTCCCTATTGAAAGGGGTTTTTTTTTTGTTTTTGTTTTTTTTAATTTGTCCAGGAATACTGACGTCGGGTGACTGTTCCACCCGGAAGCTGAGTGTGCCTGGGAGAGTGAACACAAGAGCTGTGCTGGCAGCACCACAGCTCTGCTGGGAGTGCCACAGCTGCTAGTGGATGCATGGAAGAAGGTCTCAGCCATCAGAGAACATGCCTGGGAGAATGAGGGACAGCAGAAGGTGACAACACAGCAGCTCTTTGGGCCTGACTCTTTCCTGAGTTCCCAGGATTGTTGTTGTTCATAGCAGTACCAGATAATACCATGGCTTGTAACCACACCAAAAGATCAGGTTAAGAGGAGAAGCAACAAACCCAAGGTAGTAAGGTGGTGCTTAATGCTTTTCTTTCTGTAAAGAACTGAAATTGGGGAAGGTATTTTTGCCGTGTGTTGCCACTGCTCTTAGTCCATTATCACCTCATTGACGACCTTTGATGTTTTTCCACAGGAGGGGCTTAAGTGAGTGGGGTTTGTAATATTTGCCTCATTGAGCTGCAGTGAAACGTTAGCAAGAGTGTCTGCCTTACTGCCATCCCAAATCTGTTTCAAAACCTCTCTCCCTTCATCCAGCCCATCCTGCTTTGGTTCAGATTTTTTCTCCCCTCAAGGGTTGGCTGTGATCCTGTTACTCAATCCCAAGCAACTAATTTTTGTGGCAAATGCTTTATGGCAGACTGTGTCTGGTTTGTCAGTGCCAAGATTCCCAATACTGAATCGGAAATGAGGCAGATGTTCCCCTGGAAGGACATGAGAGAGAAGGAAGAGCTTGAGACTGAGTCCTGTGCCTTTGGCAAGCAGAACAAAAATAGGGTTAGAGTTGTCCCACACAGGAGGTGGACAAAAGAAATCACATTCCAGATGTAGCTGCAGTGCAAAGCTTTGGTCCTCAACCACTTCCAGCCTTGGATTTTTGGGCTTGTTAATGTTTGGAAATAATTCTGCCAAGGCATTTTTGAGTTGCTGATGTGGGTGCTTCAAAGGGCAGGCTCATGGTGCAGGAAGAGGCTGCCTCTCCAGGGAGACTTCTCCATCTCTTGAAACTGGGTGAGCAGCCACAAAGGCTCTGGTGCCACTTATGTTCATGTAAAATGGTTTCCAGTGACTTTGTTCCTGTCTGTTGTTGAGTTCTTGGGGCAGGGGGAGCGTATGAGTGGGGAAACAAACAAGAAAACCTGAAGTCTGAGTAATGGCCTTGAGTCTGAAAAAGCTTCTCTCTGCTGGGAAACAGAAGAAACTGGGTTTTCCATCTGAGGCTAATTTCTTGGAGTTTGATGACAGATGTTCTGGCTCTATCCCTTCAGCTTATCACCCCTTCTCACCAGCTGCCTGTGCCAGGAAGGCTTGAAAGCTGATTTGCCTTTGGTGACATGGTGACATTTGGCTTGTCCCTGCCACTGACCTGGTGTCTCTGCTTCTGGGGCCAGTCCTGGGGCACTAAATAACATCCTCATGTGAACCTGCTCTTGCTTGATTGTGCTTGGCAGTGTCCTTAGCTGGAAGTAGCCACTCATGTTTTAACTCTTAAACTTAACAGTGCAGAGTATTTCTTCATCTTTAGCAGGTAACATGAGTGTTAGACACATCTGACACTAGCTCTGCAGCAGGAGTAGGACAAGGCTGCAGGGAACTTCACCCTGAGGAGAATTAGGTTTTGGGTGAGCTGGAGCATGCCTGAAAGCTTCCTGGAGTATTGAGGCTGTGCTGAGAGGAGTATTTTGGGCTTTGCCCTTCATTCCCTGTTGCTGGAGGAATGGTGGGGGATGCCAAGGCTATCTTGACCCTCTATCCTCAGCCTTGGATATGTGTCTGTCTGTGTGGGGTTTTCAGTGCTGTGTCCCTTGGCAGCCCAGGCTTGAAGTTAAGGCAAGGTGTCTGTGGGGAGAGGGGAAATATTTCCATAGAAGCACCTGTGTGAAGGTTGAAGGAGGTGCTAGAGCAGACTGAAGGTGGCACCAGAGAGGGGACTTAGTAGGGTTGTGTTTCCTTGAAGTGGTCCCTTACATGGAGAGTGTTAAACAGCATTTTATTGCTGAAAGGGTGGCCGTGCAGGCAGCAGGGAGCCTGGTGCTACCCTGAGGCAAACTGTCCCAGTCAACTAGTACTTAATGACTGTGATAAAATATTAAAACCTGAAAACCAGTTTCTGATGTGTGTGTTTGTGTTTGGAGGGAGGGAGCTGTAGAGACATGAGTAACCTGCCTGATTGATCTCAGAACAATTGGGACTATGTGCAGCTTCTTCTCCCAGGAGGTTGCATGCTGAGGGATCTGGGGCTGCCTTACCCATGGCTGCTCAGCCCTGCCTGACCCCACTCAGCAATGTCACCCTGGCAGGAGGAGCTGGGTCAGTGATGGGGGAGCATCCTGTGGTCAGGCAGAGGAAGAGCACAAGTGCCAGAGAGGGTACTCCTCTGAGGGTTGCAGCCCTTGCCTTCCTGCCTGGGGCTTTCCACTTTTGGCACCAGAAGATTCTACGTGCACCAATTCAGAAATTAGTTTGGGTTTTGGTTTTTGGGGTTTTGAGTTTTGGGTTTTGAGTTTGGGTGCTGGTGTACTTTGGTGTCCAGCTTTACTCTTGAGAGTGCTGTCAGCTGGGGGTATGGCTCAGCTCTATCTAAACCTTCAGCCAGTCTCTGGTTGGGGACAGGCACAAAGACAACCTCCAGTAGTAGCTGTCACACAAAGTTTTAAATGGGACAACACAGAAATCTTTCTGGTCAAAACAAAATCTCCTGGTGTATCTCAAAACACATTAAGCTGATGTGGGGTTTGAACTGGTGGGAGTGTAACAGTTGGGTCCCTCCCATCTTAGTCCTGCTGTGTCCTGCAGCAGCAGAGGCACAGTGCTCATGCTTTCCCTCTCCATAACCAGCTTTGAAACTTCATAGAATGCCTGGAAGCACTGAGTCAACAAGAAAGGCCACCTTCCATCCCAGAAGTGGGGACAGCTTTCTTCTCTTGAGGCAGTGTCACCTCTTAAAGCTTTGGCATTGCCTCCTGCAGCAGCACCTCATGGTGCAGGCTGATGGAGATACAGCCCCCACTGAAGAGGCAGATCTGCCCAACCATGCACCTCCAGTCCTGGAGAAATTCCCTCCTCCCTTAGGATGTGATTTGGGGCATTGTATTGTTTATTCCTGTTGTGTCTCCTGAAATAATGGAGGGGAAGGTGGTGCTCCCTTGAGCTGGGGGCTCTGGGTGCCCATTTGATACCCAGTAGCTGGAAGGGATGTGCTGAAGCTTGGTGCCTTCACACATGCAGCTGCCTCACCACCATTCTCTGCTTGCTGAAAAATAACCATTTATTTACATCTGAAAATGGAGTAAATGTATAAAACAGTCTCACAGGGGTTAAATCCATCCAGGAAAGCTCCTCTGTAATTCCCCACACTTGAACCCATCTGCAGCTGAACCTGCTCCAGACTCAGTCCCTCCTGGAGACACTGCACTTGGCCCAGGCTCTCCCCCCCACCTTCAAGCAAAGGAGGTTGGGGATGAAGAATCACTTGCATCCACTTGCTTTGGTGGAGAATGGAAGCTGCTTTCTCCCTCCTGGAGCAGCCTTCGTGGCAAGGTAAAGAGTTGGGAGTAGGAACAGCAGGCTCAGCAGCACCTCTGTCCTGCTGCCCAAGGGTGGAGCACTGGGACTGGGTGGGTGGCGGCATCTGCTGCTGCTTCTTCTAGACACTTAGAGGAGAGCATCAGGGGTGGGTTGGGTGGAAATCAGCTGCAAGCTAGATGTAGGCAGCTGTGTGTGAATGGCACTGCTCACCTCCACACAGCCTTTGGGAGGGAGCTGTAGTTGCTGCTGGGCAAGGATGGACACCTGCACTTCAGTATCCTGGAAAGCAGACATCTAGAACCCCAGTTGTTGCACAACTGGCTCAGAAATGCCCATTTTTTTTGCCAGCAAGACATTTCTCAGTGTGGTTCCTGCCCAGGACTTCACTGGGATAAGGGAGGTTGGGCTCAGCTCCCAGCCTTGTGATGCTCTTGAGTCCTTCACTCTCCCTTCAGATTTTCCCCAGCTACTGGAGGAGAAGCAGTGCTTAGTTTGATTCCTGGGATAAATACAGCTGCCAAAGTGCTGAGGGAAATGAGGTGCTCTGTGAAGGTGGGGGCTCTGCTGCAGGAGGAGGGATGCTGGGGAGCAGACAGGAGGGCAGCTGGTGTGCACACAGCACCTCACAAGAGGGGGGGTTTTGCAGGGCAGCTCTAGGATGGATGTCTCTTGGAAGTCTCAGTGTTGGTGGCCCTTGCTTAGTGCAAGGAGAGCAGCAAGGTGGTGGAGCAGCACTGGCCTGGCCCAGGGAGCAACAAGGTGGTGTTTGGAGGTGTGTTCCCCAACTGAGCAGCATATCCCATTGCCTAGTGCAGGCTGGGCTCCCTCCCCAGAAGCTCACTCCTGTGGGTGCCCAGCTCAGTGCAGGTGGGGAGTTCCTCATAAGCCTGTCCGGTGGATGCCAATAGAGGTGGGTGGTGGTGTCCAGGCAGTAGAAAGCAGCTGGTGTCTCTCCCCAAGCCAAAAAAAAGTGAGGTTCTTTAGGTATGAGCCAGGGGTGTCTGCCTGCCCCTCAGACTGCAGCACTGAACATTCCTTCCAGCAGCTCCAGGGCCCTCAGCACAGAAACTGATCCCAGTCTGACCATTCCAGCAGGTGGATACTGCTGCAGTGCAGCTTCCCCGTGCCCCAGTTGGGCCATTGTGGCCAGCAGCTCCTCTCCTCTGGCTCTGTGGGGCCAGTCACCACATCACTGGGCACAGAAGAGTGCTGGGTGATCAAGCTTCCAAAGCTGCCACTTCTTCTTCATCTCCGATTTCACCTGCCATGATGTGAGAGAAAGCAGGGGCTTTTCCCTGGCCCTGCAGACTGTGCAAGGTGAAGGAGGGTGGCAAAGCCACCATCTGAGGCGAGGCTGGGCAGGAGAAGCCAAGGAGGGTACATACCTCCTTATTGGCAAAGCAATAGAGCACAGCCACCAGGAAGCCCTGGAGGGAGAGCAGAGGAATGAGCCCACCACCACCCCTCACCCTCCTGAGGAGCCACCATCACACACTTGAAAAATGGATCTGGGGGTGGAAGAGCTGGTATCACCCTCCCCAAGCCCAGCCACAAGGTGGGGTACTCTGGGGAAAGGGACTTGGAAGTTGGAAGACAGACACACACACGTGCACACACCCCAGTTCTTGCTCCAGCAAAGAGCAAGGACAATGTCGTGCTCCCACCTCACCTGGAAGGAGTTGAGGAAGAGGGTGAAGAACACCTTGACATAGCGCAGGATGCCCGTGGTTTGCTCATCAGTAGCAAAAATGAAGACAACCTCATGGATCCCAAAGAGGGGGATGAGGGTGAGCGTGGCTTTGGCCAGCCTGGAAGAGCACAAGAGTCCCCTCTGGCAGCCAGTAGGCAGCCAAAGGGCTGGGGCACATGCACCAGGAGGGACAAGCTCTCGGTTAAACTCAAGGTGGCCATATAATGACGTGCAGGACTTGGGGGTGAAGGGTGGGTAGAGGTGGATGTGGAGGTGGCATGGACCTAGGAGCAGGGAAGATCCATGAGCAGACACTCCCCCCGCTCTGTCTCACCGCAGCTTGTAGTCTGCATAACCCTTCTGGTTGGCGCGGAGCTTGGCCAGGATCACCTTCAGAATCCGCATGAAGATCAGAAGGTTGATCTGGGGGGTTAGACAGCACAGGGCATACAGAGCTCAGTACTCCCACCCCTTGGTACATGCCCTTGGGGAACAGAGGAGATGATGAACCTCGTGAAGGCAGGTCCCTAGGGCTGCTCTTCATCCTCTCCCACCATCCCAACACTCAGGCTAAGAAGCAGCCCTTCCCTAGGGCCCCACATAGACCTTCAGTGCCTGAGGGTCTCCTGCCCCCACACTGTGAGGCTTATTGAGCTGCTGCAAAAAATTAACCCCATGTGCAATTAGCATCACATCCTGGAGGCCAACCCCTCCCTCCTGGGCCCTGTTGGGAGCTGCCCCCCCTCCCTACAGCCAGGGGTTGAGCTGCTGTTCTCCAACAAGGTCCCAGGGCTGGTGGATGCCCCCCTACCAGAGAGGCGAGCAGGATGGGGATGCGGATGATCCACCAGTAAGCCATGTTCTCGTTCAGTGCCCAGCACCTGCTCAGGGAGACAAAAAGAGCAGCAGCATCACGTTGTGTGGAGGTGCAGGATGAGGCTGAGAGTGCACCCTGACCCTAGCAAGGTGGGTCAGGGATCAACAGAAGCTTCTGTCCTGCTGAGCACTCCAGTGGGAAATCCCATCTGTGGGACCCCCCCACCACCACCCCTGCCCACTCACTCTGCATTCTCCTTCAGGTACTTGGCAGTCACCCAGGGCACCACAAACACCACGGGTGTCCCTGCAAGTCACACAGCAAACCCTGTAAAACCAAGTACCCACCTGAGCTGAGAAACCAGTCCCGGGGAGTGGGATGGGGAACAGTGTGAGGATGCCCAGTGTCAGCAGAGTGCACACCCTCCCAGGGCCAGTTTGCCAACACCACATCCCATCTCACTCCCTCCCTGCCCCCACCATACATCTGGGTGGCCCCTACCCCAGCCCAGGTAGAGGTAGAGCCTGTAGTAATTCTTCTCGGAGAAGACAGCCCCGATGAGCAGCTTGTAGAGGTAGACAGCTTCCACCAGGAACCAGTAGTGGTTGGCCAGGATGCAGTACTGCATCAGCACCTGTGCTGCCCGGCAGCCCAGCGCTGCCTGCCAGAGAAGACCAGCCATGGAGCCAGCAGCTTGCCCAGAGAACCCTCAGAGCCCACCCAGAGCCCACAGAGTGCAAGAGTACCCCAAGAGCTCACCCACCAGGTGCATGGGCAACCCCTGAGCTCATACCTCAGGTGCACAGGGCTGCACAGAGCTCACCCACCAACAAACCCAGAAGCTCTCCCAGTGTGTATGTGAACAGCACAGGCATCCCAAAAGCTAGCCCATATACGCAACCCCAATGACTTGCCCACCAAGTGTGGGGGCAACCCAAGAGCTCATACCTCAGGTGTATGGTGCTGCACAAAAAGCTCACTCACAGAGGCACTCAAAGAGCTCACCCACTGAGTGGATGGGCACAGACACCCTAAGAACTTGCCAGGGGCTGCATGGGCAACAGCACCCAGCTGGCTCCCCCTTTCCATCCTCATTCCAGCCTGGCATCTAGCAGGATCCCCGTGCCCTGGGGGCTGTGGTACTTGCCTCGTGGCTCAGCAGAGCCTCCCAGTCAGCCACCTGGACCACCTCCATGCCCCAGCGCCTCTCCAGCAGAGCATCCTTCACCATCACCGAGGTGGCCCGCAGCCCGAAGGAGGCAAAGAGGTTGGCATGGATGTAATTCCTGGTGCAGTGGAGCTTCCTGCCCAAAGCCATGGTGTCAGGGTGGCCAGAGGGGGACACCTCTTGCCTCAGCTGCCACCGGCTGGGGAGGACAAGGGGCAGGACCTCATCCTCCCCCAGCTCTCCTACCTGAAGACGGTGAGGACAAGCAGGGCAGAGATGAGGGTGAGAAGTGACAGAGAGTACCCCACGGTGTAGAGCACCTTGAAGCTGACCATCAGGCGACGGGCACCTTCCTGCAGGCAAACATTGCACTGCTGAGCCCCAAGGCAAGCAACCCCAGCCTGTCCCTGGCCCAGGGCCATCTTACCTCGTCCATAGTGGATTCCACCTCCTCACACTGTGAGTAGTCCCTCCAGGGCTGGCTGCCGTTCACCGTCACCCACTGCCCGTCAGCACCACACCTGCGACTCACCAGCCCGTGCTTCACTGTGGACACCGAGCAAAGGCACGTTCCCCTTGGGCCTCCACCAAACCTCCCTCCTGGGACCACAGATCAGCCTCTGGCCAGCCCCAAAAAGGGAGGGTGTGAGAAGCTCCAATTCATGCCCCGGCTGTCTCCTTACCCCAGGTCCACTACCCTCCCCCCCAGCATCAGGCAGTAAGGCAAAGCACAAAAGCACCTTTCCAAACACCCCCCCCCCTCGCTAAGAAAAGCTCAGCCCCAGCTCTCCTACAGCTCTGGGATGGCAGAGGGTCATTATCACCTTTCTCAAACCAGGGCAGGTAGAAGGGGCAGGAGACATTGACAGCAGTGCCAGGGCTCCCATCAGGCCAGCAGGCGTACATGTCGAATGTCCGGTTGCAGAACAACCCTTCCAACAGCAGCAAGGGGTTGAAGAGAGGAAAGCCAATGGTCAGACCCTGGTGGCACGGCCACATCCATCCCCATCATCCCATCTTACAGCCAGCACCTCTGAGGGGGCTGGGGCATCACCCCTAGTGCCCCATGCTAGCCTCAATGCACACAGGTACCCAAGTGCTGGGCAACCCATGTGAGATGTGGGGACACCTGTCAGCCCCTGCCTCATCCCTCCAAGTGCAGAAGATACTGGAGGAGGGAAAAAAGCCCAGCCCCAGCCATCACTCAGTTCTGCATGTCCCCATGTCTGACTCTGAGCCAGGTACCTGCTGGGTAGGGTTCGCTCTCCATCCTCCTCAAGCACTCGTCACGGTACCGCATCCACTCCTCAAAGGTCTTCTCCAGCAACTTGGCCCCACCGTTCTGCAAGCCCAGAGGCAAGTCAGAGCTTCTGGGCCAGCTACCCACCCCTCTGTGGCACCCACTGTCACCCATGGTGGCTGCCTGTATCCCTGGCATCTCAAGATGGGCAGGAACGTTCAATAGAGCAAAGAGCAAGCCCGCTGGTGGTGGGTGAAAGCCTGGTAGTGCCAACCCCACTGCCCCATGCACCATCCCCAACTTGCTCCTTACCGGCACCAAGGAGAAGAGGCACATCCAGGCAAGATGGACGAGGCTGCAGCGATACCCAGACCTGAGCACGTCCCTCATAGCTGCTCCTGCCATCCTGCAGCCAGTGCTCCCAGTGTCACAGTGTGCTGGACTGGGGACCCAAAGGCTGGGTGAGAGGTGGACAGAGGACGGTGCAGCTCTGCTCACCACCCACACCACTATGGACAGGAAGATGAGCTCCCCAAGGCAGCAGAAGAGCAATGGGGTGTAAGTGCCAGCAGATAGCCCCTGGGCACTTTTCTGCCACAGCCAAAACCTCGGAGGGCATCAGGCAGCTCCGTTGGTCAGGGGGACACAATGGGGGGACACACCTCTGGGTCAAGCCCTGCCAGCTTCCAGGCCACAACTGCTGGCCCCTGGAGCAGCTGGCAGGTGAGGGGGCCGTGACTCTGAAGCCATAGGGGAGAAAAAGCCGCCTCAGTGACCGATGTGACAGCCTCGGTGCCACTGCTGCTCACCCTGACTGGCACCAAGCCCTGGGAAGTGACCAAGCCCGAAGGGACAATCCCGGGAGCAGGCAAGAAGATCTCTAAGGGGACTGCCCAGGGTCCCACCATGCCTCCCCATGTCTCCTTGCCTGTCAACCCGGGATGAGACCCCCCCAAAACCAGCTGCACCCTATCACCTCCCAGCCCTGCCCTCAACACTCCCGGGGAGCAGAACCCCGGGACCCACAGGACTCCCTGCCGCGGACAGCCCCGGACCATTCCGACCCCCCAGTCGCTCCAAGCCGGACAACCTCAGCTCTGGACTCCCCCCCATCCAGCACAGACTTCCCCCACACATCCCCGGTCTGTGTCCAACCGTGCCCTCCGGCCAGCACCGACACTCCCCGTCCCCGTCTCCCCGCGGTGCCCGCGGGGGTCCCGCTCCCTGCGCCCGGGCTGTGCCGACACCTCCCTCCGTCCGCTTACCCTCAGCGGCGGCGGCTCCGCTCTCAGCGGGGTGGGTATCAATCACCGGCAGCCCTCCTGTCACTGGCAGCCCC
>VZTY01019744.1:35744-62150 GCA_013400935.1 Turnix velox
GGCTCGGGCCGCCCCGATGGAGCTCCGGGACGGCCCCCCGGGAAACCTCCAGGGGCATCACTGGGATGAGGGTCCAGGTCCAGCCCCGCCGGAGGTCCTCATTTGGGTCACTCAGAGACAAGGGATGGAGGTCTAATGCCACAGGTTGGGTGACACGGAGACAGGCATGGGGGTCCTCAGATGAGTCACTCGGGGATGGGAAGTCCATCCCAGTTGGGGGTCCCTGGTTGGGTCATATAGAGACAGGGATGAGGGTCCCCACTCTCATCACACGGAGATGGGCATGAGGGTCCAACCACAATGGGGATTCCCAGCTGGGTCACACAAGGAAAGGGACAAGGGTCCAGTCCTGCTGGAGAGCCAAGGCTGGATCAAAAGGGCATGGGGATGATGGGTGAGGGTCCAGCCATGCTGAGGGTCACTGGTTGTGCCTATGGGGATGGGGAAGTGGGTCCAGCCCTCAAACTGGGGATCAGAAGGATGGGAACCTGGGTCCAGAGCCCCTCTCCCCCAGAGCATCCCCAAGGAGCCCCAAGAGTAACAGGAGTCTTTTGCGTCCCAGCTCTGACATGCTGATGGTTGTCCCCAAGGCTGGGTGCTGTCGGGTGCCAGCATGATGACACCCCCCTCACAGTGCAGAGCCTTGTGTGGGCCGGCTGGGCTGCTGGGGGCTACAATCCCCTGGGGACAGGGAGTAAGTGATCCTGGGGACAATACTGGATCTGGTGCAGGGATACGGTGCTTCATCCATTGTCTGGTCCAAACACCAGGGAATCCACAAAAGCAGGGAGTAGCTGTGTGACAAGCCAGGTGACCCTGGCCACATTGCCTTCTTGACAACCCCACATTCTCACAGCAAGGAGGGATATCGTTTGTGCTGACCCACAGCCCCCAGGCAGGGCAGGGCTCCCACCCACACTCCTGAAGAGCAGGTGAAGGTTATTTTCCCTTCAGTGGAGCAGCAGGAGGAGATTTAAAGGACAGCTGAGCTCTCTGAGCATTCCTGGAGATGTCTCCAAAGATCAAACTATTCCCAGATAGCTATCTCCCTTCCAGCTCTGGCAGTGGAAGCACCTTGAGCGAGTGCTTAGCAGGACTGAGGAAGTCTTGTTCATGATCTGAAGCTGTTGCTGACTGATCACATCAGAGAAGGCACTTATTTTGGCAAAAAAATGGATGTTTACCCTGAAGGCATTCTGGTGGGCTCCAAGCAGATCCAGTAACTCAAAGGGATGAGGAGCTGCATTGGTTGCTCTAGAAAAGCCAGTCTGCTTACTCCGAGTGAAGAACAACCCAACCCATTAGTGGAACAGCCCTGGGTGATGTTTTCCTGTTTTGGGGAGAAAGCTGAGCCCTCAGGTGCCTTTCTCAGTACTCACTGGCAGTGGGTTCTTTCTGGGGCTCTCCACCCCCTGTGTTTGCTTATAAGCAGATTATAGGCAGCTTTTTGTGAGTCTGCTTGATGTGCACAGATGGAAAGGTGAAATTAAAGCATTTAGAGATTTAAAGATTTAAAAATTTAAAGCCTGGGTGGGCTCTGGCCAGATGTGTCCTCTCTGAGACTCCTTATGGCTGGAGAGTCTCCAGAGCAGGTGTGAGTCCATCCCAAAGCCCCACAAGGAAAGGTAAGCAGAAGGATGGTGTTTGAGGGTGAGTGAGCCCCTTGCACGCCTCTGAGCACCACAGTGGTGTGAGGAGAGAGCTGGTCCTTTCACCTCCTTGGCTCTACCCACCTGGGAAACTGAGATGAAGAGCAGCCACAAGATGTTGGGGACATCTCTAGTGTCCTCCCAGGATGGGCTCAGCACATGATGGGGGTGTCCAGGAGTTGAGAGGTTGTGTCTCTCCTCTTTCAGGACCATCTTCCATATTCCCTAGGGCTGTGTTTGTGCAGAAGGCAACCTCCTCCTACCAAAACTGTCCAGGAGCTGGAGACAGCAGTGATGTGGAGTAAGAAATCAGGATGGGGAGAGGGCTTTGGAGATGGGGAGAGATACTGAGAGATACCAAGAGTGGCAATGTTTTCAGCAGCACCTTTTGATACAGCTCCTTTAGGGGAAGGCCACAACAGGCTAAGAGCCAGCATGAGGCAAGTGTGACCCCAAGGCTGATGTGTACCCTGGGAGTACCCTGGAGGCAAGTAGCACAGTCCTCAGACATGGCCACAGGCTCCTGCTGGGGCAGCTGGGCTAATAAAGGCTTTCTTTTTTTCCCCCAGAACTTGTAACTCCTAATGAAAAACCATAAGGACTTGTATTAACCCTTTGCAGGACATTTCAGCTTGGACTCATGTCTGGATCCCTGCTTGGGGGCTTGAGGACCAGCAGGCTGGTGGGCAGGGGGGACAAAATCTTGTCCATGTGCCACACTGGCAGAGCATGTGGGAGGACGTTTGTGCATGGCACTGAAGATGAGTTGGTGAGGTCTGGCTGAAGGACAGGGGCTGTGGGAAGGTCTATTTGGCCCAAGCCTCAGTATAAGGTGGGGAAACAGTGGCAGGAGGCAGCTGGGAGTGGTGCTACAGTATTAATACACAGAAACACCACTTGTGCTGCAGGTGATGGGACCTTAGAGTAATCCCAGCCAGGAGGGACCTTAGGAGGTAAGCCCTGATTATAGCAGGATCAACTCTGAGATCAGACCTGCCTCAGTGCTCAACCCAGTCTGGTCTCAACAGATAGAAGATGGACCATGACTGAAACCTCTAAAGCCTCCAGACAGCAGGTAACCCAAAATAAGAATGCTTCCCTTAGGGTTTCTTCACACAAGCATCACCAAGGGCATGGGACAGGCCTTGCTGAAAGAAGACCTTACAACTGTTCGTGCAGAGAATGGTTGGCATCAGTCAGTGCCCCTAACAATGGCTAAGCAGCAAAGGATGAGAAGATGTCACCCCAGCCATGGTGTGGAACCAGTTTTTCTGTAGAATTTGTGGATTTTTTAACTATTTCTCAGAATGACAAGAATTTTCTGTGCAACCTGTAATTCTTCAATGGCTACTGAAAAGTGACTTCACCTGCAGATTTGAATCTCCTGCAGCACCTGAGGAAATGAAGAGGGAGGAGGACTCAATCTCATCCCTACCAGCTGGCCAGGGCTGTTCCTTGCAGATGGTGGCACTTAAATTTGGCCTTTTTTTTCCTCATAGTGATGTTATTTTTTTTCCCCATTACCATGGGCAGCCAAGCATGACTCACCACAGCTTAGTGCCACATATTGCAGATTGTGTTCCAGATGGTCTCCCCTGTCCCACCCTACCTCAGGTAGCAGCCATCTCACTGCTGTTTGTAGTCTGGTCATCTCCCTCACTGGCTGCTGGTCACTCTGGGCAAGGAACTGGTTCTCCTCTTTCTCCTCCACCTCTCCTCCTACCTGTTCTCTCCCAGGTAGGTGGCAGGCACCCACATTGGCTGGCTGTGTCCTGGCTTTGTCACTCTCTCTATGAGCTGATGTTGCTGTGTGGTGGCTTTGATGTGAGTGGGAGAAGTGGGGAGGCAACATCTTGACTCCTGTGCATTGATCTCATTCTCTGCTACAAATAAATGTGTGGCAAGGAGGATGCTCAGTGGTTTAGAAAGCTCCTGTGCAAGGTCTCCTGAGGAGGTTAGGACTCTTGTCTCGGGTGCTAAATGATGTGAGGGGCTCCTCTGCTGCTCCCATGTCATAGGGCCAGAGCCAGTTCCAGCTCTTCCAGGGGTCCCATCCTGCCCCACAAAGCTGTAACACAGTCCTAGGATGCCACATCACTATGCCCAGACCCTATAGCTTTGCCATGTTGCCCTGAAGACCTCCATGCATGAATCCCTCTAATGCAAATGGACTCATCCCACAGAGATGATAAATTTGAGGGACAGACCAGAGTTACAGTATGAGTTGGAGCTGCAATTCCCTGGAGAAGGATGAAAAACCTTCCAGCATCATTGCCTGGTAAGATCCCCACTGACCCTACAGGGCTGTGTGGGATTGGCAGGGACACTGCTGAAGCAGAGGATCCATCTGGAGGGGATTTGCTTGCTGGCCTTTTGAATAGGGACATGAAGAACAAGCTGTTCCTCTCCATATTGATGCATCTCAGGCAGGGTCTCCATAGCGACTGCAGCTCTTGAGGCTCAGCTGAGGCTGGATCCTGGCACATGGGGTGTTGCAGAGGTTGTCACAGGCACGGGACAGCATCCAGGCCCAAGCATTCCCTCCCTGGTCCCTAACCAAGGACAATCTGTCACCACTGCCCTGGATTTCAGGAGGGATGTATGGGCATTTCCCATCCTCAGTTTTGCATTCTCCTCTGGTCTGTGGTCCTGGCAATGTGCATCAGCATGTGATGGTGAGTTTAGCACCTCTGTCTGTGTTCCACCAAGCCCCAGCAGCTCCCCAAGAGACAAAGCTGCATGAAATCCCTTCCCAATTCCTTCTGCAATGGTTAAGACCCTGTGAGGGGTGACCTCATCACACTTCACCTTGATCTCCAACATCATCTAGCCTGCTGGTGTGGGGTTTGGGTATGCTGGCTGTGCTGTGTGGCTGTCACCAAGGAGACACAGCTGATAAATGTACATGTTAAAGGTGGGATTCATTGTTAGAGATAGCAAAATTGCCCCAGAATGATCTCATGGATTGAAGGTGTTGGTGGACCTCAGGCAACCTGAGAGCTGCCAGGGGGCTCAAGAAGAGAAGAGCAGCCTCCACTGGTGTCACTACAGACAACAACTCAGGGATACATCCCTTCCCCCAAGGGTCTGATGCCCAGCTTACCCACAGAAATGCATCCTGGAAGCAGGATTCATTCTATCAGGCCATTACTGAGGGGAGAATTCATACCCATGTCTTATAGTAGCCTTGGCTCATTGTGCTGCCTTGCTTCCCATACAGAAGCCATTCCCAGAGCAGAAATACTAATCAACACAGCCTGGACTTGCAGCTCTGCACTGAACTTCTCAGAAAAGCCTGGCCTCACCCTAGTACCAGGCAGAGAAATTTATCAGCATGTGAATGCTCCGGGGAGGAGGGAAAGGGCAGGCAGCCAGCAAGGAGAAGCTGCTCATGGTAAGCTGTGATGTTTGTCCTGGGGACTTGGGGGGCTGCTGTAAGCTCAGCTCCACCTAAGGCTTTTTAGATATAACAATAAAAAAAAAGGTGGGTTTTTTTACTATCAGCAGATGGTGCTATTAAAGAAAGCTAAAAAAGTGCATCCTGATGAGAGGTGGAGACAGAGTGTGGAGCTGCTCGCCCCTGGGGCTTACTCTTCTTGAAAGCTGTTGCCCCATTCCAAGCAAAAGCTGGTTCTTGCCTGAACTCTGTGATGTAGGAGAGAAATGACCCTGTTCTCTGCCCAGCCACAGAGCACAATGGTTTGGGGTGATCTCTGATAGAGACAAGTAGCTTAATTACCTTCTTGGAGATGCTGGATCACTCCAGTCAACAAGGACATCACTGACTCAACTTCACACCTCACCTATGGGAGGCTTGGTTCTGCAAAGACCATAAGAAATGTAACACTTAATGTTATATTATATGCTTGAGCATTTGCCTGATGGCTACAGTATTTATTACAATAGGATTAGAAAGAGATAATATGTGGACCTGTCCACAGCCAGAAATCAGCCAAACATCACTGCATCCCACCTGTTTATGACCAGTCAGGAAATTTTATAGAGAATCAGCTGCTTGGACATTTATTTCATTATAGAATCATAGAGTTGGAAGGAACCTTCAAAGGTCAGCTAGTCTAATCCCCTTCAATGAGCAGGGACATCCTGCACTAGGTCAGGCTGCTCAGAGCCTCAGTAAGCCTGACCTTGAATGGCTCCAGGCTTGATAGGGCCTCCACCACCTCTCTGGACAACCTATTCCTCACCTCCCTCATGGGGAAGAACTTCTTCCTCATGTCCCATATAACCCTGCCCTGCTCTACTTTCAAACCACTGCCCCTCATCCTGTCACTCCATGCCCTGGCAAACAGCCCCTCCCCAGCTTTCCTGTAGCCCCTTCAGGTACTGGGAGGCTGCTGGGAGGTCTCCCCACAGCCTTCTCTTCTCCAGACTGAACAGCCCCAGCTCTCTCAGCCTGTCCCAAAGGGAGAGGTGCTCCAGCCCCCTGATCATCCTCATGGCCTCCTCTGGTTTCAAGAGCCTTTGGTGGACACAGGACTTTGGGATGACTGGGAGAGATGATTTTTTAAGTAAGAAGGATGAATTTTGCAAGTCATGTCCTAAGCGATGCCTTTGAGGGAGCCCCAACCCAGCACCTTGCAGGGGTCACAGGGGACCTAGAGCTCTGAGCTGAGGGTTTTGCGTGTCAATTTCTCCCTATTGTCATCCCTTTGGGCAGTGACAGCCTGGGGATCCCACTCCATCCACAATGTTTCACAGCAAAGGTCACTTCCAAGCTGGTGTTTCTGTGCCGCCTTGCCATATGCTCGTGATAAATGACTGTTCCCAGCTCATAAAGGCACTATTGAATTTGGCACTTACTCAGAGAAACTCCCAGCAGATGTTGTCCTTCTAGAGAGCCTCGGGGTTGCTGGTTCTGTATCAAAAGCTGACCAAGTCTCTGCAGTTCCCATCATGTTTCTCCCCTTTTTCAAGCAGGAAGGTTTAAAAGATAAGATCAAGAACTTTTCTGAAAAATCATCTATATTCACATCCTGCCCTGGAGCTGGACTCTTTGTACCTGTCCTCTGCTGAAGGGCATGGCTTGGTCTCCTCCATATGTAAAGCCTTGGCAAGCAATGCAGCATCCATATTCCATGTCAGGGCTGCTGCAGTGCCAGCATCAGGAACTCAAGAAGCAGATAAGAAGTTGCATCTTTTATCTCCTTCCTTCCTATTAGCAGCCTGGTTGCTAAATTCTACATTTTTATGTACTCCTCAATGATGTTATCTTAATCTTTACCAAGCTTGGATGAAAATTTTCAACGTCCAGCATTTTGAATACTGATTCAGGGCATGTGCCAGCTCTGGTGAGAGACTTTTCTACATCCGTTTTTCGAGATGGACACACCTGGGGACACAAGGATGTGGCCCTATACCACCTAACAGAAGTCCCCCCAGAAACCCCTTGGCTACAGACAGATAAGCCATGGTTTCAAGCCATGATGTGTGTTGCCATCATAGTCAGTGGCCACCACAGTGGCACCTGTGAAACAAAGGGGCTTGTGGAGGAGGAAGGACAAAGCTGTGCTCTGTGCAGTGGTGGCTCTGCCAGGGTCTGTCCTCTACAGATGCCACTGGTTGTGGGCACAGCAATATGTCTTCAGTTCCCATCTCTACTGGCCCAGCTCCAGGTGAAAACAGTGCAAAACATCATTAAGCTTAACTCTCATGAAGCTGAGTAGTGTCTGGCTGAACCCCAGGTGTGATCTCTTAAGGGCATGTTCAGCACTACTTAAGTGCTCTGCAGGGGACAGGCTGGAAGGTGGGTTGTTATCTAAGAGAGGTGAAGGGAAATTGGGCAGCCTGGGACATCTTTGGTACTTGCCAAAATGCACCTTTGAAGAACAGTGGCCTGGTTTTGCCTGTGAAGACAGTAGGCTGCTGTCACCCTCAGCCTGGGGACACCCTTCAAGCCACCCGAAGTGAGCAAAGGTTGGTACACTGCCTAGTGTATGCTCTGTCTCCAGCATCCAGTGAGACCCAACTGGAGGACTAATGGAGACAGGCTGTGCTGGGGAGCACTTGTGGAAAGTGTATATTCACTCCAGGAACTCCAGGATTCCACCAACTGCTGCCAAAAAGCAGCACTCTGAAAGCAGTGGGGGAAGATGGAAAGCCACACTTGGGGCAAAAACTGAGCAAAGATAGCTCCATAGGTAAGGTGTACTTCAGGTCAACCTGGAAGAGCTCCTGTTTTCCCTTGTGTAGCTGCATAAATGATGATTGCAATTAGTTAAACAACATAGCTGTGCTAAGAGCAGAGCCTAGAGAGAAGGGGACCTTGTCCAAGAGGGCTTCCTTCACCCTTGTGCTTGGCAGGGCTTGTACTCCTCCTCAGGTGTGGAAGCAGCTTTTTGCTTAGTGATGCTCCTTAAAAAGGATAAATTGGGTAACAGGCAATGGTGTTTTCCAAGCCTACTGGATTCTTTCTCCTTATCACCTTGTGTGGTTGTTCCATGTACCCTTCCCCCAGGCTGATCAAGAAACAAGGTATTTGCTTTAAAGAAAAACACAGGAAAACCTTTCATGATAAAGCAATGGGGTTTTTTTTGTTTGTTTGTTTGTTATCCCTTTGCCTTGCAGCAAAGATGATCTAGGCTTTCAGCTTCCATGGGGAGCATCCTATCATCTATGAATCAAGCTGTGCCATGCCACAGCTCAAACTGGACACCCCAAAATTAAGTCCTTAGTGCTGGCTTTAGGCAGGCCAAGTGGAACTCTTCTTTGGAAGACGCTAATGGAGAGTGGAAACACAATCTTGTATTTCACTGCATACAAATGAGAACCCAGGCTCTCCTCTCCTGACCTGTCAGGCAAAGTCTGAGATAGATCTGGAAATTTACTTGCTTGGGGGATGTTTTATCATCCTAAGTAGCTTCTCTTGCTTATTTGCTGAGTGCCCCAATGAAGGCTGTTGATTTATTACCTCTCCTGCTTGATGCATGGGCTGCATCTCACCCTGGGTACTGCTCTTTGCTCTTGGGACCCTTTAACTCCAGCATATTAATAAGGAGGGAGCTGCTCTGCAGTGTAATTATGGGGAATGTAACATTCCTGGATATTTTCCTTTCCCAGCCACAAAGGCACTGGATTTCCCCAAGTTCCTCAGCACAAGGAGCTGTGTTGAGGGTTAACATTAAATCAAGGGGAAACAAAAAAGTCTGCTCGCGAAATTCCCTTCTTCATCGGTACCAAAGAGTTTGGAGAGCAAGCCAGGAAATGGAAACCTCCTGCTGTGGGACTGGGGCAGCAAATGTTACAGCCTGGGGTTCGAAAGAGCTTTTCAGGTGGAAATTACTCTGGCCCAGGTCAGTAAATGGAAGAAGGGTCTGACCAGTGCTAGAAAAAATTGATGTCCAACTTGCAAGTAAAAGGATGCACAGGCACAAGGTTCTGTCTGACACTTGCATGTACCAGCCAAATGAAACCCCATCACTTCCCACCCAGCCTTGGTTTTCCTCCTGGACCAGCCCCTCTGACCAGGTTCCTTTCCCAGTCTCTCAAGCTATAAAGTGTCTGTTTGAAAAGCTAATACCCTCCTGCAGCATTTAGCTAATAGATAGCTTGGAGAAAAACAATATTGAAATCTACAGTGATGTCACACAAAGGTGTGCTGGGATGTCAAAGAAGCTCGAGTACTTTTTAACTATTATTTTTCCCCAACAGACAGGACAGTGCTGAGTGTTACTTTATTTTTTGCTTAAGGAATCTCAGGAACACTCAAACAATTTCAATTTATTTTTATTCCTGGTTAAAAAAAAAAAAAAGAGATATCACAATAAACATTACTTGCTTTCTTGATTGGATTTCTAAGTGTTGAGTCCTAGCCCTGCCCAAAATCACAGCTGTGCCATCCCTGGCATCGAGGACTGAATAACCAGATAAGACAACATCAGAAAAAGAAAGAACAGGGAAGTCCTGAAGCTCTTTTTCTTTGCTTTTCAGGTTATTTTGCAGAAACACCCTGGCAGGAACAAGCCCAGGAAAGCCAGATAGCCTCATGCTTGTGACACTGGCTTGGAAACAAAGCCCCAGTCATGGAAAAGCCTGAGTTATTTGCCCTGTTGTGTAGTCCTGTTTGAAACTGGTTGATTTGGCTTCTTTGAGGACTAAAGCAAATGCGGCTGTTCTCCTAACACTCAGAAACCAAGTGGTGGGATAGGGGCAAGAACAGCAGCGATGGTGGTGCTGCTACCCTCCCTCATACCCCCAGACTTCCCACCAGCCCCTGCACACAGCTTCCTTCTGAAATTGAAGGCATTAATTTAAAAAAATTCCTTTCCAATTCTCTGTCAGAAGATCTGCAGCTGCTACTTAGTGATGTCTATGAGGTGGAATAAGTCCCATCTTCACAATGAGCCAACTTCACTTCTCCACCCACCACAAACATGAGCATGGACACTGGGAGAGCATGGTCCAGGTCAGCCTGACCCCACATTGCAGTTTGCCCCATGGTAAGAGCAAGAAACATGACTCTTCATTAAGTATAATTCCTTTTTTACTTCATAAAAATGTTTTATGCTTATCTGCCAGGGTCTCTAATGTAAGGATGTGAAAATTTGACTTAAAATCCTTTACCAACAAGCTCTGCCAAAAAAGCAACCTGAGGAAACAACACTAAAATTAAAAATACACGCATTACCAAAAGTACTTTCCATCATCTGCAGGAGGATGGTGGCAAGGATTCAGACAGCTGAAAGGGCTGATGGAGGGAAAGGTTAATAGAGATAATTATTTCCATGTTGAGAACTGAGAGGTAATGAGTGGGGGGGAGGGATGTCCTGGAGGGATGGGGTCACACAGCTGGAGATGGAGCTCTATGGCTGAAGGATGCCACCAGAATGGCTGAGCTGCCACAGGGAGAAAGGGGCAAATGGCTGGCTGAAGGCCAGGAGACTCTCAGTGCTGTGTTGATAACGCTGCTTTAGATGTCAGGAGACAGAAAGGAAAGGGGGACTCAACCTGTGAATCATTAAGGTTTATTCTGCTGACTCTACAATAGCAGTAGTGGGGTGAAGCAGGAAAAAAACATCCATCGAGGTTGTATGTTTGACATCCATATAGGGGAGAGGGAGGGAATCCTGTATGGGCAAATGTGCTCAAATTGCTCTTTCTCCCCCAAAAAAAGAGGAGTATCTGACAGGGTGCTACAAGGTCTGGCCACTCTTGCAGTGAGATGGTTTCTCCTTCCCATGCCAGTTCGAACTCAGCTCCTGACACAGTCTCCCCATCGTGGCTCTCCTAGCACATGGTGATGCTGTGCACAGCAAATCCCAGCACTGGTTTTGCTAAACTGGGAGCTGACAGAGAGACCTCCAGCTGTCTGATGGCATATTTGAATGAAGGATCATTTCAAAGCATACTGTGCCAACCACACTTGCAGCAGCCAAAAGAGACCAAATGGCAGGCAGCCCAAAACAATGATGTTGGGCTGCCCAAGTCAATGGTTTCTTGGTGAAATCGTTTGATTAAAGGATGCTCAGGAGCCAAAGGATGGCTTGGCTTCAGTGGTGTTTTCAGGGATGTCTCGCAGCCAGAGAGAGGGGCTAAAAGGGCCCTGAATGCAATATGGAGGCAGTAAATAGGATGAGGTGATGCTGAGGGGCTGTGGAAGGCTTTGCCAGGTCCTATTTGTCAGCGCCAAAGTTCATGTGCACAGCACACAAAACAGGCATTTTCCACGAGGTGCAAAATAACAGCTGTTTCCAAGGATATTTTCTGCCACCCCCCTGCTTTTTGGAGAAAAGCTGGTCACTGTAGGGGCTGCTAATTTCTTTCTGACACTGGTTCAGCCTGCAAGGTGGGATCAGCCCCTCCTGCTAGAAACCAGCAGTTGGTTCCAGTGGATGCTTACACACTGCTTGGATGGTGTTCATCACCTCCAGCAGGGCTCCTCCTACACCTCTACCAGGCCCCCAGTAGCAGCTGTGGCTTCATACAGCCCTTAGGAAATGAAGTTTTATCCAAGTGAATGGAGACCAGGCACTGCAGATGTGCAGCAAAGACACTACCCATCTGTACTCAGATGCTTACCATGTCATCTGACTGATAGCTTATCCACTGCCCAGAAACCCGCACCAAAATTCTCAGTTTTCTTCCCTTTCCAATAACATTTTCAGCTTTTGGAGTGGTGAAGGGGGGAAGGGGTGGGGGTGGAAAACCATCTCTCAAAATTGTGAACTAGGCTGTCTAAAGGGGAGCTGTTTCCACGTCCAGGGAATAAGGAGAGATGTGTAATATTTTTGCTGCTGGGTGAGGATTTCTGGAGATGGGAAGGTGATGGAGAGCAAAGATGTGGTGTGAGCATGAGCTCCTGACAATGTTAGATGGCTGCAGTTTGCTTCTGGGTGAGGCTCTATCTCAAAGTTACATCCACTCCCTCTCCAGCAGCAAATTTGTGCTGCCAAATACTAATATATCAATATTAATGATATTTATCTAAAGCAAAGAGCTGAGGTAAATAGCATGTTGATAATTTAGTTCATTTGTTTTACTGCTTTACCTTTCCCCCACACCACACCTGCCTTTTGCCCACTAATGTAACATCAACAGAGTAGGGAAACATTTACTGTGAGGGTGGCGAGACACTGGAACAGGTTGCCCAGAGAGGCTGTGTATGCCCCCTCCCTGGAGGTGTTTAAGGCCAGGCTGGACGAGGCACTGAGCAACCTGGTCTAGTGGGAGATGTTCCTGCAAGGGGGTCTGAACTAGATGATCTTTAAGGTCCCTTCCAACCCAAAACATTCTATGATTTTCTTCCTTTACTGATTCCCCTGCCTGAGTTACTGGATGGTTGATTTGCTCTTGAACTAGCAAATTGCTTATGGGTTGCTATCTCGTGCCTTTCTGGCATAAGCAAACCCAGCCTCTAATCATCTCTCCTGTTTTCAAATACAACTACTTCATTTCAGTATTTATTGTTTGCAGGATTCATTGTGATTTCCTCGCTTTTGATGGATTTTTCAGTCACATGGAGATGTTGCTGCTCAATAGACAACCCATGTGTGCATGTCTAATATATGCTTGGGCAGCTGAATTGGAAAACTATGGACTGCTCCACAAAAAATGTCCCGAGATGCCCATAGATCAGCCTGACATCTAGATTATTTTCAGCTCATCCCATCCTGCAGTATTGATGACCCTGTCAGTAAGAGCGGTGGCTGCTCTATCCTGTGCTTCTGCAGAGTCTCATGGTCAGAGCTCCCATTCCTTTAGGCCATCTGAAACCACCAAATGTTAGTGGAGAAGCTGTCACACTGTTCTTACTTGATGCATCAACACAAGAAATGCTGCTGGTTATGTCTGCAAGGGCAAAATGACAACACCTAATGTGGACAACTTCAAGAAGTTTGTTATGAAACTGCTGACAGGATCAGTAGGTGTCAGTTGTGGGCAGGAACTGAAAGGTTGTGAGAAGCCATGTTGGCTGGGCAGAGGATGATGTTTTCCATGGGTGTCTCTGGGGATGGACAATGATTGCACAGGTGCCTGGCCCTGCCACCAGGCAGCCATGTGCAATCTGGGCTGTTACAAAGATCTCTTGTGCTTTTCAGCCAGTTCTACACACAGTAGTTGATGTCCTGGATGCCCATCAGAAATACGTGACTGTAAAAAAGAAGGTGTTCCCATCACCTGCTTTCTTTGTCCCCTGCTCCCCCTTGAGTTCAACCCTGTGACATTAGGGCGGGCAGGCAGAGCTGCATGCTCTCCTGTCCTTGGAGAGATCAGAGTCCTCTGCAGGATATATGGAAGTTGGATGGGCTGACTCCAACAAGATGGGGAGCTGAGGGCGCCCAGCATCTCCGCGGCCTCCTCTGGCCCTGCTCTAACAGTGCGCAGGGAACCACCATCACACCCAGCTGGTCCCCGAAGTGTCTGAGGCACCCGGGGGGGGGGGCACCCAGCGCCTGGGCAGCCGTGAGGATGGAGAGGTGTACAGAGTCATAGAATAGCTCGGGTTGGAAGGGACCTTAAAAATCATCGAGTTCCAACCACCCTGCCTATGGCAGGGACTCCTCCAGGCTGCTCAGTGCCTTGTCCAGCCGGGTCTTGAACACCTCCAGAGAGGGGGCATCCACAGCCTCTCTGGGCAACATGTTCCAGTGTTTCACCACCCTCACTGTAAAGAATTTCTTTCTTATGTCAAGTCTAAATCTACCCCCAGCCAATTTACATCCGTTGTTTCTGGTGCTCCCATCAGATATCTTATTAAACAGTCTTTCTCCTGCCTTTCTGTAGCATCCCCTCCCTTTTTCAGATCTGTATCCGTTCTCTGACACCGCTCCTCCTGCTGGGGGGTAGGACTCAGCCCGCCGCCCCATGGCGCTCCGCTTTCGGCGGCAGTTTGTCCCGGCCGCCGCGCCGTAGGGGTGGTTGCTATAGCGGCGAGCGGAGCGGCTCGGCCCGAGAGAAAGAAAGTGGCGGGCACGGCTGCTACCGGCATTTCTCGGCCATGTCATTCCGCGACCTCCGGAGTGAGCAGCGCTGCTGAGGGAGGGACTGAGGAGGGGCGGGGGCAGGACGGGGCCCACTCGGGCGGCTTCTGCTCGGGGGGACGTGCAGGGCGGTTCCGGCCCCTCAGCAGCCGAGGGGGCCCGGCTTTGTCTGCAAGTTTTGCTCTGTAATTTCTCTTCGAGATGCGAAGGAGCGCTTGAGACCTCAAAGTGCCTCGGCCTCCACAATTATGCAGAATTTTATTAATAGAGTTTCTTCAAATCACCTGGTGGGGGGCTGAGGGGCAGGACAGCAGAATCTTTGCGTGGCAGTTGTTGCCAAAACCCAAAATTAACTTCCTTTCCTTTCATGTTTTGTAGACCGAAGGTGCTTGAACGTTGTTTCTGCCCAGTGGGTCTCACGTTGAAAAGTCACCTTTTCCCTCATACATGTTTTTAATTTGGTGTTTTAATTAATCTAGTCAGGTTTTTTTGACCAGAGCCTGTCTAATGGTAAAAGAGTGGTGTGCTGTAGGGATAGGGACTCCTGGTAAGGTCCTGTTGCATATCTAAGAAGGAATCCTTGCTCTTGCTTCTTTTTCAGATTTTACTGAGATGATGAGAGCCCTGGGATATCCCCGACTCATATCCATGGAGAATTTCTGCACCCCCAACTTCATGCTTGTTTCAGAAGTGCTTCTCTGGCTGGTGAAAATGTTGGTGCTCAGGCTAACAAATGTTGGGGCTGATGCTGGGATGTGGGATGTGTGCTTACAGCTGAGCTTTGGGTGTGAAACTATTCAGTTTAAAGGGCAACACAATGCTAATTAGTCATTCTTTGAGAAATAATCTTCTAAATATGAAATAGTAAATGTAGTAGACAATTTTGCAGAATTTTAGTTGAACTGGACAAAAAAAGTAAAGAAACTTGATAGCTGAAGTAGAAAACTACTCAGTCCAGGGAGAGATTGCATCCTGAAGGTGGACAGACTTACCTGAAGGTTGCTGTACATTCTTCAGGACAAATGTCTTAGGTTCTACAGCTTTTGCTGTTTGACCACACACCTGTTCCATGCATTCCAGGGTATGCATGGCCCACTCTGCAGCTTTGTTTTCCAGCCTTGTACATACTTGTTTGGTTTGATTTTTGCTTCACAAGTGAACCAGCCTGGTTAATGGGGCACCTGTATTTCTTGTCAGACTCTACACGCGTCTCATTTCACAGGTACGATCCACAGAATGATATTCCTCCTGATGTGGAGACAGAACAGGACCGGGTTTTCTTCATTAAGGCAGTGGCTCAGTTCATGGTGAGTCTGCCTGAGGAGTTGCACTAAACCACATTGAAATCCTGGTTCTGTGTTAGCTCAAATACTATCTCATTTTCTAAGCCCTTTGCATTGAGTGGCTAAGCATGTACTGTGCTCTTGTGCTGTAATATGTGTCTTGTCCTCTTACAAAGATGGACAGGCCAGAATCATGAGGGTGGTGAGACTCTGTCCCAGGTTGCCCAGAGAGGTGGGGGATGCCCTATTCTTGGAGACATTCAAGGTCTGGCTAGATGATGCTCTGAGCAACCTGATGTAGTGCAGGATGTCCCTGCTCACTGCAGAGGGTTGCACTAGATAGCCTTTGAAGGTCCCTTCCAGCCCTATAATTCTACAAATTGGGGTGCCTTATTCTTTTCTGTGTTTGTATAGTCATAACTTCGGATGTTTTCATGACAATACAGAATCATTTATGGGTATTCTGCTGTATGAATCTTCTGACTAGATTGAGCCACATTTTCCTCAGTTCAGATATTATACAGTGTTATGCATGAGCATACTTGAATTGGGCTATCAGCTTTTTTGGTGTCGTGGAGTAAAATAACATTGTTCTTCATATCGTTCCTGGTATTTTGATGTAGCATGAGCTTTTACTGTTATGGCAAATGAGCACAATTACTCAGGTAGAAAAAATTTAAAGGGGCTGCTTGTGGATTTGGAAGCAATGGAAGTCTTTATGCTAATGCCAAAGTTTAACTTCTTGTAATACTTTTTTAATATGTTAAAATTCTAATTAAGTCAGGTTTTCTCTTCAAGTTTATAATGATGTCTGCCATAAATTTTCTTAATTTTACTATGTCTGACGTATAGTATATTTCTATATGTACTAGAATGCACTTTTGAGCCTTGCTGCATCATAGGAATTTGTAATGTAGCGATTTGTTTTGAGTGGAGGGATTTCCTCCCTCCAAATCAACCATGGACAAGTATGGAAACAGAAATAATAAAATGCATCCTTTTAATAACTAATTTCATGATAGAAATCCCAAGGATACTGAAGTATTATATAATACGATTCTGAAAATCAAATTAATGGAAACATTTTCATCATCTTGTACTTACTCTCAGATAATAATTCAAGGTAATCCAGGGAGTATTTTGGGTTTTCAGCGTTTTCAGAATGAGAAAAGCTTGTAGACATTTCCTTAATAATTTAGTATCCATGGAATCCACAGTTCTCTTCCCCAGTAGTTAATAGCTTTATGCCTCTATTGCCTGATTTGAGGGAGACAAATTTGTCTCAGAAGATAAGGATAGATTAATCATTATGAAACATAATGAGACTATTGCTCTCCTTTGCTGAACATGGAATAAAGATGTGTTAAGTTTTTACCCAAATTATATACTGCTCTTTGTTACTGGTAGTTTGAGAACTTGCTGAAAGTCTCCTTTTTGGTCCAAAAAATTCATAAAGTGGTTGTTTCATGTAGCTCTATTGCTTGTTTGTCCACCTAGAGCTGTGCTAATTTATGTGGCTCAATGCAGAGCTCCTACTTCAGCCACTTGGATCCAAATTTGAGGTGGAGTGCAGTGAAAAGCTTCTGACAGGTTTAGTCTCATAGCATTGCATTGATGAAAACATACTGAGCAACCCAAAGTAGCACACTTTTTGAAAAAGGCCGGCATACTTGTTTTTTAAAAAGTGATGGGAGAAGAAATTGATGCAATTTCTGATAATAATCATCTTGAGTGCTTTCCAGGAAGCATCGTGTGTTAAATTCTCATTTCAGCCTATGGAGATGTAGACCCCCAGAGTACCCAAGAGACTATCCTAGATATTAAACAAGACAGGGAGGTGAGAGCAATCCTCATTATTCCTATCAAGAATGTGTTGTTGTACAGGAAACTTTTGGGCTAGACAGGCTAAAGAAGGCTGCTGGAGCCCTCAGCTGGGAGTTCTGGTTTTTTCCCTGGGCTGTTTCTGCATTTCCATCATAGTGTCAGAATTTGTCTCTGTGATAATAATAAACCAGGTTTTAAAGTAAAGCAAAATTTCACAGAATCACAGAGTGATCGCACTTGGAAGGAACCTCTGGAGATCATCCAGCACAAACTCCTTCCAGAGTAGGGTCACCCAGAGCAGGAGGTCACTCAGGAACATGCCCAGCTGGGTTAGGAATGTCTCCAGAGATGGAGACTCCACTGCCTCTCTGGGCAGCCTGTGCCTGGGCTCTGCCACCCTCAAAGGAAAGTTGTTCCTCCTTACATTTAGGTGGAACTTCTGTGTTCAAGTTTGTGCCCGTTCCCTCTTGTCCTTTCACTGGGCACCACTGAACACAGACTGGCCCTAGCTCCCTTTAAAAATTTGTAAGCATTGCTGAAACCCTCACCCAGCCTTTCCTCAGAAGAGAGGTGTTCGAGTCCCCTCATCATCTTTGTGGCCCTTTACTGTCCCCTCTCCAGCAGTTCTCTTCCTTTCTTGAACTGGGAAGCCTGAAACTGGAAGCAGTATTCCAGGTACAACCTCACCATGGAATCTAATTTCTGGCTAGTGATGCTATTCATGCAATATATTTCTGTTTCTCTTTTCTATTGCAAAGTAATGATCTGATCATTAGAATTGATGGAGGCAATTTTCAAGGATACTTTGAATCTGTTTACAGCTGTTAAAATTGAGGTATGTCTCAAGCTTTCCTAACATATTCCTGGGTATACAGTGCCATTATGCCATTGTGAAAAATATATCTTCCTGTCTATTTTTTTTACTCTTTTTAACAAGTCTTCCAGTGAAAAAACTTTGTTTTTTCCTTTTACTAGACATTGATTTTTCTCCCTTGGAGTTGAATGGAACTGAAATTGGAATTCTTGTCTTTAACAACCCTCTTGATGATGTGGTGCGCTGGTCTTCTTTGTGTGGGGGTTGTGTAATAGATTCTGTCAATTTAATGCCTTGCTTCTGTTATAAATTTAATACCTGCTATTTCTATGATTAGTTTGTTAGATACCTTCTGGTGAAAGGGAAGTAAGGAAGGAGAGCAGCATGTCTAGCTTTCCAGTTTGTGAATTGGCCTATTTGAGGTCACACTGGTCAAAATTTTCAAAAGCAATTGGACTTTTTTGGACTTTAAGTCTTGTATCACACCAGTTCAGAGTGTACAATGTCAGTAACCTGTTCTGGAAGATTTGCCTTCACTTTTCATCTGAGGTCCTGCCTGCAGGAAGCAGATGGAGAGTCACTTTCCTGTGCTGGGCTAAGGAAAAGAGGTAAACATTTCTTGGAAATGGAAGCACTGGAAGGGACCAACAGGGAAGCTGGGGACAGGCTGTTTGTCAGAGCATGAAGAGATAGAATGAAGGGCAAGTTTAAATTAGACATTAGAAAGTTCTTCTTCATGAGGGTATGAAGGTGGTGAGGCACTGGCCCAGGTTGCCCAGAGAGGTGCTGGAGGCCCCATCCCTGGGGACAATCAAGGCCAGGCTTGCTGTGGCTCTTAGCAACCTGATCTACTGCAGGATGTCCCCGCTCACTGCAGGGGGTGGGATTAGATGGCCTTTGAAGGTTCCTTCCAACTCTGTGATTCTGTGATTTTGATGCTTTGTTATTGTATGGATAACTGATGGCCAGGTTTGGTTGACTTGTTTGTTTAGTCATGCCCTCAGGAATAGGGCCTCCAAGTTTCACCAGAAGTTTGAAGTTGGTTCCTGGTGTCTCTTCATTTAGGATATAATTTTCTCAGGAATTTCAACAGCAGTTGTGTCCTTTGTGTGACCTATGTATCATTTCTATTATCCTCTTTTTCCCCTCTTTACTATTATAAGTATAAAAAGATAATATTATAATTTTAATGTGTTTTCCTTTACTGGACTGTCTGTACTTTTCAGAGATGGAAGACAAGGGAATAAAATCACTAATATCATAGGAGGGAAAAAATTGAGAGAAACAATAAAATATTCTGAAGGTTGTGCTGGAAGGGAGGACAGCTAAATTAGAATAATTGATCTTATTCTTGTAACTCATTAAGGGTGAAATTTACCTCTCTGCAGCATCATCACAAGACCTGGGCAGCCCTTAAATTCAAATTAAGTTTAAGTGGAATATAAGTGGTGCACAGGGTTTTTGCTGATGGGCATGCAGGGAAGAATTAATGGATAGTTTGAATTTGTTCATTCTGGCAATTACCTGCAAATGTTCTGACCTGCAGAAAGTGCACGTGTTTTAGAAAAATTTTTTTGGACCATAATATTAACATGAGGAATACAGTGAGGTAAATGTGTGTTTCCAAACAGGAAGATTTATTTCTGTAAGGCAGAGTGTGCTGATCCCCAAAAGAGCTTTGGAGTGAAGTGTGAAGAGGTAAATGAGGATTTTCTTCTTTGTGACACAATGAATTCATTCTTCCTTCCCAAAGGCTACCAAAGCTCACATAAAGCTCAACACGAAGAAGCTTTACCAGGCAGATGGCAACGCAGTGAAGGAGCTGCTGAAGATCACCTCTGTGCTTTATGAGGCTATGAAAACCAAGGGAGTGGAACAGGATGACCTGGGTGAGGAAGACAGTAGCAAGTTCAAGTTTGATCTTAGCTCAAAAGTAAGGAAACTTTTTTTTTTGGCAGGGTGGGGGAAGGGGTTGTGTTAACTTAAAAAACCCAAATCTATCTTCTATCTGAAACTTAAGTAGGGAATGTTTTCAATAGGGAGTGACTCCTATGTAGTTGGGGTTCTATGGTATGATTTGTTTTATCTCTCTAAATTCTCAACCAGGAAGAATAATGCAAAGCACCAGTGGCACAGACTTGATTGTTGTTGGTGTGGACTGCTGATGCAATGGTAGAAATCTTCATGTTAACCAAATAGCCATCAAAAATGTTCAAGCTCCTAAAGCAAATATAATCTATAGATATTAAAAAGCCCTTAACAGACTACATTAAATAAGAACTCCTGTTACTTCTTTTTGTTAGTTTTAGCACCTGTTCTATAATTCTGTTGTTTTAATCTTTAGTTAATAGCTATACGATGTCATGCCTCCTCGTTAGGCAATAAAATGGCAGAACCACGAGTGATTTTTTTCCTCTCTGTAGGTCTGGTTTGTCTACCTGAAGAGAGCACCTGAAGAAATAATAAAAAGCTCTACTTACACATGATCAATATTCATTAGCTGTGCAATGTGCTAGTCACGTTCCTTATGGTTTATATTCTTTTGCTTTTGCATATGCAAACAAAGTGTTTCTTTTTGGCCTGGGTAGTAAATGAACCAGCAACTGGCTGAGTCCCAGCTTTGAGGAGGTTTTTTTGTTGGCTTGTAGTGGCTGGGGTTTCACCCATAAGCCTTTGTGTAAATGCTGCCTCATCTAGACCATTTTGAAGCCAAGATAAATGCTTTGGTCCTGGTGGGTGACTTCTTTGGTACTATAGCAGGATTTCATCCACTGTGCTGATCTCCTGTTCAATTTTTACATCAAAATGGGAAAAAAAACCTGTTGTGGTTTTTCTTTGTGATATTGGGGGTTTTCTTTTGCTATTCAGTGCTGTTTGTGTGTTTCCAGATTGCTGACTTGAAGGCAGCTAGACAGCTTGCTTCCGAGATCACCTCTAGAGGAGCAACTCTTTATGACTTACTTGGCAAAGAAGTTGAACTGAGGGTGAGTACAATCTGAAGAGTATGTTGGAACTGGCTGCTGCAAAGGAAAAGGGTGGAAACAGTTTGTCATAATGTCTGCATCTAAAGTGAATGTTGTCTGAGCTGGAGGAATAGGCCTGGAAGTTTGCATTTCCTTCACACTCAGATTAACACTTGAATTGCAGTAAGCGTAAGAGAAGTTTGGCATTTCTTCTTTGTCAGGGAGCTGAAATCCTCTCTGTAGAATTGTTTGGATTATGGATACGTTTTTGTGGTGGGGATAGATGCATTCTGAAGGATAAATGAATAATGCCCTCAGTTTTCCAAGTGCAAGGCTCATTGTTTCTATTACAGTAACTGAAGGCCTCCCAAGCCTAGAGGTTTCTTCTTCATATTCTTCAGCTTGCTCGTAAAATCACAAGCTGTTGCATGAAGTCACAGAAGGGTCCTGCAACCCTGCCAATAAGTCTTTCAATTACTTTCTTTAATGCATCTATCTATAATGCTGGAGGTTATTCTTTTTTCTGAAATTAGATTTTTAAAGAAGGGAAACCCCAAATGTTCTAGTGCTCATTTTGGTAATCTTCAGATTAAAGCAATAGGCTGTGCCTTGACAATTAATGTTCCCAGGCCTTTCTCTGATGGAATACAAAACTTTCAGAGGGTAGATGGCATACAGGGTAGATTATCTGAGGAAGGTTGCTTTTCTACTGGATACTTCAGCATGGAGTGCAGCAGTGTGGAAAGCATTGATATTTTAAAAAGAAGAGAGAAGTGATAAGCCACTTTAATTGAACATACTTGATTGTCCAGAATAGTAACTTTTCATCCTGCATTTCTCTGCTTAATTTCCTGTCTTTGAAATAGTTTTCATATGAATATTACCTAATGTAAAATATTAAACATTTTTTTCATAGAATCATAGGGTTGAAAGAGACCTTCCAAAGCCATCTAGTTCAATCCCCTGCAGTGTACAGGGACATTCTGCCATAGATCAGGTTGCTCAGAGCCTCAGCAAGCCTGTCCTTGAATGGCTCCAGGGATGGGACCTCCACCACCTTCCTGGGCAACCTGTTCCAGTATCTCACCACCCTCATGGGGAAGAACTTTTTTCGTAATGTCTAAACTAAACCTGTCCTGCTCTAGTTTCAAACCATTGCCCCTTGTCCTATTGCCACTTGCTCTGCCATACAGGCCCTCTCTAGCTTTCTTGTATCCCCCCTTTAGGTACTTGTAGGCCAATTACGCATCTCAAAGAGCTCTGCTAAAAAATCAAGTATAGGTCCAAATAAGGCAACTTTAAAAAGTACACCAGCATTGGTTTTGTTTGAAATTTGGCACTGCTAAATCACTTTAAATCAAGGTTTTTTAGAGTCAGACCGACTTTAGAGCTGAGCCCTCAAAAAGGAACTTGCACAAGTGCCAAGTGCTGAAAGCATGAAATGAAAAATCAAGAAATGAGTAGGTGCTATAGTGCAACCACTTCCCATGGGGTCCATTAAGAAGCCTTCAATGGAAGACTGTTTAAAAGTGCCATTTTTAAAGGGACAAGATTATATGCTGTAGTGAGCACATGTTTCTCACAGCACGATGGTGAGGCTGACTCATCCTGTGTAGGTACACAGTTTATATTTTGCAAAAAGGTTTGTCAGATTGAACTTGTCTTCAAGAATTCCTGTGCTGGGAAAGATGACCTTTGCTTCTGTCTCTTTAGCTCTGAGTCTATATTCTAAAAGCACAAGGTCACTATGACAGCACAGAGAGAGCCTGCAAAGAGCAGCAGAAGAGACTTTCCTGCTCTCTTCCTTATGATTTGCAAGTGGTTCCAGCCCTCTTCAGAGATTTGTTACAGCTGAAGAAACCCATTTTTGGCTTGTGTGTTAATTGCCACATGAGTATGTGCCAAACTTGGCAAGTTTGAGATGTGAGCCTGTACCAAAGCAAGCCAGGAGATTGCAGTAACCAGTTGTTCAGTGGAATTTGTCAGTTTTTAATTTGTCCTTTTTTAATTATGTGCACCAAACTCCGCCTTTCACTTTAAGTGTGAAATTTGCTCATCAAATGAGAGGCTTAGAGCCAAATACTACTGTTAGGCCTGATAATGCCCAGGGAAGTCAGTGGTGCTACAGTTCTTTCTAAGCAGCAAGCATTGAGGGCAGCACTTCTGTATTTCACACTGTCTTTCCTGGATCCTCCACAGACTTGGGGTGCTCAGAAGATGGCAGGGATGATGCCATCCTCTGCCTGCTCTTTTCCCCTGGATTCAGGTGGGCAGAAGTGCAGTTGGTGCGAGGAATTAGAGCTTTGTTTGTAGATACCAAATTAATAGCCATTAATCTAAGGTTCCTTTTATTCTTTTCAAATGTAAAGATTATTGATTTCCACTGCTTATTTTCTTCTGAAGTTGCATGGCTTTGTGACGGGAATCATAAATTGCACTGGTAAAGGGATTGCTCTATTAAAGGATGTAAAGGATGGTAGAAGAGCAGTATGGTTTATTTTTTTTTCATTACATTTTATGTCCTGAAACCTGTTGCACATACTAAATGAATTGACAGCTGTGATACTGCTTTAATGAATTTGTAAACATGGTAGTTTTATGTTACCTGAACCCCTTCCTCTACCCAAATCCATCCATTTCCAAGCACTTAAGCAAAGAATCTTGCTACCTAGACTTAGAATTAGACTAATGATATACTCTGTTTCTGTCCTACATGAAGACTGTTTCATTTTCCAGTAAAAGAAATGCCAGCATTTGGCATTAATGGATTGACTGGATCTGTTCTTATAGTCAGAGCAGCCTTTGGGGAAAGATCAGTGGAAAAAGTGAAGCTCATTATTTCCTGTAGAAATATTGACTCTAATTTGTGTCACAGCCTTCACTTATTTTGAGTCCTTTTTGCACATAATTTATATAGAAACTGTGCAGAAAACCCCTGTATGCTAGATAAGTTTTATTGTTTTGGGTCATGGAACACACTTTTTAATAAGTAGCTTTCTGAATGAAAACTAATTTCAGCCACAGAAGTCTTTATTAGGGGAATGGTTCTGTTATATATGCATTATAGGTACATAGTGATACAGATACATGTATCTGTATACATTTGGAACAGTCTCTATTAATTTTCTTGGAAATATGGCATTATGCTTTTTTGATGTTTTCACAAATACACTGGTTCAAAAGTAAAGTACTTTCAAAGTTAATGTGAAAAGCCCTTTAATTAAAAAACAGCATAAGCAGCAAAACCTTCAGGTTTTCATTTGTTGAATTCAGACTATGATGCTGTTGCTTAAGTTTTTTGTGTAGGAAAAAAAGTGCAACAAAAAGCTGTATTTTTCTCAGCTAGTGGAAATTCCAGATGTCATTGTCGGTGGAAAAAAAACCCCAGAAATCATATTTTCTAGTTGAAAAATTAGAGGAAGGCATTTCCCCTTCAACAGCAGATAGCTTAAATGCAAAGATGCTGTTAGGTTCCAGCCCTGCAGAAAGGCAGAGAGATTCCCTCTCCTGCTCATGGAATGGATTGAGGAGCACCAGGTGTGGAGGGGAACAAATGCAGGCATTCTTCATTTGAAAAATTATTGTAATCTTGATAGATGTTAGGGGTGTAGAGGAGCTGATGAATGAGTTTTGATACAACAAAGTCAGAGCCACAGCTGAAAAGCAAAGTATCTGTAGAGAGATGTATGTCTTCATCTTCCTTGTTTCCCTTACTGGCAGGGGAACTTTGTCTGCATTGCATTGCTATGTAGCCTTAATTTTCAGAATATTTACAGCTAGCTTTGGACAAGTAACCAGTCACTTTGAGTTCTCATTCTCTTTAGTCCATTTTTGAGCAATTTTGGAAGATGGAAGAGGTGGAGATTGAATTGGAGTTGAGGTGGAGGTGGCTGAATCTGTCTGGATTTCTTTTTCTCTCTTCATAAACTATAGTAAATGCTTAGGATGATTGGTTGAAAGAAGCAGAAATTGAAAATACCAGTGCTGTGGTTAAGGCTGTCAATCAAGAAGAGTACCAATAGAATTAATGTTAGTGCTCAGCTAAAATGCAGCACAGCTTTACTGGGAGTTCTCGCAAAGTTTGGGTTTCGCATCCAGTGGTTGCTCCTGCACCTACACAGCTAATGGTGGTGTCTTGGGTTGGAAAGGATCTTAAAGACCATCTATTTCCACCCTCTGCCTAGGCAGGGATGTATCCCACCAGCCCAGGTTGCTCCAAGCCTCCTCCAGCCTGGCCTTGAACCCCTTCAGGGCTGGGGCAGCTACAGCTTCTCTGGGCAGCCTGGGCCAGGAGCTCACTCCCCTCAGAGTGAAAATTTCTTCTAGGAGATGTTAGAGAAGTCAGTGAACCTCTATACCCCCCAACAGCTGCTGAGCGATCATTTATGGCAGGAATGGCCACGAGGGAGGGGGAGGAGGAAAGGACAATGACGTGATCCAAATAATTCATTAGGACAAAATAAAGCAGGAATGACTTTTAAGGGCAGTAGCAATCAATTGAAGAAGGAGGTACCCGAGTTACCACATGTGGAACATCCAAATTCCAAAAGGAAGAATTCACACCTATTTCTACCAGCTTAGTGGAGTCTGAGTACCTGCCCCTTTGTATCTGCCAGAGAAGAAGCTGCCTTGCTTAGATTTGCTGAATTACTAGAATGCAGTAAGAAAATGAAGCAAAAAATGCCAGAATAAAGCTGCCCTGCTGCTGGTAGCCGGCATAAAGATTTCTGACCTTCTCAAGCTTCTGTTCTTTTTGTTTGCATCTTAATTAGCTCCAAGTCATGTATAATTGAAGAAAGATGGAAATTATCTTCTTTTTTTAATATACTTATCTTGCACTGAAGATGGACAATGCATTTAGTTTATTTTCTAATGCTTCACTTGGCACTTAGTCTGTGACCTTGAACAAACTGTTTATTCACTGTGCATCCTCTTGTGTAAATGAAGTAATTTCAGTAATTTTGTAGATTAAAGCTTTTAACAGTCAGATAAAGTGTTTCCCAATCTGCAAAGGGTAAATTTCGAAGTGCAGGGTGTTGCTGTGAGTGTTGTCATTGTGCATGCCCACAAGCCTGAGCTTGTTCCAAAACGGGTGGATGTCAGTGAACGTGCCTTTACTGACTGCAGTATGTGAAATGCTTGAATTAAACTCTTAAGAGAGTTAAAGGCATTTAGCTCCTGCTGTGGAACTGAGGTAGTATTAGTTACAACTGAAAGAGTTGCCACTAAGGACATTTAACTTGGATCTCTTTATTCCCAGCTTTTTGATTAAAGAACCCCTCCCTGTCCGCCCCCTCTCATGCTGCTGTGCTCTTTCTGTAGGGCAGTACATCTGCTTGGAGCCATGGCCCTTTGAAAATTAACTACAAAACGTTATTTTATTTGTAACATTGGAAGCATTTTCCATCTGCCAAATGTTAGTTGTGGGTACTGAAT
>VZTY01019744.1:62173-86343 GCA_013400935.1 Turnix velox
TCTGTGCTTTGGCGACATGTTGCCACAAGTCAGGAAGGAAAAAAAAAGATTTCATGTAGAAATCTGAACCCTGAAATTGCCAGAACTCTGGCAGTGGGGTTTTTATCCCTGATCTTCTTGTGGCATGCTATTTACTTATCAGGATAGCCAGGGAGTTTCAAATAACTGGTTTTGGTTGCAAGTTCTGCATTGCTGAGCAGAGGGATGTCTCTGTGGATTCCCTTTGTGGGCTGCTGACATGAGCGTCCAAGAGAGAGCAGAGCTTTATGGGAGCCTGGAAGCAGTGAAATTCTCAATTCACTTGAGCTTTAATCTCTGGAGGCAGAAAACAGGCTGTTAGGAAGTGCCAAGTTTCCTTTGGGTCTGGATTGTTTTTAATATCCCTTCTTGTTCATCTGTAATGATGCTTAATTATCCATTCCCTTTATGGGTCAAATGTAATCACACAGTGTGTTAGTAAGCTCCCTGAATAATAAAGTCTCCAAAAGGAGAGTTTTGTTGCTTTGCACAGATAGAAGCAGCTTGAAAACCCATTTTTGCAGGGAATGTGGGATGTGAAATGTTTCCTGGGACAGGGGTAAAGACTGGGAAGCCAACGCATTGCAGCAGTGAGGAGACCTCTAAACTCCTGAAAAGTGAGGAAGGATTGAAGCTGTGGTCAAAAAACATATGGTGCGAAGGCAATGTTGGAAAAAAGCTTCCCACAAAAGAGGTGTTTAGAAACTTCTAGACCTTGTGCATGTCCATGTGTACATATATTACACCACATTCATTCTGAATTCATGCTGAATTACTTGCTGTGGTTCAGGAAATCTGTGTACATGAAGCATACGGGAAGCTGGCCGTTCAGTTTTTAACTGTAATGGAAAACCATTACCAGCTGAAAATGCTTCACTGGGTGTTTTTGCAGAATGGTTTTGGAGTAGAGACTCTTGATGGTTAACCAAGCATAAAGCTCTGTGGTGGGGAGAGAAATTCTCAGTAATGGAAGTGGTGTGGTCATTTGTAGAGATGGTGGTGTCCTCGTGTCCTCCTGCCCCCACTGTCTGCGCGTTGGGCTTTCTGCATGTTAATGTTCCTGTGCAGTGAAGCAGCATGTGAATTTAGGATGTCTTCAGTGCTTTGTGTTGACACTGCAGCACTCAGGGAGGCAGGAGCATCCCCAACATTGTAATGAAGTGGAATGGTTCACTTCTTGGACATTACCATATTTGCTCAAGGTTAAGCCGAAGTAGCACACTCAGAACTTGCATTTTAGTTCACGCTGCAGGAGCCTCTGTATGCTGACAAGTGTCTGTATGCAACAGCATGTTACTACCTGGGCAGCTGACTGACTTTGAGAAGCATCTCAGGTTTTTGTAGAAGGCCAAGTGGTCCAGATATTTCCCATTCTGCCTCTTAACTTTAAGCTATATGGGCCAAGCTGCAGCTGAGTCCACTGAATTTTTCTTATGTTTGAGGAAGGGCTCCCAACATGCTCTTTCCTATAAAGAATTGGACCCAATGAAAAGCTACAACATGCTTAGAAAGGTGCTGGGTTTTGTTCCCAGTTTCTGCTAAGATCTGGAGATAGTAGAACCTTTTCCCTCTGTCAGTATGTGAGCTGTGAAGTTCATGTGTTCAATGTGTTCAATGACATACAAGTTCCATTAGTGCTTACTGCTAAATCCCTAATTATCAGTGTGGTTTCTTCTCTTATATTTGACATGCAAGTGAGCCCAGATCCAAACTTTCAGGAGCTTTTAACTCCTTGGGTTTGTTTTTTATTATTATTATGATTGTTTTGAGATTTGGGCTTTTTTAATTATGGTTATTTTGAGGTTTGTTTTTTTAATGCAGGAAGATGACAATGCCATACTGTGCTTTTGTAATATACCATAAGGGTGCCTAAATAGCAGCCCAGTGTCTCATTTTGGATGTCTGAGAGTATCCAAGACATCTGAAGAGGTCTGGCAAGGATAATACTGGACTTACAGGAACCTGGAATACCAGATTGTTCAGGAGAAGGAGTCATGTGCATGTTACTGTGTATTTTGGAGATTATACATTTACCCTAAAGGTATACTATACTTGAATAAAAGACAGGTATTTCCTAATGATCCTATAGGGACAGAGAAAGTCACATATTTCTGTATTCAGTAAACTTAAGGCTGCGGAGTTCTGTGGAATGGATCTCTACTGACAGCAAAGGTGAGGCCTCTGCTGCTTTTCTGCATTACATATTTCAAACAGCTTTTTTACATTTAGCTGGGTATTTGGCAGTGAAGCTGCAGAAGGGTTTGGTATCCTGCAGGATGTTCTTCTGCTGAGCAAAGAGGAGCTCCTGATTAGATGAACTCTCCCTGCCCTTTGGCAGAAAGAAGCTGTGCTGCAACCCAGTATTTTGAGAGTAATGGTAACTTGTATCATGCTGAATTCTCCCCAGAAACTGGTTCCTGTAGGAAACAGACAGAATCCCAGCTCTTGGTGCTGGTCTAGTCTCTGAAAATAAACCCTCAGGCTTCTGCTCTGAAGATCTGTTTTGGAGCCTTTTCCCTTTGCTGGTGTTTGACTCAGGGGAGTATCACTCAGTGAGGACACAGATTTGAGTTGAGTGAATCCTTTAGACAGACAGGGTTTTGAAGGCTTTAAGATTGGTGTTATATCCTGAGGTGACTGTTTTGCTCTAAGGAAATTTGCCTTCACTTTTCATGCCAAAATTGGTGCAGTTTGGGCAGAGTCAAATTTGGTGCTAACTTTATCTGTTCCATGGGGAAGTTCCTGTCAGATTCTGGTCTGTTCTGCTTGAGTAGGCCATCAGAAGTCTTTCTTTGTAATGAAATTCTCATTTTTAAAGAAAACAAAGATTTCAAGTACAAACCAGCCAATTAATTCATTATTGCTTCCAACTGGCTTTGACCAAAGCGAGATTCAAAACTTGAAGAGTTAAAGTCCCGGCCTTACCATATTAGTCCAACCAGGGGAGATAAATAATGCCAGCAAATTATGTCTCTTGTGTGCCTTTGTGTGTTTTCTTTAATAATTGTCAGTTTTAGTTCATCAAAAATAATTTTACACTTGGCTTCCCTGATTTTTAATTAGCCAGGGAGCTCCTGGACACTTTGAACAGGAAGCTCAGGTAAGTGGTAAACAATCATCTTGTTCATGATTCCCTCTCTGGTTTTGCATATGTTTGTTTGCTCAAGTTGTAATTACCAGGCATAGTTCTAAATTGTTCTGTTTCTTACCTCCTCTTGCCTTGATAATTCTTTTTCTGTATTTTCATCTCTCCTGAGAACTCTATTTTTGATGGTTAATTTAAAGGAACCCTCTTGTGTATTGCGATGTAGATTCTGATTAGTACTCCTAATTGCAAGGAGTACATTACTTTAAAAGAAAATGAATGAGCCCATATTTTTCATCTCCATTCCCTTCACACTTTTTTTTTTTGAGCACAAGCAGTTGTGAGTGCAGCCAGTAGCAATGGCGTACCTGACATTTGGACAAATTTGGGAAATTGGTTTTGCCTTCAAGTATCCAGCCTATTTGTATCCACAGGCTTTAGCATGAGCAGAAGAGCCTTTGTGTAAAGCCAAGTTTTAAAAACCTCAATTGTCATGTTTTGCTGCATATTTTATATTGAGTAAGAAATACTGGTGAGGATATGTTGGACTGGGGGGAAAATGTGCTTTATTTGCTTGTATGGGCAGTCAGAGATAGTCATAGAATGGTTTGGATTGGAAGGGACCTTAACGATCATCGAGTTCTAACCCCCGCCATGGGCAGGTTCATCTCCCACTAGACCAGGTTGCTCAATGCCTCATCGAGCTTGGCCTTAAATACTTCCAGGGAAGGGGCAAAATGGTTGCATTTAAATTCATTGTCTTTAATTTGCTCATGGCTTAACAATGTTAAAATCAACCTAATAAGGGAGTGTGATTGAGCAGATATTTCTTTATTACAGGGCTGGGCAACACGGGGGGGCGGGAGGGAGGTAACATGTTTATTCATGAAATTCTTACCTATGCTGATACAGCTTCACATGCTAATTTGGATCTGCCCTCTTGCACGGTCTCAGTCCTGAGGAAGGGGTCACTCTGCCATCTTGTATTGAAGCACGTAGTCTTCCTCAAGGTTGAACTTTTCACCTTTGGGGGTGATTCTGCTGATACCTTAACTTTCTGTGGTCTTTGATTAAGGAGCACAACTGCAGCATCTTGTTATCTTGTTTATACAGCTGGGCCTTTGTATTCTCTCTTGTCTTGTCTTTGTGTTGTCTTACCTTGTTAAAAGTTAGCAGACCCTGACAGGGCATCCTGACCGAGCTGCATTCTCCCACCTCCACTCAACATGCATTTCCTAACATGTTCATCATCTTTTGTGGACTGTTTATTTTTTTTCAAGCATACGAATGTGATTTGCTGTCTCTTCTGTGTGGCCAGTCAGGTTCCTCCCTGAAAAGAAGTAAGAAAAAGCCCTTAGAAATGAGTTCTCTCTGAAAGAGCTGTCAGAGGACCGCAGGAAATGATGAATACCCCAGTGATGAATACCTAGGAAAGATGTTACAAACATCCATCAAAAATTGTGAACTGTTTTGATACCCTTCACATATATTTCTTTTCCCATTTTATTTCCATCATAGATTACTATTTTTCCACTGTATTTACTATATTTCCCACATAGATTTACAACTCCATGACTGCATTGTAGCAGTGCAATGGAAAATGTAGGTCTGAATGCAGAGTGTTAGGGGGGAGCCCTGTGTGCACAGAAGCTGTAATGATCTGTTCTCTCTGTCTACTGGGCTGTGCAGACCTTAAATGCCCTTAACTTCTCCTTTTCCATTTCAGCCCTGATTCTGCACTCTGAAAGTACAAATTTCTGCTTTCACACTATTCTTTATGGCCCTGACAGTTTTTTTCCAGGCAGGTATGATTGCAGGAATCAGCCTTGGCTAGGATATATAGATTCCTGCATGAAGACAGTGGTCTCTATGTGAAACTCCCATGGGAAGTTGAGGGAAGGTAGAAAAAAAGACATTAAATTTGTATAAATGATTCCAGCTTAAAAGGCAGATCCTCAGGAGTTTATCTAAAACCCATCAGTTACTGTGACCCAACACACGCTGCAGTGTTCTTTGAGTGTTTTACTAGGCTACTGCAAGTAAATTGGCAAGGGAGTTGTTTATAATTAAAAACTAAGATCCTTGCTGTGTTTATTTTATCCTTTTAGAAACTGGGAAGGAAAATAATTTCCTCCCCCCTGCTGTGTGATAAACTATTTTGTTTGAAATATGTTCTGTAGCAGAGAGATCTCTGCTGCTGTCAGAAGAACTGAGTCCATTTGGCCGAGCAGTGTCTTCACCAGGCTGGTCCTGGCTCCTCTTTTAGTTTAGGTAAAGTCCTCACAAATGCATCAGCATTTTTGTTGAGCTTCTTAAATGTAAACATTCTCAGAATTGCTACTGAGCAATGAGTCTTGGCTGGTCTTCCTCCAGAAGCATCTATGTGGAGTTATTCAGGAATCTGTGTTACACAGACTCCTTTTGTTTTCATCCCTATTGACTTTCTGCTGCTTGTAGCTTGTTCTGTGTGGATGGGGGAATAATGCTCACAAGCACTTTAGGCAGAGTAAGATCTCACTGCCACTAACAGGTGTAGCTCCTGTCACTGTCCCCAACTTCATAGTTGTTTTACATCTTTTCCTGTGCCTTGGTGCACCACGTGGTAGGCTCTTTTAGGGAACTGATCCAGCAGAGAATACACTCAGGGAACAAAAGGTGATTTTTTTTTAAATTTCTTTTTTTGGTTAGTCAAACTCACTGATTGGGACCCCCTGAACTTCAGTTGGTGGGGAGGGAGCTGGGCTGACTCTGCTAGTTCTTGCCCTTGCAATCTGGAGAGTCTGGCACTGTAAGTTCATAAAATAATTTTATCTGCTGCCAAAATTCATCTGGTGGTAGGCTGTATGAATCACTTTTAAATTCTTAGTCAATTGTTCTCTGCGGAGATGCTGTTTACATCTTTATCTATCTGTTACTAGATGTTTTGCCAACATAAGATGATTTTAAGAATGTTTAACTGCAGAAAGCTCCCTCCTGTCCTCACAGTAGCAAACCAGTAATCCAGTGTTTTTATATGATGTCCAGGTCAGCACTGTAAGACGTCAGACAAGTGCATGATGAGTACTCCTAAGCGTGTCTGTCCCCAAAACTGTTGAGGAGGGAAGAGGTTTTTAATCATCCTTTGGGATCTAAACAAGATTACCATTCTGATGAGGTTTCTGAACCACTTGGTTACCAAGCTGGGAGATGCCCATACGTCTGCACCATCTGGTTTTCACATGGGTGCCTGCTGACTGTCCCTGCTGCCTGGCTGAGTCAGACACGGAGTTTCTCCCTAATTTTTGTGACATTGCTCATCTACTTTCAATGGGTCTTGTTGTAAGGATGATGACATTTTCTGTGATACATTGCATACTTTGCTCAACATGTGCAGCTTCCAAAAATCTGTCCTCAGGAACAGAATCATAGAATCATAGAATAGTTCGGGTTGGAAGGGACCTTGAAGACCATTGAGTTCCAACCCCTCTGCCATAGGCAGGGACAACTCCCACTAGATCAGACTGCTCAGTGCCTTTTCCAGCCTGGCCTTGAGCACCTCCAGAGAGGGGCATCCACAACCTCTCTGGGCAACCTGTTCCAGTGTCTAACCACCCTCACTGTAAAGAATACTCGCAGTTCAGACAGTAGCACTTAGCTTATTTTGAAAAGATACCTTAATTGCTCAGTGTTAATCTCAGCCTCACTTCACTGACTCTTTCACCAGCTTCCATTTTTTGAATTCCCTTATCCTTGGTGAATAAACACTAAATCCTACTCAATTTATTATGCAGATGATCATATAATTGTTACTTGACCACCCTCAGTTCTGCATATATTAATTCCTTTGTATATGTAAATATGCTGGTGTGTTTTTATTTCATAGGAGGCAAGAACAGAATCGATTGCCAGACCTTTGGAGATAAATGAGGCTGAGAAGGTGATGAAAATTGCCATTGACTCAGTTTTGGTAAGCAAAATTATATTTATTTAATTGCAAAATCATCATCCCTCTCCTGCTAGAAGAACTTAGCCCTTTTCATTAACAGCCTCAGGGTTAAGAGTGCCAAAGCACTCATCACCTTCAGCTGGCTGGGGCAAGTAGTGCTGCATCCGGTTAGTTAATAACTTATGCTGAACTTTGTTTAGTAGCTAATTCAGCCTTTGGTCTTTAGGTTACATCAGGGATGTGAATAGAAGTTCATGAATGCAGAGATGTGATGACTCCTTGAGTCACGGTAACAAATACAGTTGCTGGTGAATCTGTTATGCTCGAAATGAACAAAGCTGTCAATTGAAACTGGTACCTTCCCTGGCAGAGTGAAGGAGGTGTTTGCACAGGGATGGATGTTTGTGAGCTGGCAGCCAGAAATCACAGCCTGCAGCAGAAAGGGTGAACGATGTCAGCACTGCTGAGGAAAATGTGGGAAAACTTGCTTCTCTTTTGGACTGTTGCACTGTGTAATTTTGGTGGTTCAGTATGCACAAACACTCCTCCAGTTTGGAGTACCTTGCCTCTCTTGGGAGAAAACAACAGAAAAACCCCCTGTTTTTTAGTCACGTTCCCTGCCTCTGTTAGGCATTCAGTAGTTGCCCCAGAAGCTCTCCAGGAGGGATGAAAGTTGCTTAAATCAGCACAGAAATCTACATCCCACCTACACTGTGTAAGCCCCTGTGTTTACTGCATCAGGATTGCAAGGGCTTCAATTTTGATCATTCAAAATGTGCTGGTACCTCTGATGTTGTGAAGCTGGGCTCTGGAGGGAGGATGGCTGAGCTGTCTGGAGGGTGAGAAGAACTGGCACTGTACTAATTTGTGACATGCCAGTGCATCATTACAGTTCTTGTTTTGGAGGATCTTTGATCTGTCCCAGTACTGGGAACCCTGCCTTTCCTTCAGTGCTTAGGTTACTGTGTTTCTGATCCATTCCCTGCACTCCCTGCCACTGTGCCAGCGTGGTGGTTAATTAAATCCTACTGGTTCTTACAAGTTATTTAACTGTGAACTGTATCCAGTCCAATTGAATAATTACAAGGTGTGGAGTTCCAGATTTGAACAGCCAGCGTGTAATCGATTAATACTCCAGGCAATCTTTCTTTATGTTTCTGCTCTCTTTTGCAGTCTATATAAAATTCAGAATGCTGTTAATACGCTTTGCTGTTCTAGGCAGCACTGCTAATAAACTAACTGGAGCATGGAAGAGCAATTGGCATCTTGAGAAATATCAATAACACATACCTAGGCTGTTGCAGTTCTGGACCGGGTAATGAAATGACCTGTTACAGCAGGGCAGCACCTAATAGTTACTGCTGAAATTTAAGACATTCAAGGTGCCCTGAGCACAGTGAAAGTGCTCAGTTCATTTTAATAAACTGTAACATTTCCATTTCCCCCTCCTGGTTTGTGTAGCACATATTGCAATGTTTAGGATGCTTCCCAGAGATTGAATAGATGGGTAAAGCAACACTTAGAAAAGGATAGAGAGTTTTGGATGGAGCAAGGTCTTTATAAAAATTACTTTTTTCTTGAAGATAGTTTTCATTGCCTGCCCAGTTTATGTCCTAGTTCATTTTTACAAAGTTATTTGATAACCCAAGATGTGAGTTTATGCAGAGAAATGCATGATCTGGATGGTAATTCTCATTTTTCCAGTCTTAGTCATGGTTCACCATCATTCCCTTTTAGGAGGAAGTCCAAAAGACTAAAGACATGTTGAGTAATGTGGCTTTGGATGAAGCCAATTTGGAAGCTAAGATTGAAAAACGAAAATTGGAACTGGAAAGAAGTCAGAAGAGGCTACAGACGCTGAAAAGTGTTCGGTAAAGATTATGAGCTGATTATCTACTGCATAAATGTGTTACCACAAGTGATGGAGCTGTGCACTGCTAACACTTGGAGCAGCAAGGAGTGAAGTTTGTAATGAGACTGAGATGGAGAGAGATTCTCTTCTCTAGAAGGGCCTCCTCAGGATTGTGATTGTTCCTTTTTCTGACTCCACGTATTTGAAAACAGAATTTCAGAGCTGTTAGAAGTGGAAGGAATATTATTTGGTGGGGTTGCATAATCACTGACCAAGCCACACAAAATGGTCAGGTAGCATCTCTTGTCTTTTCCTTTGTCATTAACCACAGATTGTATCAGGCTGTTCTTCTGAAAATGACAACTGGTGTGAGCATTTTCTCTTTTTGCAGAGACTTCTTAGCCACCATTAAATAAAACTTCATGATGCATCCCTTGTAAAGATCAGTTCCTGTAAGCAGCTATACAGCCTGTCATAAAATCATGGTGCTCAGATTCAGTTTGGTTTGATTTCTTGTCCTTAATTAATCTTCAGTTTTGCACAATCTGCAAGATCTTGCTCTGGTTTTGACCTAGCATGAAAAAAACAATAAAAGGAAATATCACAGAATTTGTTGGATTGGAAGAGACCTCCAAAGGTGACCTAGTCCAACCCCCTACAATGAGCAGGGACATCCTGCACTAGGTCAGGTTGCTCAGAACCTCAGCAAGCCTGGCCTTGAATGGTCCACAGATGGGGCTTCCAACACTTGTCTGTACAACCTGGGCCAGTGCCTCACCACCCTTGTGGGGAAGAATTTATTCCTAATGTCTCCTCTAACTCTGCCTTACTCTGATTTAAAACCTTTGCCCCTTGTCCTGTAGTTAAATATGCATTTTTGACCAATAACACTTTGCAGGAAGTGTGTATATGAAGCATCAAATAGCACTAATGTTCTTTGTGGTGCAGCAGTTAGCTCTGCAGGGTGGGGCCATCATCACATACCAACATCAAGTACAGTTATGCTTGTAATGGCACAGCACGTTTTTGTAGGAAATAAGTCTCCAGCAAAGCAGGAGATTTATCACCTGTGCTACAAGCTGGGTTTTTGAGGTCATGGAACAGCAGGATAATTAATTTAATTCACCTACTAAAGGGGCCAAAGTGCTGCCTTTCTGCCTGTTTGAAAAGAAATGATCATGGGTACACAATAACTGTTCATTTGCTATATGTAATTTTTGCAGGGTAGTTTAATGAGGCTTTTTGTCTTATGTTTTTAGTCTGTGAAGTAGTGTGATGCCTTAAAAACAACAGACCCTTTTCAATTACTTTGTCAGACATGGAATGATATGATATTTTGCTGAGTAGTTTCTCCTTGTTCTTTCCAGTCCTGCTTTTATGGATGAGTATGAGAAGATTGAGGAGCAACTGCAGAAGCAATACAGTATTTATGTAGAAAAATTCCGTAATCTGACCTACATGGAGCAGCTCCTGGATGATCATCGTAGGACAGAGCAAGAGATGTTTGAGGTAAAGCAGCTTAGAAATGCTCAGCAAGATACTATATCATCTAGTTCTTGGCCTTATAACAGAAGATGTTTTGATACCCTTTGTCAGAGCAGCATTTGATTAGTGGTAGAGCCAGCTCTGAGTGACTGGCAGTTTACTGACAATCCAGTAAGTGTGACTGCACTTGGACAAGCTTTTATTTTAGGAGTTAGTGAAGTTAAACCAATGTGATGATGCCCCTTTCCAGTCTCTGACTCCCTCAGCTCAATTTTTGTTCAGGAGAATTGTTTTCAGCATTACTAATCTTCTTTTTGTCGCCATGTATGTGTGTCACATGAAAAAGGGACTACAGTTTTCATATTTGTCTGTCAAGAGTCCCAGGACTTTCACTGCTCTACAATCAGAGTTCCAGCAAAGGACTTTCCCTGAATCAGATTCACAAATAAACAAAATTATTCTAGTGATTTTATTGAGAGTGACAGAAACAAATTTGAGATTTGCCACTATCAAAATTCACTAACTAGAATAGTGCTAATTAATTCAGGTTTATATTGCTAGCAAAAATAGTGTTAGTATAACAACAAGAACAAGCCAGGGTAACATTCCCCAGAGGGTGAAAAGTGCAACAATTACCCAGAATGGCATCCCCTGCCTGGGGTGGAGAAAGAGAACAAAGCCCCTCAACTGGTCTCTCAGATTTCTTCTCTCCCAACTTAATAGTTATTTTCTCCATCCTTTTGCCCCCAAAGTTATGAGGTTTCCCTCCCCTGGATGGTGTGTAGTGTGATTTGGGTGGAGAGATGAATGCTATAGTCATATATGTTTACCATGATCTCCATCATCTTCATTAGCATATACAGGGGTGTCAGCTGTAATATGCATTTCCTAGGTAATGAGACAAAGATCAATTACCAGACATGGTCTGCTCTGGAGGAAATCAAGAACTACACAAAGTCACTCTTATCTTGGTGTTACTGTCATTGCCTGATGAAAAGCAGGGCTCTCCTGGCTCCCCAAGGCTACCCTGTTGTTTGTACATCCTGTGATGGCCAGGCCAGCCTTCACTGCACTGGATTCCAGAAGAGATAGCCAAACCAGTCTTAATTGCACCTTAAGCGCAGGCATTTTGCCTCATCTTCCAAATTCCACAATGTGCTCAGAGTTTTTAGGAGCTTATGTTTATCCTTCTGCCAACAACTAATTCTTAAGGGTTTCTCAGCACAAGACCCTTCAGTTTACTTATGGTAGTCCTCTTCAGTGGAGAAACTATTAGAGAAATGGTAAGATACTGAATCCTTACTCACATCAAATTGTGTTGATTTGCTGAACTGTATCCATTCAGTGTGAGTCTCTATTTTGTATTCTTTTGGAAAATTTGCATCTATACCTTGTCTTGCTCCATACTTTCCTTTGGAAGTGTACTGGACTGCAGTGCTTCCAGTCAGCCTTTCATTCAGCTTCCCATAGATTCATGATTTACTTACTGACTATTTGTCCTTCTCACCATCATTACCCAGTCTATCTTCACTGAAAACTTGTTCCAGTGAATCAGCTGATAGGGGTGTGCTGTACTTGGAGTTAACCAGTGTTCCCTCTTTCCAGATCATTCTGTCTTTCATATGCAAATGGTGTTTTATTTTGTCTATGTAACTTACTTTTGTTCCTGGCAGAAATATGGGAGAGCTGTGCATAATGTTCCTTCTCTCTGGCTGTGACTCTTCGTTTTTCTTTTGCCTTGCCCATATGTACCCACTGATGTGAAAACAAAGTAGTTTGATCCCAACTTTTTCAGCCTCTCCTATAAAGCATTCATACACGTGTGCAGCTACAGCAAAATGTGAGCTGCAAATAAGGCTCAGTAACTCAACAGGCCCCATTCTCCTCTAATCTCTCTTGTACTTGAAAGATACCTTTTTAGAAAGCCTTATCATCGTATAGAACTACTTGTTTTGAAGTGGATTTTTGCCAAGTTATCTTTTAAAAGATAACATGGGCATTTGTCAACTTAACTATTGGGAAACAATTTTCCCATTTTAAAAGCCTTGTCTCTGTACACATTATTTCACATATTTCCTCTATGTAGTCAGCTTAGTACTTTTGTGTGTCTTGATTTATAACGTTCTAGCTCTTCTCCATATCTTTGGCCAAAAAAAAGCCCTCAAATCATAATCTTGAAATGCAGCCTAAAATCTGATCTTTCCCTTCTGCTCAAATGCCATTGGGACTTTTGAACTGAACTACCTGAAGCTCTTCATAAATTCATGCACAGAAGTTAGGAATGAGTTGGTGTACAGCTCTTCAGGGAATTTTTGTTATAAGATAATAAGACAAAGATAATAAGCCTTTGTTATTCAGGGTGGTGCCCATGCTTAGAATGTGGAGAGCACGTTTTACTTTCTTTTTTTTCTCCTTCTTTCTCTGAGGCACCTGGAAATCAACCCATATACCTGGGCTTTTCAGTTGCTAAGATAACAATGCAGAATTAGAGAGTAGAAAGAACTTGTGACAAAAAGATGTGGGGTTTATTTGCATGTTTCCATTTGTTGGCTGTGGATAAGCAGGCATTGAACTGGGAATGTCTTTAGGATGTAGTTTATGTTGAAAGCATAATGCCATTGGGTCACCTGCAGTTGGAATGGATTCTGGCCATGTCTGGTGTAATCTACTTGGGTGTCTCTAGCCCTCAAGTGACCAAGTCACTTGTACTGAGCCCTGGAGCTGTTAAATCCATTGTGTTAACTTAAACCAGCGTGAGGTTTTCCTGTCAAATCTAGTTCTATAGCTTGAGCTTCCCCCTGAAGGTGCCCTGGGACCATTTCATTTCACTTTGTATTAGTCTGTTAGATCTTTTCCCTAGGCAGTGTTTGGGAATGCCAAAACATAAAGTCTTCAGAACTGGTGAGAGGAGCATGATGATCACACCCAGAAAACTGGAGTGTCTAAAAATATATAGAATATTTAAAGGATGAGGCTCTTAATTTCTCTTTAAAGGCAGCAGTAGGGTGACTCAGGTAGCTCTGCTTTTTTGTAGAAGCTGTTGCTTTGATAGAAGCTCTGTGTGTGTCTCTCTTAAACACAGATGTTCAGGAGTGCTGGACTCCACGCTGTTAATGTGAAGTCATTCTGAGATGTCAGTGCTCAAAATCAGGGCCCAAGACTTAATAACCAAAATTAAGATGAAGAATCCGGGTCCCAACTAAATCAAGAGACATGTTGGTGCATTGCTATTTCCAAACCACTGGGAACTGTTTTATTTTAAAAGACTGCACTGTTTAATCCATTTCAGATTGGTCTCTTGCTTGGGGCATTTCTAACACTTCTGTCAGTCTTGATCTACTTTTCAGGTAGTGCTTCTTCATTTTTGGGTGCTTGCTGGTGAAGCACATCTGTGGGGTCACTTATTGCATGCTTGAAAAAAGCAGTTTGGTCCAAACTGATGCTCTATCTTGTGCTGAAATTTGTCACCTCTGTGTCATTTTGACAATCTACAGAGAAAAAACAAGGATAATTGTATTTAATCCATTTTAATACTTACTCTCTCCAGCTGTCAAAAAACACTGAAAATTATGTTGATTTTTTTCCACCCCTGATTTGTCTTTCATTCCACCAAACAAATCTTAAATTATTTTCTGTAGTAGAAGTGAGAGTCAGTTCTTTTGCCATGGCTATGTATTTTATTAAGAAGCTTGCCAGGAAAAAGCTGCAGCAATGTAATTAGATTAATCCAGCACTCCATGTGCTGATTCCTGGACCCCTTCCCTTGACTAGGTGCATGTTTTCAGGGGGGATTTTTGTTCTGATTGAGAGACTGTTGCTGAATAACAAGACTAATCTCTAGTGCACTTGGACTCCAAGCTGTTTTGGTACCCTGCTGATGTTGTGGAGCTAATGACCTGGGCCAGAGTGCATTTCCTAATTAGAAAAGTGATTTAAAGATTGTACCCAAGCACACAATTTTAATTAAGTGACATTGAGCAGCTGAAGCATTCCAGCCTTTCCAGACTGCAGTGCTTGCTTGACTAGATTTTTGTGGTTTGTTCTTCCATGTGCTAGGTGTACAGTTGCATGGAGAGGAAACCTCCAGAGCTTCCTGTTCCCTTTGCCTCCCCATATCCAAAATAATAAAGAGTGATGGTTGGAGGGCAGTCAGAGGAGGCTCCTGCCAGGCACTGGACTGAGAAATCTGTCCTGCAAATAACCTGAAGGCTTGATTTTGAAGGAATTACCAGAATTGAACAGTTAGTTGATGATGAATTTACCACCTGCAGAGCACCTGATAAGAAAGCTCTTTGAAATGTATGAAAAATAGGAAATTATTTGTCTCTTATCAGTTCTCATTTGTGGAGATTCAGAAGTCCTCACATGACTCCTCCTTTGAGTGGGTTTCTCACTCCTATTGGCAATTTAAATAAGGGTCTTTGTCTTTCCTGGGGCTTTTTTTCATTTCTAACTGCCTTTTTTTATTCCTTTACTTTCTTCGATACTTTAAAATAGTTTCATCCCAGACTTCTAAGCTAAGAGCTAGGAGCATGAATGTTTTCAGCTGGAGAAATCATGAAAAGCAGCTCCCTAATTCCCAGGGCTTTAAGAAGAGTGTTAGAGAGAGGCTTACTCATGCTGCCTCTTAGTTTGAGACTTTCCTCGTGGGAAAGAAGAAATAGACTGAAGAGTGTCTCAGCCACCAATAGGAGAGATTCTCTGCTACAGCAAATGTGGGCTATATTTGAGCTAATTGATCTGAAGACAGAAGGCATCAGGTTGCTTTTTCAATCCCTGGAATCATCAACTTCAGCAGGAACAACTGCTCCTTAATATAATAAATGTTTTCCTTCAAAAGAGCCAATACTCCTGATTCCTCTTCAAACACTTAAGGGTTTGTGCTACCTGTGACACAGGGAGAGGATAATTCTGATGTTAGATTCCAGCAGTGATGTGACAGTGACTGCTTTATGGTGGTGAGTGAGACACAGCTGTGACTACTAACTTCCAATCAATATTAATTTGGATGATAATTTCTTCAGACACTGCAAACTGACCTCAGGTTTACATTACAGAATTGTATGATAATTCAAATAAAACCCACGTGCAACAAGTATTGCTTGCAAGCTCGGGACAATGGAAATGTAATACATGAAGAGAATGCTCAATGAGCTGTTACTGAGTCATTATAATTCATTTCTTCCACAAAAATGATCAGGACAAATGGAAGGGGTTGTCATTCTGGTAAACTTGGATTGTATTTAATGATGAATACATTTGATTCACGGGATGAAATCCATCCTCTGTCATGTTATTTTAGGCATGAGTTCCTCAGTGTTAGTGCTGACTTGCATTTTAACTGGAGGATCCTGTGTAGAAATTGTTAGTCCAGGTCTTTTTTCTTTGTTCTGGAGATGATTTAAAGGCCTGTGATCTGGTGGGAGAGTATCAGACTCCCAGCCTCAGGGTCAAGTGTTCAAATCCTTATCCAGGTACTGGTCAGAGTTGGGCTAATGGTTGAACACTATGATCTGAAAGGTCCCTTCCAACCAAAGTGACTATGATCTTACAATCTCAAGCAGTCCTGTTGCAGGTGCCTTAGCAATCATTTTGTCTTCTAGCTTTTCACAGTCCTTCAGAGCTATGCTTTGTTGTAGATGGCCACATAAATCCTCAGTACCATGGTACGTTTGATCTTCTGTTCCCTTGGCTCTCATCTCTGATTCCTGGCTGGTTCATGAGTATTTCTTATATCCACCTGAGGCCTTTCACTTCAAGCTTCCAGCCAGATTTATTGACTCTAGATCTCCACAAATTTGGAAGGAAAACCTTAACCTAGTGTAAACATGCCAGAAGTACCCATAGGCAGGATCCCTCTGCCGATTTAACCAACTAAAATAGACACTTATGCTGGTACTTGTTTCAGTGAACATGAAAGTGCAAAGCTCCTCACTCTCAAAATGGCCCAATTTAGGTGAATAATGAGCCATCCCTTGTTGACGCAATAGCAAAGTGTGCTGCAGGAGTAGTATTGGAAAAGCGGTTCAGCAGGAGCATTTGGTACATGTCACTCATTTTTTTTTTTAACTAAAGCTTCTCCAGATTTATAGTGCCTCTTTCCCATCATTGTTGAATGAATGCAGATAGCCAAGAGAAAAGCTGTATCAATCTAAAAAGAAGTGAGCCATACTGTGCAAAATGTGCACATAAGTGCTGGGGGGAACTGGCTGGCCCAGGAAAAAATGGAAATAGAGTGGCACTCCTGATGCAGCAGAAATGAATCTCCCCCATCCCTTTTCACTAATGCTTGTGATGCCAGTGTTGTTGTAGCACCTATTGAATTTCTGGTGAGCATCAATTAAGGATATAAAATCCTTTTGTGTATGCTTTCTGTGTTTCAATAGAAATTATTACTGTAAAATGACTGTTGATGATGAGGGGCAGTGATTGTTCCAGCACATGAAAGGAGGGAGAAGATGGGAATAATCAGAATAAGGTGGAGGCAGATGGTCTTGTAATAGAGGCTGATGATGTTCAATTCATTCAATGTGTGCTCATCCACTGGAAGGATGGCCTCTAAAAAAAGTTCCAGTGGCCAGTTCTGATGGCTTTTAGATACTCCTCAGGCCAAAACAGTAAAGATGTATAAATGTCTGTAAAAGCTGAATGTTTGTTAGCATGAACTTTGATATGGGATTCAGAGAATCTACTAAAACAAAAGTTCTGTGTTATTTTCTGATGGACAACATTGCATTTGGAGGAGTGGCTTACTAATTTGAAAGTATTGTTCATTCATACTAATTTAATACCAATTTAATTTCAGGCAGTGGGAAGGATTGCTCTTGTGTTCCACAGAAAGCTCTCTGTTGAAAGCACAGTGGTAACACTTTTTAATTACAGGTGTGGCATCATCAACCAAAGATGAACCTATAGATGCAAAATCTTTCTCTGTTCCTAAGAGCCAAGGCCAGGCTTACTAAGGCTCTAAATAGTTCCCTTGTGGTTCTGTGATATTTACTGAGTCCAACATTGTATGATACAGAAAGTAGTTTTTTAATTTTCAGTTTTGATAACTTTGTAGGACAGTGAAAGTTCTGTTCAAATGACTCCAGGCAACCAAAGGATACCACTGGTAATACTGTCAGTGTTTTGGATTCCTTTTTCTGCTGCAGTGAGATGATCTGTTAAGAATAAGGATCTAATAATTCAAGGTTAAAATTAATATAAGCTCACGTGGTATGGTCTGTGTTGTTTGGGAGGTCAGCAGTTTGTCCTCTGATCCTGAACTATGAATCTCAGAGGGCTCATTGCTCATCAGAAGGCAATGTTCAGTTCACTGAAGCTGCTCCTTTGCACAGGGAACAGTCCCTCCTCCCCATCTCCCAGCTGTGCTTTCCAGAGTGTTTATATCCATCTAGTGCCACCCTCTGAGCACAAAAACTGTCTCACCATGTTTCTGTAATCCTGTTAGGAGCAAGGCTGTGCACCTTCTAATTCCTACAGTAAAGCTGGGGAGAGTCTATTTGTCAGAGCATGTAGCAATAAGGGAAGGGACAATGGTTTGAAACCAGAGCAGGGCTGGTTTAGATTAAATGTATGGAAGAAAATCTTCCCTGTGAGGGTGGTGAGACACTGGTGGAGGTTGTCCAGAGAGGTGGTTGAGGCCCCATCAAACCTGGAGACATTCAAGGCCAGACTTGTTGGGGCTCTGTGCAACCTGATCTAGTGCAGAATGTCCCTACTTACTGTAGGGATGTTAGACTAGATGACCTTTGAGGGTCTCTTACAGCTATGTGATTCTATGATTGTTTTATTTCCTATGATGTATGTACCTGTATGCAGGCACTTGAGATGGGTTACCACTTGTGCTGCCTTCACAAGAAACATGCCAGAGCCTTCCCTTCCCTCTTCACAGTGCCTGTGCTTCTCATCATCATTCCCTGACAGACCTAGAGAAAAGCCCTTCTCACACACTGGCAAGCCTCTTGGTAAAGATTGTCCTGCTTTTTTACATAGATCTTAGCTCTCTCTCATAGTCTTCATCCCTCAGCAGAATAAGAAGGAGCATTACAGTAATTTTTACTCAAAGTTACACTTTTACACTTTTATACACTTTGAAACTATGACCATGTTTCATGTCTGTCTTTTTAATTGAATTTAGGGTGAGGTATTTAAGAGAGATTCATCATGATAGGAAGCATTCTTAAAGAACAGTACTGGGTAGGTTTGCATCCCATGCTATCATAACTTTACTGAGCAACCTCAATGCTGTGTTCATTCACCTTTCACTAGTATCTAGTAGACTCCCTCCTATTAAGAGTGCTGTCACATTCCCTGCTCAGGCACCACACAATTTCTCCTTGCCTCTGTATCTCACCCTTGCTGAATGACTGGTGATGCTCTATTATATAAAATAAATGCCAGTGTGTGCATGGAGCAAGAGCTAATCTCAGCTGCTTTGTTCTGTAACAAAGCAAGAAACAACTGCTGAGTTTAATAGGCAAGGTGAAGATGAGGTGGCTCAATCCATCATCAAATTGGTTCACTTTAAGTGTACTACAGAGCAGTGGGATTGCTGTTATTCACTAGTAAATCACATGGGAGGAAAAGAAAAAAAAAGAAAAAAAAAAACAACAAAAAGAAAACCAGCAAAACGATGCCTAGAAACATTGTTTTCCCTTGCTGGGATAAAGAAAGAGAGATGCCTAGGGAGATTCTGGGATTGGAAGGGTTTCTGAGAGCACAAGAAGGACATGGAACTATTGTAGAGGGTCTGGAGGAGGCACTGGGATGATGCAAAGGCTGGAGCACTTCTCCTATGAGGACAGGTTGAGAGAGCTGGGACTTCTCAGCCTGGAGAAGAGAAAGCTGCAGAGATAATTCACAGCAGCTTCCCAGTGTCCAAAGCTGGGGAGGGGCTGTTTGCCAGGGCATGGATCAACAGGATAAGGGGCAGTGGTTTCAAACTAGAATAGGGCAGGGTTAGAGGAGACATTAGGAATAAGGTATTCCCTATGAGAGTGGTGAAACACTGGCCCAGGTTGCCCAGAGAGGTGTTGGAGGCCCCATCCCTGGACCATTCAAAGTCTGCCTTGCTGACTTATCTGACCTATCTGAGCAACCTGATGTAGTGCAGGATGTCCCTGCTCACTGCAGGGGGTTGGATTAGCTGGCCTTTGAAGGTTCTTTCCAACTCTATGATTCTATGAAATAACCAGGAAAAAAATTGAAATATTTGCATCTGAACAAAAAAACCCAAGTCATTGACCTCCAGTCGTTGTCCTTGTTGTTATTTCATACTTTTCTGCTTCTCATTTTCCCATTTCATTTCTTTCAATTTAGTGGCAACCACGTTGTCTGTTGGCTGGCTCCAGGGCATGAATTATTTGTATTCAAACTGCAGTAGGGTTTTCTCTACAACTTCCTTAACACAAACTTGAGAGTAACATAAAAAAAAAGAGAGAGGTATTTTGCATTATGAAATGTTGCATTAATTTTTGTTCTTTCTGATTTTGAGCCTTTTTAGACTTGTCTCGCAGTCTGCAAGGACAGAGTTTCTTCAGTCTCGTGACTTTTGAAACTTGATTTTAGTGTTTAAACCAACACTCAGCAGCATTAGATATGTATCATTAAGCACTGGTAGTCAAGAAATCATGTTGCTTTTTCAAGACCTGGATGACTTGCCCTGTGTCAAACAGTGAGTCAATGCCAGATCGAGCTACCTGTGAGTCTGCTGCTGGAGGGAGGATGTATTATATTTTATTGCACTTTTCCAGAGACTTTCATAGTCAGATGTGAGATGTAAAGCCACTTGCTCTGACAATTGAAGTAGATCAAGATATGGACTATCAGTGTTGTGTTCATTCAAACTCCATTCCACAAAAAAATACACATTTGTCTTTAGTGGATTCAGTGTGGATTCAGAAGATGGACAGTGGATTCAGATAGTGGTAACATTCCTGCTGATTTGGGTACAACTGATTGTAAACATAAGCGAAACTTACCTGTTTAAAAAGCCTTTGTGTTTGTATGTCAACAAGAAGTTCTTTTGCTTCCTCTTGCTGTTGTCTGTATATTTATTTCTCCATCACAAGGTTAAGGTGACTGTGATGGAAAGCTGCTGATGTAACTGGTGACTAAAGTGAACCAAACTCACAGATATAAAAAGACTGGCTGCACTGAGTCTGCAAAGGAATTGATTTGGTTACTCATCGAGGGGCAGATTTACAGCTCATAAAGTCTGTGTAAACTATGAGGCAGAGGAGGAAAAGTTCCATCTCAGCAGAGATCTGGATGCCTCTAATGCAGGATTTTCAGCCTTAGTATTCTTTGGTGTCCTGAAAGGCCTGGGAGCCCCCCATTATAGGACATGCTGGCTGTGATTTTGTGTTAATTGGCACTTCAATTGCAATAATTTGACACTGTGGTTCCACAGGACCACTTAATTTGGGTAAAGTTAGCTGATAGAGTAAGATATGTGTAGTGTTGGCCAGCAGCATTTCAGTCTTGTTTGTTTACTATAGAGGCTGAACAGGGCACTTAGATATTGGCTCCTGCTCACCCAACATCCCAAGGCTGCTGGCTGGTCCCTGCAGGTGCCTTGCCAGGAGCTGTCACTCTGCCTCTGTGGAGAGAACTCAACTGTCATCCTGTGCAGAGCACAAGCATTTAAGCCCATTGCATGACATTCTCTGCTGACAGAGATCAACCTCAGCATTCTTTGACCATGTCAAAGTGACCACTATTTTTAATTGTAAGTGTATTTTGCATAGAAAAATCAGTCACTAGAAGAATCTTAGTTTGATGCAAAGTTAATTAGCTTTTCTATCTACTTGGTGTGCTTAACTGAAATTGAAGGGACTGAAATCAGCAAAATTTTTGGCAAAGTCCTTCCATCAATTGTTTGTCACTTGTTTTATGTTGTAGCTTATATCTGAATGTGATCATATACAATTTTATCTTATCTACTCCCATTTTAGTTTGATATTCACCATTGAAGTTACCTAAATTTAAACCAGATGTCATTAAAAATATGGTTATCTCTCTGATGCTGCTATTGGAATAGGGAATCTTAGTCCTGGAATTCAACCACTTTGTATCTGTGTGGCAATTAAGGGGCACAGACTCCACAAGATGTTCAGGCAAAGACATTTATTTTATCATTACACAAAGCTTTTATATGCTTTGGCTACGTCGGCTTTATCACTGGCTGCAACTTCTTTGCTGATTGGCTGGATCTGCCCTAGCCCCCCAGTCCTTACAGCCATCCATTTCCTTTTCCCATGTATCTGGTGCTAGATTTTAGTCCAAAGTGGATGGATGGGGAACTTCATGAACTCAGCAAAACACTGCCTACAGTTGCTTTGTGTGGTGCTCAGCAAATAACATCTTTAGCCTGCCAGGTCTGTGATGCTCTGCAAGTACATGACTCCTAGCAAATGTAAATTGCTCTCATCAGTTTTTGTCTGCAGAGCAGGCCATATTTTCCTCCTAATCCATTCTGCTGGAATGAGAATGTCTGTCTTAACTGCCACTGTCCTGCCACCACCAGCCTGTGCCTTCCCTTCCAGCCTGTCACATTTCTTTCTTGGTTGACACTGCAAGATTGGGGCTTTCTAAGTCCTTGTGAGCCTTTTGGTGACATTTTCTCTTTATCACTGACCTTCATTTGAATGGTTTGAGATTGCCATAATAGAGACTGCTTTTCTACCTGCCTTTTTTCATTTGCTCTCAACTGCCCTTGCCATATCTTTATCACTCTGTCACTGCAATAGTGCTTCCCAGCATATTTTTATCTTATGGCCTGCTATATAAAAAAAAAAAAAAAGAAAATCTACAAACTACTTTGTGCAGTCTTATTGGCATGGTTCTCCTTTGCACCCAAATACTCTCATAATAGGGCACTTTTCCAGCTTATTGATAGGGCTCTTTGCTCCCATTTAGTTTGTGCACATAGAAAAATGTTAATTTGTCCTTTTTTGGGTTGTGTATTAAGAAGTTGCAGCCATTTTATAAATTACTTCTGGTGTTTAATGGTTTTACCGGTTGTAAATAGCTACCAGAGACTACTTTCCAGAGAGAGCAACTTCCAGCAACAATTTTCTGTGGGGTAAAGATGAGCAAACTCATTTTCAATGGGATAAGTGGTGTTCCAGCCAGTAGGAATGTATGGCTGATTTTCATTGCCCTATTTTGCATGGATATATGCTTTGTATCTTAACTCTCACGGGCAAAGTAAGTAAAAAAAGTTCATGTGCTTCAATGCAGACCTTTTTTTCATAAAATTTTCAGTGCTGAAATTTGCTAATCTTATTTTACCTGCGACTACCATTAAGGATTGTTGTAGGACCATCCAATTAGTGACTTGAGCGTGCCATGTGTCAGCTTTTCTAATTCACTTGCTTTCACCTCTTGCAGGAAACAGCAAACATGCTCCGACTGAAGCAGAGCAGGCTGAAGGAAGAGGAGCAGCACCTGCTTAAGAGTGGCAGTAAGTGGGATTCTTTTCACTTACAAGTATGAAGAAGAGAGCATATAGGACAGAGTCAACAGGCTGCACTTGGAAATTACAATGATAATAACTTTGAAAGGACAACAGTGAAATAGGGGTCTTAACCTTTGTGAAATGCTCCAATTTTACCTGCAGCCCTGACACAGGGAAAACACTTGTTCACTAAACACTGTGCAGTGGCAGCAGGCAGATTTGAGCCTTCATTTGGCTGTTATCAAAGCCTGGATGGGCTTGCTGTGGACACGGTGCTTTGTGGCAGCACAATGAGATTGCTGATGAAATGTTGGCAAACAAACGTGGTTAAAGGATTCTACTCAGCAGAATTCTTGCACATAGGTGAGTAGTCTCACTGATTTGTGTGACAGCCTTGTGTTACACACACACTGGTGTGCCTTGGAAAACCAGGGTGTGATTTCTGTCCTTAGCCTCCACGTTGTGTGACATGGAGTTTGATTTATGTGTCCAGACTGAGTCTTTGTGATGTGTCTAACAGATCATAGCTTTCCTGGATGAAAAACTCTCAGCTTGAAATCCTCTTTAATATATTACTAATCTTCAAAGCAGCCCCCACGTTTGCCTGCTTGCAATTGGTGTACCTGCAAAATGTGAATACAATTAAAAATTGAGGGGTTTTTTTCTAAACTTTTTTTTAAAATTAATTAGAATTCTAGCTGAGGATCAGAAGGGAGTAATAACCTCTTGAGGTTTTATAGAAAGCTAGCAAACCAGATTTAGTTCCTTTTCAGCCAAGCGTCAGCAAGAATTTCCTCATTAATTACCCCTGTGAATTTAATATTGCAATTTGTGCATTTTTATATGGTAGTGGGAGAAAATAGAAGGGATGTTAATTCTGAGGATCAGAGGGAGAGTTCATGGAAGCTGAAACTGAGTAAAGGCAGAAAAGATCTTTTGTTATGAGAGAACAAGAAGTAATGGTTTTAAACTAAAAGAGGGGAGATTTAGACTAGTTACAAGGAAGAAATATCTTGTGCTGAGGTTGGTGAGACACTGACCCAGGTTGCCCAGAGAGGTGGTGGATGCCTTGTCCTTGGGAAATGTTCCAGGTCAGATTGGACAGAGTTCTGAGAAACTTGATCTAGTGGGAGATGTCCCTGCTCACGGCAGTGAAATTGTACTAGATTGTCTTTAAAAGTGCCTTCCAGCCTAAATTATACTATGATTCTATGAAATTAATTTCTGCTCTTAAAATCATTGAATGGTTTGGGTTCGAGGGACCTTAAAGATCATCTAGGCCCAACCCCCCTGCCATAGGCAGGGACATACTGCACTAGATCAGGTTGCTCAGAGCCTC
>VZTY01019744.1:86756-138646 GCA_013400935.1 Turnix velox
CTCCTTCCACTTCAGTATCTCTTTCTTAGTTCCTGAAGTGTATTTTTCCCCTAGTGAATTTTGTGTTTATTATTTTTAGTTTATTTTGTGTGCTCTTATTTTGGCAAAAGTGAAACACGGGGGTGATGCTGTTGGGAGATGAACAGATGAAGCCCTGCTATTCCCCACCCAAAGGTTAATGCAGGCTTTGTTCTCATTTGTTCTCAGTGCAGTAAGAAGTGAAGGAGTTTTAAGCTGAAACAGAGGATTTGTAGTACAAATTCTGCAAGCACATGGAATTGTTTTAAGGATTTAGTTAAGTGAAAAAGTCCACATCCTGCTATCTTATAGCTTCTAGGCTAAGTTCAAGAGGAGACAAGCATCTATCTTCATAATTAGAAGTGTGAAGTAGAATGTGAAAATTTTCTGACCTGCTTTATTTCCTTGTCAGAGGATTTTCACTTGGAAAACTGTTCTGTCATTTTGCAACTCTGAAATGAAATGAATCTTGCCTTCTAGTGCGTGATTTAACTGCCACCTAAGAGCACATGATTATGTCTTTTAACAACCAAAAAATATTGCCAAAATACATCTTTATTCAAGTACTAAATTGTCATAATCAGTATTTATTCTAGTGAAAAGAGCAGCAGAATCCCACCTTTCACTTCTGGCTCTTTTATTGACTGACTGTCCATCATCTTGGCAATACCGTTTTTGCCAGCTCCAGTCTGCAGTGGTGGGAGGAGTCTGCAGATTTTGGGGGTGTAGCTGAGACAATAAATTTGACTCTGGGAGGCTGTGTCACCAGTCACAGGGACAGAGCCCAGTTTCATTACTGCTACTTGTAAGGTTAATTTATTTTGTTGTTGCTGAGGCCAAAGCTTGCAAACGTGATGATCAGGAATCAGGCTGTGCCTCCTTAGACCGTACCCCACTCTCCTCCTCTCATTATGAGTTAAATTATGCCCTCTCAAAGAGATTTGCTTTGGTGAGAGGGTGTAGAGGTCTGCATCTTAAATGGCATNTCGTACTGTTCAAAGCCAAGAGTGAGGGGGTGCAGAGGTCTGCATCTTAAATGGCATAATTCCCATTTCAGTGTATCTTTATGGAATGATTATGTTTATCCTAACATCCTAAACTCAAGAGAAATAGATACTTTTCTTAGAGGAAACAAAGCAACAGCAGCAGATCCAGTACAGAATCACTGAACAGCTTTGCCTGTCTAAAATGCCCCGAAGGTTAATAGTGAAATTCACACTCAATATAGGAAGTGTGATAAGGGATGGAATTTTTGCCCTGGAGGCTTCCCTAGAGCCCTATAACCTTCCTCTGGCAATCAGTGATTTTATCAACAAAGTCCTGTGAGTATTTAGTGCAGTGATAGAGGCATAAGCACTTAAACCTTCTTTCACCTGTGATAAGGGACTGTGGGTGCTCCTTTGTCCTCCTCCTAAGATATGTCCTGTAAATGAGGTAGACACAAGAAAAATTAAATTGGGACTTTTCTTTGCCCTCAGGAAAGATCTTTCCACACTAGGTTCAGGAAGGAGAAGGTGTGTTTTTGTGTAATGACAGGGACACAAGGCAAAGTGCTTTTCCCCTGGAGTTATCTTCCATTTCCAGTTTGTCAGGAAAAACTCAGGTTTTTGCTGTCTGAACCTTCACCCCAGCAGGTAGATAGTCTGTGCTCACAAGACTGTTAAAGTGGACCCTTTTCTGACTTACTCTTGCCCACAAAGCTCCATGGAAGGTGAATAGACTGCCCTGATGACTCCTAAGACTCTCTAGCTCCATCTGAGCTAGAGCTTTGTTTGAACAGATTTGTTTCTTTCCTAAACAAAGGGGTAGCATGAGGCCAGCAACTCCTACAATGGAAAAGAAAGGTTCTTTCACTCTCATTACACTTTACTCCTGAGAGCTGCAAAACACTTAATGAAGCTCTTCTGACAGCATAGGCTGAAACAGTGATGAATTCGTTACCACTAACTGATAAAAGTCAGCATCCATTGTGCCTCTGTAAGCACTCTTACCTTTTCCAGCCTTCCTAATTGATGCAGTTCTTTTATTGTCTGGATCCTTTGACCTTATCTACTTCTAATTTGGTAAGTAATGTTGCAAATTAACACTTCACTTCTCTGCAGCAGAACTTTAATGAGTTCCGGATGTCTCTCAGATGAATTCCAGGCTGAGAAACCCCTATCACATTTCTTGTGCAGATACACGTGAGGGGAGAGGGGGGAAAATACAGGAAAGCTGGGGAGAGACTATCGGAGCACAGCAATAGGATGAGAGGCAGTGGTTTGAAACTAAAGCAGGGCAGGATTGGAGGAGACATTATGAAGAAGTTGTTTACCAGGAGGATGGTGAGACACTGGCCCAGGTTGCCCAGAGAGGTGGTGGAGGCCCGGTCAAGCCTGGAGATGCTCAACACCATGCTTGCTGAGGCTCTGAGCAACCTGATCTAGTGCAGGATGTCTCTGCTCACTGCATGGGATTGAACTAAATGGCCTTGGAAGGGCCCTTTCAAGTCAAAACATTTCACAATTTGGTGATTTTATGTAATGGTACTTGGTTAAAATTTGCAAAAATATCTAGTGTCTGTTAGAAACTGATTCTTCTCTTGCCAGCATACATTGCAAATCAGCTGGACTAAAAAGAAAAAAATAAAAGAAAATGCTAAATTACATGAAAACCTGTTCTTAAATTCTGTAGCTCAACATCTACAGAGACAGATCAGGCTTTGAGTATGTTTTCCATGATAAAAATATGTGCAATTATGTACTTGCAGCAGTGAAGGAATGCATTTTGTGATGAACTGGTGTTTTCCCAACCTTTATTTCACATCTTAGAGAAACAATCTGTGATGTGGTGTTTTTCACACAGCCTCCTGCCCTGTAGCACATCTGAGGTTGGTGCAAAGTAACAAATGCCAATGGTCTGAAACTCGGTGCTTGATTTCCTCGAGGTTAATGGAACAGTGACTCTTAAAACATTCTATTAGGCACTGCTCAGATGTTGAGAGAACTATTTGCAGGTGTAGCTACATGAAGAGTTGCTCTGATAATGGCTTGGGGGGTGTGTGAGTGAAGGTCACTGACTGTGGTAGAAATTCAAGATGTTTTTTTCAGGTTCACACAGGGCTGAAAAAAACACATTTACTGAGCAAGTGGGATCAACTGGAAATGTTTCTAGACTGAAATGCATTTTTTTCAGGCTCATCTGCTTATTTCATCTACAGTTCTTTTTCTCTGATATTTTACATGCTCATTTGCATTTTCTCATGTTGCTTCTTTAAGATTTTTTTCTTTATTCAAAACCAGCCTATATGAACTGTAGTTAAAAGACAGTAAAATATTCTGCTTTGAAAATATAGAAGTTAGTCCTTTGAATTTTTTCAAAATATTTCCCGTATTTCATTTGGATAACATTATGCCTAGGATTTTATTTCACTTTCAAAACTGTTTGCTGTAGAAATTGCTTTTTCCACTGATTACTCCACTTCCTGGTGGGCTGCACCCAATAGCCCATCATGCACACACTTCTTTGGTCTCTTGGATGAACAAAAATCCCTGTGAGTGTGAAGTTTGCACTGTTTCAGTATTGTTCAGCATTAGCAGGTGAGTTAGGTGGTCCTGGGGAGCTTCACTTCTCCTCAATACCCAACCAAAATATTTCCTTGGCCAGTTCTTGCCAAACTAACTTATTCCTGCCAGCCAAGTAAAGCTGTGCTCAGCTCTCTTGTATCGATCAGTTAAATAGAGTGAACATGGAGGTTGTGCTTCAAATGGTGAATCATGTGAGGCTGCTCTGGTACTCTTTCCCCTCCAGAACTGATGCTTTAAAACCTGAGAGCAGATGAAACAAAAGTCTCTTTGCAGGACTGTGGCATTTGAGGTGTAGCTGTGAGACAGTAGGAAATTCCCCCAAGGGTGAAATGCTTGTATGATGCTGCTAGTGCTCAGCCCTGGCCCCAGCAGGATGCTCAGACCATCCATCTTCTTGCAACAGATATTTGGAACTTGTCCACTGTAGCCTTGTTAAATAATTGCAAATTCATGTTCTAATAGAATGATGCTTTGATGGACTCTTGGCTTTTAAGATCATTAGAAATAGTTATGGTCACTGAATATGACCTCTATATAAAGTTGGCCCAAAAGCATCTTAGCTACTAATTCCTGTGCCAAGCCTACAAATCCCAGTGTAAATGGAGTTTGTCACTGAGAGTTATTTTTTTATTATTTCAAGTGATAGGGACCCATTGCTTCCCTGACAGTGATTAATCATCCTTGCTATTAAAAATGAGAGTTTGGATACATAGGAATAGACCAAGTGAAAATTACCTAGGAAGGTAAGAAAGGCCACACATTACCTCTAAAACATACTGGCTGGTGTTTGTTGGTTTGTTATTGCTCAGTTTTAATACACATGTGTCTGAGCTTCAGCTTTCTGCTGAAATTAGTAGGAGCCACAAGGGTTTGGACCTTGATCCAACATGCCAGTTCCAGGAGGAACTTTTCTCAGAGATCAGAGGAAGGATTTCACTTTAGTTCTAAGGACTAAGGATGTAGATATTGAAGCATTTCTTCCAGTTCAAATTGCAGAGCTGCAGATGTGTGAACATTCAGGCTGATGTACACAAGTGGTGTCTCTGAGTTTGGTGAGACACCTGTATGGGTTTGGAAGGAGGCTTGCATGTGGGAACTGAACTTCCCTCTCCATTTGGTCACATTAAAATCCCGACCCACCTCTTTTTCATTTGTTTGCTTTTCCTCTTCTGAAATATCATGGATTTAATTTTGGATGAAGAGGCTGTCAGTTGCCCACTTGATTTTTCTCCTCAGGATTTCTCACCAAAATCAACATCCTGCTGGATATAGTAATTGCACTGGGACCAGTGCCTATGTTTTCAAAGCAGTGATTTTTATTAACAAATTGAATGTGCTAAACAATGCTTACATCTAATCCTAAAGCAAATGAAGAAAGAAAACCCTTGTGGTCATTATCTTCACTACAGTTCTTCCTTATTTTACAGTTGGTTACGTTGCCTTGAATATTTATATGAACTAAAAAATGAAATCACTGGTAAGTTATTAGATCATGCTGGTTTTCCTTCAAGCATTGCAAATTACCAGGAATTAAATCATTTAAATATAGTATTAACAGTCCAGGTATCTGCTCTGCCTTTTTCTGGAAGTAGTAGGTGTGCTTTGAAATAATAGCATGTCTTCTGAGAGCAGTGTTTCCCAGTTGTAACTAGCATGTTACTAAAGCTAAAGTAAAAATTAAAATTTTCTAGTTGACTGAAACACATGAAAATGTGGCACTTTAAGGTGAGTGGAGTTTAAAATCCTAATGTGTTCTCTCTCAGGCATTCTGATGTTTGGCCAATGCTCTCCATGAAGCAGAGTGAATCTCAGCAGTGGGGCAATGGGCCAAATGCACTTTATAGAGTAGCAACTCAGTTGATTACCTTGTTTTTAGTAAAAATACCAGAGCTAGTTAAAACAACACTCTTAAGCTCCAGTAAGCTGCCAGTGTTGGCCTGAATTTGGGCATGTGGGTTGCTGAATTGGAGTTCATTGTAGAAAGGCCAATAATCTTCACATAAACCTGTGCAGGTCTCATAAATGAGCTCCATTGGAGTGTGTACTGCATGTACTGCTATGTGGGAATTTGTCACAGTGTGCTTTATTCTTGCTTTCTACTGATACTAAGGAAAAAAACATCTGCATTTTCTTCATAAAGAACATTCCATGCCTTTGACTTGGGTATTGAAATCAATTTCCACCAGTGTCCTCATAGACATTATAGGAGACCTAAAAGTGACCTCCCAGTACCTGAAGGGGCTACAGGACAATTCACTTCTACTTCTCTTCATTGGTAATGAAGATTAATCCAGGATTTTTAAAGGCAGAACTGAAAGCTTTGAACTGAAAGGCATAACAGTTTCTAGTGGCTTGGGCTGGGGAGCACTGTGAGAGACAAGAGGCCAGGCTGGGGCACAAGGTGACTTCTCTGGGGCTGACAGAGGAATTCTGTGATGTCCACACGTGGCCTGAACAGGAGAAAACTGTGACTTGGTCACTGTGAGATGAGAGCCACATTGGTAGAGAAGAAATAATATAACAAAGAGGGGATGGAGAGTAGCAGGGAAGCTGAGGGAAAGAGGCCAAGGGCTGTATTAGAGGGGGAGAAACAGTGTTTAAAGCATTTCCTGAGGTCCTCCAACCACTGATGTGCTCTCCACAGTTGGTAGTTATTCACCATGGGATCTTCTGCAAATCCCACTTTCCAATAGAAAGATACTGCAGGGAATTGTGTGATGAGAAGAGTTTCACTTTTGCAAGTTGAAGTGAAGCAGAAATGACTGAAGTGTTGCTGGGAGCTGGTTCACATGGTTCAGGAGAGCAGGAAGCTGTCAGTGTGGGTAGTTCAGTAGGAGCAGTTATACCTGCAGCAGAAGTGAGGTGGCAGATTCATTCCTGTGTATTCTTGTTGTCTTCATGCTGTTTTGGCCCAAGGGAAAGATATTTTACCTGATATATCTGAAGTCTGTTAGCCATTTTTAAAAAAAAAACCTTTTGTGTTTTTGGGAAACTGAAATGTAAAACTAAAGTCCTGTGCTCCCAGTGAGAGCAGAATCACATGGCTCCAAGTCCTGTCCCCAAAGTGGAACAAGGCTTGCTAGCGGTGTTTGTCACTCTGGGTTGTCAGTAAAGAGAGCACTGACTCCATTAGTCCCCATCTCAGCTGGCAGCAAGAAACAGAATGTGCTACTGGGGATGGAATAGGAATGGTGCAGTGAAGTAATCCTAAGGGCTCTCTGCTGCATCCTCAGCTTGGCCACTGGAGCTGTGTAACAGAAGGAAAACAAAGGATTAAACCTGAAAGGATGCTGCTTCATATATATATATATATTTTAAAAAACCTACAAGGAATAAACCCCCCAAAACACAAAATAAGAATGGTGGCATTTTAGTAAGAGCAGTAGGAATTGAAGTGGTCCTGCTCTTTAACATACAGAGCATGAAACTGAATCCTTTCTCAAGGCTCCACATACATCTTCACAAAAGGTTTGCCTGGGCAAGGACTGAACAAAACCTTGCTTTCCTCAGTAGCAGCTGAACACAAACAGTATTCAGGTCACACAGCAAACAGTGATTCCTTCACTGGCCAAAGAAGAAAGTGCAACACAAACAGGAACTGTGGCTCATGTTGCTGGAGCCTCATAATCTGAGCAGGATGTCACATATATCCCTGGCTGTTCTATTTAGTCACTAACTTAATATTGCAGTGAAAAAGATTATAGGAAAAGTGTCTAATATTTGTATATTATCCAATAATTAAATATTGCAGAGATGTGTCAGTTCATTACTAATCATAATTAAAGTAGTTATTTCCATTTTCAGCTCAGACGTGTGTAATTAAATGTACCTGGGAAAGAATTGCCAATTTTCTCTAAATAATGAACAGTTATTGTTGCTCCACTGGGTGCTGATCTCTTGTGGGGTCCTGTTGGGTTTGTCATAGATGGGCTGATTCCATAAGCTCCTGCAGGTGGGCCACCACACAGCACCAAGCTGGAGCTGCAGGATTAGCTACTGTAGAGGGGTTCCCATCTACCTGAGAAGAGGAAATGATCAGATGATGGGAGCTGAAGATCCTGGCTCATGGATAAAATGTTTGCAGTAAATAATCACAAGTGGGCAGTAGCTGGTAAGCGGAAGTTGGTTTTAGTATGGCAAGGAGCTTACATATGCAGGCTGGCATGGAAAGAGAAATAGAATTATAGGCTGGTTTGGGTTAGAAGGGACCTTAAAGCTCCCCCAGTGTCACCACCTGCCCTGGGCAGGGACACCAGCCCAGGTTGCTCCCAGCCCCATCCAACCTGGCCTTGGACCCCTCCAGGGCTGGGTCAGCCACAGCTTCCATGGGCAGTCTGAAGAGGAAAAGCTCATGGAATAGAAGGAGATTTGGATGGAGCAAAACCTGCTTTGGACTTTCCACACACTTGGGGCCAATTTCCCACCCACTGCTTTTGCTTCAGAATAGACTCAGTGTGTTTGACCCTGTGTTTGAATCTCAAGGTATGACTTGTGCATCTGACATGGAGAGCAGTCTGCCCTTCTCTTTGCAGGCAGCTTTTAAGCATCTAAGACTTTTGTCATCTTTTCAAACATCTAAAGAAAACTTAGTCCTTTAGTGTTGCTCCGATGTGATATCTGGAAGCTGGGAATAATGGATTAAACAGGCATTTTTTTTTTAGTTTGGTTAGGAATAAATGGGGGGAGGAAAGGAGGAGTGTATTTTGAAAATTTTTTGAGGAAGTTCCTGCATCTTTGGGAGCTTTCTACTCTTGCCAGGCATCTTGGGTTTGGCTGTTACTGGTTTTGTTTGAGGATGTCTCACTTTCATTTACTCATAGGTTAGAAAAGCAAAGGCAGAGACTGGGTTTTGATATTGCTTATGACAGGATGAAAGCGTAGGACATGCATTAATGAGCCAACTACTTTCCAAATGCTTTGAAAAGATTTTTATCTCTAAATCAGTTGCTGAAATTGCACCTTCTGTTTGTGTGCTTCCTACTGAGTGAGGGTATTCCAAACAGCACTTTAAAAGTACAATCTGAGGATTGTCCCAAGGCAATTGCTGATACTGTGTCCTGCTTTGACATTTACCTGCAGGAGGGTGCCTTTCTCTCAATGTGTCAATAGGGACAATTGTCTCTCTGTGACTCAGTTTCTAATTAATTTTGATTAATTGAGACTGCTAGCATCTTTTGTGTCCAGCTGCTCTTCTGAAGAGTGGGTTGGTTTGGGTGATGTTAATCAGCTGTTTTTATTTTAAACAGATAATGATGATTCTGACATAGAGATTCAAGAGGATGACAGTGAAATGGAAGACAAGCAGGTCAGGAAGCAACGCTCTGCCCCAGAGACACTGCTCCAAGGTACTGCAACCTTTCCTTTCCAGGATACTCTGAAATTACCTGAGTAATTTTATATGTAAAAAACACCCTTTATCATTCAAGGACACTGGCACTGCTGAGCTGTAAGAGGGTGGTATCTTATAGAAAAAACGTTGTGCTTTCAGGTGAGCAAATTAAGAATTAATTACTAAAAAAAAAAAACAAAACCCATGTGAGGAAAATCCTTCCTCGGTATTGCCTTGCAGATTCCAAAGCAGCTTTGTGCAAAGCCTTGGAGAAGTAATACTATTATTGCAAAGCATTTCTTTCCCTAGCTTTTGGCACTCATTCCAGTGGGGTGTCCATCAAAGACAGAACTAAAGCAAGTCCCTAAAACTACCTGCACTGGCACAGTCCCAGGTGCAGCACATCTGAGTTTATTTCTTTTAGGGAAGAATGTCTGGCTTCTGCCACTGTTTATGTGGAGTGGAGTTGAAGTCTGCTGATTGACTAGGGCCCTGGTCAGAAGCAGCTCTGGGAAATTACTGTGTGAAGGTCTGTGTTTTACTTAGGTGGGCAAAAAAATGCTCTGCTTAGTCTATAGTCAAGCAAAATGAAAATAAAATCAGGTTAGTTCTCCTTGGTGTTCCTGTCAGCAGTGAGTGATTCTGACCACCATCAGCAAAAGCCTCTCAGGGATCTGGATGAAGTGCCTCTGTGAGTAATTTATTCTTCTGATGGAGCTTGTTACTTAGAGAAACCACAAATACGTGCTTTTCTGAGCTGAGTTCTGCTCTCCCCTCTCTGTCAGAGACCAGACCAAGAAGCTGAAATTATCAAATCAATATAATTTGAGTGTTGCCACCCACTGTTCCACTGTTTTTCATGAAACTTAAAGAGTGCTAGAAATACTAATATTCAGTAAGAATTGTTACATTTCAGTTTCTCAAGGAAACATGTGGGGTTTTTGGAGATAAGTTTTAACTGTCTGGTGCTTCATCTCATAGCTTAACAATGTGGTGACTGGCTGCAGTCAGAGTCAACTCAATACCAGCTGTAGGAGTGAAAATCTTTATTACAGAGGTTTCAGATTTTGTTGTAAGTACAAGTTTTTCTAGGAGGAGTCCTGTCAATTATTACACTTACTGGAAAATTAACAAACATTAGCTGGGCAGACTTAAGCAGTTCACATCCCTGAGATGTTTTTGCTGGCATGCTGTTTGGGTTGTCTTCCATGGTTGTGTAGGGCTCTCCCTGCTGCTTTGGGCAGATGATCATCCTCTGAATTTTCATACTCTGTGCATGCTGTTTGTTGTCTACATGGTCACCATCCAAGTCTTGACTCCTTTTCTCCAAGTTGAAAGCCTCCCTAAGCTTTCTGTCTTCTTTTTGCCTCTCATCTGCTGTGAAGTACTGAAGCAGCTCCAGGTATTAAGTGCCCCCTGAGATGCCTTTTCTCCAGTTTCTTTAGAAGGAGCGAGGTTGTGTTCCCTCATTCTAACCCACATGCTTCAGTCCTGTGACTCCAGTGCCACCTTTGCGAGCAAAGATGAGTATGAACATCATTAAACTCTTAAGGAAAGAATTACTGTCTCACTTTTCTGCTTTGTAAAGGTTCATCATCACGATCTTGAGCAACTCACCCAGTTGAAGGAGATGTGTCAAGTCCTAAGGTTAATGCCAGGGGCTTCTTTTGAAAACCAGGTGTGCACATTCATTGGCCATTTGTCATTAACCAAGAATCTGTACCTATTCTTCAGCACGGGTGGTTTGCAATTAAGGTGCACTTAATTATTTAGGCAGCAAGACAAGAACGTTATTTCTATTAAATACTACATTTTTCCTTGACTCAATTCAGGAGATTTCAATTATTTGCTTTTGGAGCGTTGTGTCTTTTTACCCAGTGGTGTTTCTGAGCCTTATTTGTTCTCAAACTAGGGAGAAATGGTTCACTGTGCTCAGTTCCTGGAGTTGCTGTGATTCAATTTTTTACATCTCTAATTTCCAGATGATTAGTATTGTAAGAGAGGACTTCCTTCCTCTCTCGGTAATAGGTGGGCAAGTACTCTGGTGTGTTTTGCCATTATAGAGTCAAGATTCTCAGGGAGAGATAATCTGTCTTATTAGGCCACTTGGTATAATTGAGAAAAAATCAACAGGCTTTCACCCTCAAGAGTCCTTTCATCAGGTTTGTCTAGATGCAGCAAAATTCAACCTAAATGCAGCTTTAGCAATATTGTTCCTGGCTTTATTCTTTTAGCCAATTAAACGACTTGGAGGCAGAGAAGCTGGTCTCCCATGGAGCAGAAAAGAGCATTAACTGGGGGAGAGGTGTTGGGTACCCACTGCCTGTGGCACAGAAAGAAAATCAAACCCTTATTCCCCACACACAATGTGGAACAGGCAGGAGCAGGGTAAGGAGAAACCTGAAATACCCTGTGGAGTTTTTATCTCCTCTGAGTTCAAGAGCTTTGATTTATCAGTTTAGGAAGCCTGGATGACTTCTGAATGTGGAAGGAGTAGTTTTAGTAGTAGGAAGGGGAATAAATGGCTGGAAAGATAGTCACCAAACTGAGGGATGCTGCCCTACTGGGTTAATGACTGCAGCCTGTTTTGATATCACAAGTATCAAAAGCATTTATTAAAATGCTTTAGCTCTTATGTTTCCTTCTGTATGTGAGTTAGGAGATATTTTTGTCCTGTTGGAACCACAGAGACTATTCTACCTCTGAGACAAGAATAACCTCAGTGCCATTTGGTCTCTATTGTAAGAAGACAGCTTGAGAAACTTGGGATGTTTTGCAGCAGACAATCAGTCCAAAGTCAAACAGAGTTCTAAGAAAACTGCTCTAGCTCTCTCAAGGCGCTCTGACCTGCACAGAACTATCCCCAGTGGGTAACAACATGCAGGCAGCCAAGTTAGCAAGTGGGTTTGCCATCAGATGGATAAAATCTTTGCCTTGACCTGTGTAATGGTAGCAAGAAGAAATAAGTCTCTTGATGCAGCAGATGAGAATAAAGGGTTTTAATTAAGAAAGCAAAGTTGTTCCTCATTGGCAGAAATGTAGCCAAATATGTAAAAATCAAACTGGGGTGTGCATTCAGAGGCAGACAGAGCATGGTTCCTGTGTCCCTGTGGACTCAGGCTGGTGTGCCCCACTGCTAGCTCTTCCCATCCTGGGGTCAGGACTGTGGAATCTTTAGATCCATAGAGGGGGTGAGCATACAGAGCAGCAGACATCCAGAGCATCCTGATGAGGCTGCTGTGATGGATACTCAGTGTTTTGAGACAAGAGTGATGGTTAACCTCCCTGTCTCAATTTCCTTTTGAAGCCTGTGCTTGTGATTATTAAGTAGGAGCTGGTCAGCAAATGTGGGGAAAGGGCCAAAGGTACTCTGCATGCTGAGGGAAGGTTGCAGAGACTTAATTATCCCTCATTTTTTCAGTCTTGTAGAGAACTGAAAATCTGACATAGTAGCAAGAAATCTTCTCAGATGAACCTACAAAACCCTTTTTCCAAATCCCTCCATGCTGCATGCAAACCAAAAAGTAAGACACACCTGTTCTTGGTGGAAATTATCAGACTCCACTGGTAGAAATTCTCTCTCCAGCTTATGTCCTTGTTCAGGTTTCTTCTACTGAATTTCTACAATGTTTTCCTTCCCTCTGACCTCCTTCAGGAGCTTAGAAACCACAGTGAGAAGGGAAGTGGAGTGGGGTTCAATTAGGAATGTGCAACAGCTGCCTGCTCCTTGTTGGATGTCTTGTTCACATTGAGTTCCTGTGGCTGTCACCTGCCTAATTGTTGAAGAAATACACTATTTAATGTGTACTTTTTCTCTGATTCCTAAAGGAAATTGCATCTCTTAGGTCCAAGCTGAAGAAGTGTATGTGAGTGCTTTTATCTTTGCAGATAGGAGATGATGGCAAATCTACAGCTTCTCTCAAAATGTACTGTGGAAATGAACCCTGATAAGAGAAACATTCAGATTATCTAGGCATGATTCCAATGTGATGTGATCTTATCACTAATTCTCAGCTTTGTATGTAGGGGCAGCTGCATCCCCTTCATGGTAGGCATCCACTTCATGTAGGATGTGGTCTCCTGCTTTATTTTTCCCATGGGATTCTCCCCAATGAATCTGTTCAGAAACCCTTGGGAGATGGTGATCAGGGTCTCCCCACTGCTGCAGTCAGAGTACCTAAAACTCATGTCTTTGAGAGAAAAAAACAGAAGAAAATGTCTTGTTCAGAGTCATCCCGTGCTTGATGGCTTAAGTGGGACAAGGGAGGATTTGCCAAGCGTGCACATGCCAACTTTAGCTGCAGACTCAAGGAACTGTCAGCATCCTTCTGATGTCCCAGCATAGAGAGACCTGAGTCTCAAAAATACCAGGAATCTGCAGTTTACGTACTCAGTGGGGTTTCCCAGGTGCTCTGCATCCCCTGCTTTCAGAGCATAAAATAGATTCTGATGTGTGCACAGTCAAAGGGAGAGCTACAGACCTTTTGTGGTGTCAAGTGGGCAGAGGTGAGTCAGGCACCAAAAGCAGCTTTGACACAGGCACTGCTGGCTGCTGGATTTTCCTACCCTTGTGGGGAAATATTGTTTGTAACCCCAGAGCTCCTCTGAAAATCCCCCTATCAGATTTCTTGGCAGTGAGAAAGATGCACTGAGCAACAGAAACAAAAATCTCTTCTAACCTGGCCAGGCTGCTCTCTTCCTCATGGTTCTTTGTGAATCCTGATGTTTGCAGTCACCTCTTTATTTGTGTTTCATAGACTCACAGGTTTAGAAAGTCCCTCCAAAGGCCATCTAGTCCAACCCCCCTACAGTGAGCAGGGACATCCTACACTACATCAGGTTGCTCAGAGCCTCAGCAAGCCTGGCCTTGAATGTCTCCAGTGTAGGAGCCTCCACCACCTCTCTGGGCAACCTGTTCCAGTGTCTCACCACCCTCATGGGGAAGAACTTTTTCCTGGTGTCTAACCTGTTTTGCCTTGGTTCAGAGTCTGTGGAAGTGAGAAGATAAGTGGGTCTGGGTTTCACAGTGTTGGCAGTGAGAGAAGGCTGAGCCATGGAGAGTGGTTCTACCAGGAAGGTGCATTAGCAGGGTTCAAGCCCTCCAGCTATTTCATAATGTATAAAGTCAAGGGAAAAAATCTCACAAATGGACCTCAGAGAACTCTGCTGAAGTGGTGTTGCTCCCCAGGAACTTGTAAAAAATTCCTTGTGAACTTCACAAAGTGCCATTTTATTGTGACTGGGGCTTTGTACACACGGCACACATTGGTCCCTGTGAATATACTTTTCCAGTAAGGCAAATCCAGTCCTAATTGTAAGCTTCATTAAAGTGTTTTGGAGAGTCAGCTTAGTTTTCTCTTCCTTGTTTCTTCGGGTAAAGCAAAGGAGGAATAATACAGTGAACACTGAGCCACTGCATCTGATTGCTAGTACTTGGGGGCAACTAACCTGGGCAGGGAGAAAGCTGATCCAGCTGCACTTCCCATTTCTGTGCAGATCTCTGCAGATTCCTGTCCCTCAGATCAGGGCAAAATCTCTTCTTCCCTGGTATAGCTGCTGCTTGACAATACTAAGGCTTGTGCAGCTGGGAGAAGGGGCAATCAAATGTGTTCAGAAACACTGAAAAGGCTCTGTGGTTGCAAATAACAGAAATTAATTTAACTTGGAATAGAACTGCCTCCCACCATCTCATCATATGCCCCCAGCAGAGCTGTCTTAGGCTGTGTCGAGCCCTTACTGGGAGGTGGGAGCTACTTCCTTACGGTTTTGTCCTCTAATGGCCATTGTTGACACTGGAGGTGGCAGGTCTGAAGTGGTGGCATTAACACAGATGGTTCACTTCTCAGCAGATTTCCCTTTCATGGAAAGGGTAAAGAATAAATCAAAGCCCATCCTAGGCAGCAGCACAGGGTTAACGTGTAGGCACTGCTGGGTAAGAAAATGTAAATGGTTTTAGGCCTTTAGAGCCATTGTGGGCAGCTGCGTGGGGTCAGCACAATGCCCACAGCACACACAGGGGAAAAATGGCAAACACAGGCTTAAAATCATGGATGCAAGTTCACTTCTGATCTCTTCTGGCTCAGTGGCTGTAAACCCTGGCACTGCACAGAGATTAGATTTGAATCCAAAGGCGCAGTGAATTACAGTCTGTTCATTACTAACATTTTACCTAATTATCACTTTGTACAGCCTGTCCTGGCTGAATTCCCATTATCTGTAAGTAAACATGACAGACTCTCACCCTCCAGGAAGCTGCGTGACCCTCTGTGGCCAGAGCAGTGCAGCACTAATGGCACAGGAGGCTGAGCCCAGTTAAATTGGTCTCAGGAAATGTCAAGTGACAAACAGCCCAGTACCTGCCAGCTCTCCCTGTCCTCTGCAGGTGACAGCTGTTTCCTGCCTCCCTCCTGGTGCCCTGGGAAATGCTCTGCCACCATCTGCCACTCCTCCTGCTCCCACACACTGAAGCGTGTGGGGTTACCCTCTGAAAGCTAAACCCACTCTCCTGCCTTGTTCATGGAAGTTGTCACCCAGTGTGGAAAATCTGCTTTCTCTCCTCTTTGGTTTCTAGCACAGCCTGAAGCTCCTGGCTCTCTGCATTTTCCTCTGAGTGTCCCTCAAGGACCTGACACTGCTGATCCTACATTGAGCCTTAGCTCAATGCTCCTGGCTTTAATGGTTGTAGGGGTCAAAGTCTGGGATCTACCCAAGTTCTCTTCTGTCTCCAAATGTAAGGGATTAGGTGCCTCTAAGATGGTCCCTGCTGTTTCCACTGGTGGAAGAGCAGTATCCGGTAGACTACTGCTGTTCTCTGAGCTCTTCCCTTGGCGTTTTTGAATTGTCCTATTTCATCATCTCTCTTTATATGATATTCTGCTTCTCTTTTATAGTAAGGATCTGTCTCAGTGTTGTCTTATCAGTAGATTATAGGAACTCCCTGCTTCTTTCTCCTTTGAGGAGTAATAAGTGAGGTAGGGGACAAAAGCTACCCATCTTCCTTTGTACTTTGGAAAGTACAAAAGAGGCTTGACCTCTATGAATGGAGTCTTTAAAACTTCTCTTGGCAGCCTTGTTCCAGTGCTTGACCACCCTTGTAGTAAAAAAATAAAGAAATAAATTTGGTTTCTTGTGTTCAGATCGAATTTCCTGTTTGTGAATATGTCTCTGTGTCCCATCAGAACTGTCATATTGGCATCAGGTAGCTTTGAAAATACCATCCTGATTGGAACTGCTGCCAGCCTTACCTCCTTCTACCTTCTGAGATCTGAGGAACCTTAAAAAGGTGGGGGGAAGGATGTGACTTTACACGCATTAGGATCTCATCCTGCCACCAGCCTTCTAAAAGGGAAATCCTGAACTTCTTTCAGTCTTGGTATTGACCATGAGCCAGACTTTATGATGATTCTCTTTGTTCTTGCAGGAAGAGCTGATGGCCGGATTGTGGGGACAATGCTAGGCGGAGACACAGAGGAAGCTGTAAGTAACCATCCCATCTGCCTATAGAGCTCCTCAGCTGTGCTTTAGAATGACAGCTCTCTCCTCAGCTAGAGCAACGCCTTCCTACCTGTTGAATCTTCATGCCCTAGGCCTGCTTTGGCCCTTCTTTCCTCCAGCTGACTGCTCTCCCATCTGCACAGACACAATTTCCTAGTTTGTTTTGCTCTTGGAGTCTGTGTGCTGCCCTCTGCTTCAGTTGGCTCATGGTTCAGCCCTGTTAATACAGCATCTCAGCTTTGGGGCTGAGACACTTACACAGGGACCTTTGCAGGGAATGAAACTAGTGAGGCTGGTTTGAACCCTCAAAGAATTAGTTGCATTGTGGACTTGAGAAGAGAGCAGGCTTCAGCCTCTGCCACTTGCTGGTGTAGCATATGATGCCTGAGCTGTACCTCCCACTGCTGCCTTCTCTCCTACTCTTGTTTTGGTTACTTTTTATTTTCTTCTATGTTCTTTTTCCTTTTCTTTCCCTGCTCTGCCTCTCTCGTTCTCACTCTAGTCCTCCAAGGGGAGATCTGCCCCAGCATGGCCAGGTGGGCGCAAGAGCATCACCAAGGTGCAGGTAGGTTCCTCTTCTGTAGTTGATTTTCTTCCACTACAACTTGATTCTTCTGCCTCACAGTAGGTATCACGTTGAAGTTAATCACCTGCAAGGTTTTTAATACCACTGATTCTGCAGAAGTAACAGAGTTTGGTTTTGTCAGTCCTGTGAAGAAACCGAGTAGAGCAGCCTCTCTCTAGCCAAGTGGAGAGCTGCTGATGAAAGTCATGTGGACTTTTTGCTCCCAAGAGCAGCTGAGCTCTGACTTTCTGATATTTTTGGAAAGCCAGCAGCAGAGCAGCCTGAGCTGGACCAAAACATCCTGCATAATCTGTGCTTCTCCCCAGAGCAAGTCCAAATCTGGATTAATACCAGTGCAGACAAAAAGCCTTCCTCATAGCCCCCAGGCTGTGCACCAGAAAGCTGGACTCCAGTGCCGCCTTCATTCCCACAGAACAGGGAAGGAGGCACCTTGCCCCTCAGCCAGCAGTGCCATCCTTTACTTTGGAGCTGGCAAAGCTGCCTCGCCATCTGAGAAGTGGTCCTGAGGATGATTTGCTTTCCTGCAGGAAGACTCAGGGGATAGTGAGATTGACCTGGATGAAGATGAAGATGAGGAGGAGGATGATATGGAGGATGACAGCATGGAAATCTCCCCCAGCAAATCTAGTCATCGTGCAAGGAAGCCAGAGCCACTAGAGGAAAGTGATAATGACTTCTGACCCTTTAGTAGCAAGACCAGAAAGCATCTGGAAATAAAACCTTTGGGGAAGGGGCAGGCCAGTGGCTGATATCGTGCTGTTTGGAAAGTGCTTGTCAGCATGAATTCAGGATCAGTAACTAATATTCAATAAACCTGAAAATGAAGCTTGGATTGCCAGTCTTGCCACTCTCAGTGTGTGAGCCATTTGTCTGTAATGAGAATCCCAGTAATGTGGAGTGAGGTTATTTCCATAATTGCATAAGAACTGGCCCTCATGTGCTGCAGTGCCTGTAGCCACACTCGAGTGCTTAATTTCCCTGCATTTTATTACATCCAAATAGATTTTCTTTTTGTCTTAAATAAATAAATAAAACTGTATGGAAAGCTGCTCTGGGAACACACTTAAATTGATTTTAAATCTGGCTTAAATCTGTTTATCTTAAAAATATCCTTTACTCAATCAAGGGCTTGTTGCCACCAAGAGAAGCAGCAGTTGCAATAAGGGGGTGGGAGAGCAGTGACAGGTCCTCAGATGTCACCTTCAGTGCAGCTTCTCATCCTGTATCAGCAGTGTCAGTGGGAATTGTTCTCAGACTTCACTGGGCTGTGTTTGAGTGCTCTATGAGCAGCTAAGCAAGATAGCATTTTATCTAAACCCCTATGAAATTAATCCTTTAATTATACTAATACTTCTGGGACAGACTGAGATTCAGGCACTCACATGGGCCAGGTTGGTCTTTTGTTCAGCGAGTTGCACAGATTTCATCAGCAAGAGAGATTTCAGGTGAACCCAGAAGATACAGTTTGTCTTGGGCATTGCATCTTGTCTTTCAGCTCTGCTTTAGCCTCACAATTTGTCTTCCCTGGAGCAGAAATCAGTGCTTGATTAGAGGAGCTCACTTTGGGGTGTGTTCATCACACAAGAGCCCAGGCTCCTTTCCTACCCTTCCTTTTTTTTAAAAAATCAGCAAAGTACTTTGCTTCTTCTCCTATTTGAAGAGGAGAAGCAGGTCCAACCCTGCCATTGTTGTGCTGAAGGAAGGAGAGTACCTGTGAGTTACTTGAGAAACCAAAAGCTTTTTCATCTCTTTGTGTCCCTGGCTCCAAGGGTGAAACCTTCCCACCCAAGGGCAGTTCCCCATCAGCAGAGCTCAGACCTTGAAATGTCACCTCAAGGTGGGACATGAGTTCACAGGCAAACTCAGCACAAGTTTTGTGTAGTGAGAGGGCAGATGTGTGTGCAGAGATGAACTGAAATGCACATGGTTGCACATTCTTAAGCCAGGCTGGCTGACAGGACACTTCCTTGCACACTATATAGTTAATTGTCAGTTTGTACCTTGCATCAGAGCAAGTGGGTAGAGAAAACCATGTTCTTAGAGCTAGAGACCTGCTGCAACACCATGAAGGTGGTCCTGCAACAGCCAGTGAGGGAGTGTGTGTGCTCCCCACAGTCTTCTCCCAAGGGATGAGATATCCTGATTTTAAAATCTGTTCTTAAAGTGTTTTTTTTTCCCACATTACACAGGGAATCCATTCTACTTCTCCCTGTGTGTTGAAGAACATCTGACCAGTGGGAGGGATTGCCCATAATATTTGCTTCAGTCTCTAGGTCAGTAGTTCCAGAGTTATGGTTTTCTCTTGTTATTTGTTTGTATTATGGGCCAAAATGAAAGCTGACTTAATACCTGGTGTGTGAAGAACCAGATCCTCTTCTGGCAACACTGCAGTGCAGTGTTTCAGTGCAGCCAGAGGGGCTCTGGGGTAGCCAAGCTTTGCCTTGCAACTTCTCACACCAGGCCTGAAGAGCAGCTGAAGAGTTAGTGCCCAGCTGGATGTGTGTGACAAACAGATGGGTTGGATGTGTGTCACATCGTTGTTAACTCTCTGCTTCTCAGAGCTCCAGGGCACAAGACCTGGCTCAGGCTTGTTGATGGCTCTCTCTGTTGGTGATGTTTCAGCTCAGCATTAGACACAGGCTTTGGGCAGAGCTGGACCTGAGCTTGTCCTGAAATAATAGTGAAAGAGGTGGGAATTAATGTCTATAAAGACGTAAAGGGTGAGTGTCAGTAGGATGGATCCAGGCTCTTCTCGGTACTTGGGGCAGTGGGTGCAAGCTGGAACACAGGAGATTCCACAGGAATCTGAGAAAGAACTTTTTCAGGGTGAGGGTGACAGAACACTGGAACAGGCTGCCCAGAGAGGGTGTGGGGTCTGCTTCTCTGGAGACATTCAAAACCCATCTGTGTGTGTTCCTGCGTGGTGACCCAGTCTAGGTGTTCCTGCTCTGGCAGGGGGATTGGACTAGATGATCTCTTGAGGTCCCTTCCAACCCCTCGTATTCCGTGATTCTGTGAATTAAGTCACTTGGCATCACCATATCCTGTTGGAGAGCCTGATTCCTCTTGGAAAAGCTGGGAGTCCTCTTGTCACATCAGTACAAGGCAAGGGGTGTGTAGCTGGGGCACCCCAAATGTCACAGCTAATGATCCACCACCAAGACAAGAAGGCAGCAAAAGGTGACATCTCAGCTAGGAGCTAGTTTATTTCTGAGTATGTACAGATGGCACAGCCCAAAGCAGAGTTTCTTCAGGGTCAGCCCGCAGAAGTCCCTGGCTGCTGCTGCAGCAGCTTGGCTTGGGGTGGAGTGAAGGGGCAGTGGCTGCAGGGAGCCTCTAGGGACTGCAATAAGTACACTGGGAAGAGACATCCCAAGGACACAGAGCTTGTCAACAGTGACAACAGTAGGAGACTCAGGAAGTCCAGCCTGTACTGGAGAGGCAGAACTTTGAGATAAGGCAGTGTAGCACCAAGACACAGGTGCTGGAGACAGCCCATCCATGTGCAGTGCTGTTCCTCTTACATTCACCCTCACACTCCTCCTCCCATTCTCCTAAGAGCTCTTCATTTCTCAAGGTCATTCTAGATGGTTCTACTCCTATGCCTTGGGACTTCTCCCTCTGAAAGAGAACAGCACTAGCAAATACTTCAGGCACACTGGGCCCACAACAACCTGTTATTGAGGGCATGGTAAAGCACATCCTGCCTTGGACCCTGCTCTGAAGTGCCTCAGAGTTCTGCTCTGCTCTGCTATGAGCAAGGAGACAGCAAACTTCTCATCTCTCTGTGGGATGTCATGGGCAGCCTGCAGGCTGTGTGTGACCAGGTGAGAAGGAGCCTCAGTGAATCCTGCTTGTGTCTCACCCACTTCTCCCAAGATCCCTGCCAGAACTAGAGGGAGAAGAGCTGGAGCAAATCACCGTCATCCTGGCTGAGGTGCCACAAGTTTTGCCTGCAGTGAGTTGGGCCAGGAGGAAAGCAGAGCTCTGGAGTGGTCAGGATGTGCCAGGTCTGGATCAGACTCTGAGCCCAGCACTCCCCCTGGAGATTGCCAGAGAGGGTCACTGGCACCAGAGGTGGAAGGTGGGTCACCCATGAAAAAAAGAAGGATGTGGGATCTGCCCCCTCCTCCCTTCTTTTTGCATGTCACACACTCCTTGAAGCTCCTCCAGGGCCTGGATGAACAGGCAGATGGTCTCACATCCCCCAGCTTTCAACACCAGTGAGTCTGTCTCTCCTGCACTGCTGATCCAGAGGTCACAGGTCCTCCTGAACCGTGGTTTGGAGCTCAGGAGCAATCTTTGCCCCAGCTCTGCTTCCTGAGACAGGCAGGCAGAAGGCCAAGCAGCTCCCTGGGGAGCACACTGACCAAAAGGACCCACCAAGGCCTCCTCCTTGCTGCAGCCAGTCATCCTCACACATCCACCACACAGTCAGGTGAGTTTGTCCGGATGGCATCAGATATCATCTTGGCTCCTGACTGGCCAATGCGGTTCCCCTGCAGGCTGGGAGCAAAGAGGAGTTTGAGTTTAGATATGAGGCAATGCAGGACCTCTGGTGGGTACAAAAGAAGCCCTACAGCTTTGTATGAGCATCCTCTGCTCCCTCCCTGCACCATCCAGGACCTCCATCACAGGAAACTCTGTGTTTAAGAGCCCAAAACAGCCAGATGAGAAGGTAGAGAAAGCCTTTTGGGAGCCAGAGGAGCTGAGCCCATCCATCCCTGTGGTATTTTGGGGTGTATGTGGCCTCTGAGGTGGTTCTTTGTCCCAAAGGCATCCTCAGAGAGGAGATGTTGGGTCTGGAGCTGCCCAGGACAACCTTACCCTGAGCCCCATTGGGGAGGACCCTGTCTGAGGAATGCACAGTGCCAGTGGTGGGGAAAGTCCCCTGATGGTTCCAGTCATCTCCCCTGTCCCTGCCTTACTGTCCAGCTCAGCAGCCACTTACTTCACATAGGTGAGGCCGTGGTTGCCCTTCAGAGCGGTGGCGATGCAGATAGCTCCATCCATGCCCAGGGAGTTTTCCTGCAGGCTGCAGGAGACAAGAGGGTGAGAAAACACCCACCAGGGGGATGTGTCCACCGGGAGGCAGTGCTTGGTGTGAGCACTGCAAAAAGCCACCCACTAAGAGGTTTGATCTGCTGAAGGCTGCTGGGCCATCTCCTCACTGGAAGGTCTGCAGAGGCTCTTCCTGGCTTCCAGCCAAGGCAGTGAGATACTTACTTGAGCCAGCGGAGGCTGCAGTTCACCTTCAGCGCGTTGGCCATTGCTTTGGCCCCTGCCACACCGATGGAGTTTCCTCGCAAGCTGTGGAGGGAGGCAGGGGGTGAGGAAGGACAGTCTGGGATAGCCCCCTGCTGTCCATGGGCAAGAAGAAGAGATGGCCCCGTGCTTGTGAGTCCAAGGACAGGCAGCCATGTCTGACAGGACATGATGAAAGGGGTGCTGAGCTAAGGACCCTAGGGTCTCCAATAATCCCAGGGAGCGATGCTGCAACCAGGGCAACTTGGTGGCCCCACAACGCACTTACTCCAGGATCTGCAGACTCTTATTGACCATCAAAGCTTCTGCCAGGGCTTGGGCACCAGCTGCTCCAACTGAAGCAACCTGCAGGCTACAAGAGAACAAGGACACTCTAATGCACGTTGTGAGGTAGCTGTGGTTTACTAATTAGAGAAGCTAATTAGACTGGATGCAATGCCAGGGCCCTGCTGCAGCCTGGATACTCACTGGAGATCTGCCAGGGCTGTGTTGACCTTCAGTGCAGCGGAGAGGGCGACCATTCCCTCATCTCCAATGGCATTTTCCTGCAAGCTGAGACACACCTGTATTTACCCACGGCCCAGGCACTCATAAGCAGGGCAAGGGGCAGTGAGCACAGAGGACCTAAATGGGTTGGGGGGTTGGTCCCTGGACCACTATGCACTTAGGACATCCTCAGGCAGGCACATGCAGTGGGGACACAAGATAGACTGGACCCCATGAAGGAGATGACGAGCAAAGCCACCTCCCCTGGAGCTGTGTGAGAGCAGAGTTTCTGGGCAGGTCCCAGCAGGAAGATGCTGAGCAGGACTTGTCCACCCATGTGCCCACTTACTCAAGGCTGGCCAGGCTGCTGTTGCACTGTAGTGCTTGTGCTAGGGCTGTGGCAGTTTTTGCCTGGATGAAGTTCCACTGCAAGCTGCAAACAGGAGAAAACAGGAGGTGAAGTCCATTGCTGTGAGGGTGACCTAATCCCTGCAGGCTCAGCATCCATCTGCTCCCATCCAGTGTGGCAGAAACCAAGAGGTGACTCATGGGTCCATCTAGGATGTCAGAGCACACCTCCCATAGAAAGGTGACCTGATCTCACAGCCTGGAGGAGCTGGGGCCCAGAAGCAGTGTCCCTGCCCCACATTGTCACAAGGGGCTTCAAAACCAGTCAGGTCCAAGAGGAAACGCACTGAAGGGATGTGAGCGCACGGTTCTCTTTCATCGCTAGAGCTATGGCCTTGCCACCTTCGTCACACAGGAGGTTTGCTGCTAAGCTAGAAGGAGGGGAAAGAGGAGGCGGGTCATGCACATGGAGTTTGGGACAACTCCAGCAACACTATGGGACAGTGAGGGTGCCCTCTTGAGGTTCAGAGGACTTACTCCAGCTTCCTGAGAGTGCTATTAGTCCGCAGGGCGTGGGCGATGGCGGGACCCCCCTCTTTGCTGATGGAGTTCTCCCGCAGGCTGGAGAGAGACATGGGGCTGGGGAGGAGCAGCCAAGGCAGGGCTTCAGTTGCTCCCTGACAACACCCCTCACCCCAACCTGCTCTAGGGCTGAAGCCATCTATTGTAACAGGCACTCTGTCTGACTGAAGAATCCACTCCCTGCATCCACATCCCCATCATCATCTGCACCTTCCTTCCCTGCATCCCCTCTGACCATCAGCATCTCCATTCCCTTCATGGAATCATAGAATAGTTTGGGTTGGAAGGGACCTTAGAGATCATCATATGGCAGGGACACCTCCCACTAGATCAGGCTGCTCAGTGCCTTGTCCAGCCTGGCCTTAAACATCTCCAGAGAAGGGGCATCCACAGCCTCTCTGGGCAACTTGTTCCAGTGTTTCACTACCCTCCCTGTAACTAATCTATCTACCCTAAATCTACCCCCTTCCAATTTACATCCATTATTTCTAGTACTCCCATCAGACATCTTATTAAAAAGTTCTGCCCCAGCCTTTCTGCTAAACTGCCTTTGTCTCACCCCATCAGTGTTGCCCTTTTTCTCATGATTCTGCCCCTAAGGAGCAGTTGGAGCAACCAGCACAAGGCTCTTTATTGCCACCTGAAGCCAAACCTTGACAACTGTCACCTACTTGAGGATGGTGAGTCCCCTGTTGGAGCAGAGAGCTGCTGTCAGCGCTGTGACCCCAGTGCTGCTGATGGAGTTGCTCTGGAGACTGAGACAAATGGAGGAAGATGTGAGGATGAGCCAGACCTGGCACTGCAGGAGGGCTGCAGAGGTCATTTGGGGTGAAAAGTGGGGCCAGGCTGGACAGAGCTTGGAGCAACCTGGTCTGATGGGAGGTGTCCATACCCAGGACAGAGGGTTGGAACTAGATGGTCTTTAAAGTCCTCTCCAACCCCAAAACATTCTATGACTTACTCAAGGCTTTGCAGACTGTGGTTCACCTTCAGAGCTTCAGCCAAGGCAACTGAGCCATTGTCTCCTACAGAGTTGCTGGAGAGTCTAAGACACAAGAGGAAGAGCAGGCCATTACCAGCAGCTAAGTTGCAACCAGCTTAGATCTGCCAGCAAAATATCCATCTGTTCACTGCAGGAGGAGTTGGACTTGACAGCCTTTGAACCCTTCCAACCCTTTGATTCTGTGATCCCCCACAGGCTTTCTCCATTCCAGCAGTAAGTATGAACTTGCTGGGGATCTCATTTGTTTTTGGATGCTGATTTTCAGCTGAAATAGCTTTTCATGTATCTGCAGGGCCAGGAGACCTGCCTCTTTCCTCTGCAAGGCTTGTCCTCGTGGTCCTTTACATGACTTCCTGAGGCTGTGGAGAAAGCCTCCAAAAGCAGAGCTGCAGTCCTTGCCTCCCTTCCACCCACCATGACCCCCTTGGGCAAAGCTAGTAGAACCTGTCCTGCCCAAATTGGGTGGCCAAGTCCCCTGCTCATGGCCCCTGCTCTCAGATGCAGGGAGATACCATGCTGGCACCACCATTCCTCCACCTCCTGCTGCTCTTACATCAGCTCCTTCAGGCTGCAGTTCTGCTTCAGCGCCTCCGCGATCTTCCCAGCTCCTCGGGCTCCAATGGTGTTCTTCTGCAGGCTGGGGGTGAGGCAAGGAAAGTACCCATTAAGTATGGGGTGCCACGAACCCATCACTGGCACCCCAGTTGGGTGGCTGGGAGGGAGGACAACAGGATCCAGTCACTCACTGCAGGGTTGTCAGCCTGCGGTTGATCAACAGGGCCTCAGATAGGAAGGTGGCACCCTCATCTTGAATGGTGTTGTGCTGCAGGCTGCAAGAAGAGAAGAGCAAAGCCATGCACAGTGGTTGTCTGCCCTGGGGTTTGCTTACTCCTGTCCCTGGCATGAGAAAGGCATCTAGGCTTCCCTGGTCAGGGCTCTCCCTCCCTCCTTTCCCATGGGAGATGCCTTCATCTGTGCACCAGCACATGAACTCCCACGTGAGGGACAGACCTCAACCTCAACCCACTGAAAACAAGAGGCAGGAGGGCACCAACATCCCAGACCTGCTGAGGTCACCAGGTCTCTGTTGGCTGCACTCACGAGTGCTGCCCTGCACAACCAAACCCTGCACTCAGGGTTGTGCACCCAATGGCTCTTGGAGAGGAAAATCTTGATGGGACAGGAGAAGGGTGGAGGGGGCTTGTCCTGGGGGGTGTGCTCCCAGAGGCGCTGCAGAAATCAAGACTTACTTCAGGGAGAGCAGGACTTGGTTTTTTTTCAGCACATCAGCCAGTGCTTTTGCTCCAGTGGGGCCAATGGAGTTGCTCCTCAGGCTGGGGCAAGACAGGCAGAGAAAAACCCCAGATTTAGCAAAGTGGGAGTGGTGTCTGCCAGTTTAAGCCAAATACCTCCACATCAGTCCAGCAGCTCACAGGAATTACATTCTCCTCTTGAATGGTGGTGGCCTTTGAAGCTGGAGACCCTCCCCAGCTCAGTCAGGCCAAGTGGGATCTGGCTCCACCACGGCCAAGGGAATGGCTGCCAGTACAGAAGACATGCTGGTAAAGGGGAAACACTTACTCCAGCACCATCAGGCTCCTGTTCACCAGCAGTGACCTGGCCAGTGCTTTGGCTCCCTTGTTGCTGATCTGATTTTCTGCCAAGCTGCCCAGAAAAAGAAAAATTGCTTATTTTTTAGGGAGATAGAAAAGCTTTCACAGCCCCTGGCTTGCTCGGGGATGCAGCTGAGACAGGCGAGAAGAGGAAAGCAATGGGGAGCATTAGCTTCATGTTACACAAAGTGGTGGATGCTCTGAGGTCTGCTCTTCAGGAGTGGACAGCAGGCAGGGGATTGAAAAGACAGAGTTGAAGTTTCTAGACTTCAAATAGATTTGTGTTATGAAAAGAAAGCTCTGACTGCAGCATGAGGGACATTATGTGCTGCCACAAAGAAGGGGAGGCAGGTGGGGGAACTGGAGGCTTCTCCCTGCACAGGGACCAGGAGCCCATCCCCTCCTTACATCAAACCCCTGTGCTGAGACTTGTGTGTCCAGCAAACAGCCGTGACCTTGGGAAGCACTTTGTTGGAATAACCCATGGATTTCTACACAATTTTTTAGGAAAAGCATGAAGGGGAGGCAATGGATCCAGGAAGGCTGTGTGAGACACACTGCCCGACCACCATGAGGACCCAGAGGGTAGAGTCACTGTGCCTGAGTGCAGAAGATAATGTGGGGCTGTCCTCATCATTAGACACCCTGGGAAGCCAGAAGGGAGAGATGTTGCTGGAGGACTCACACCTGGTTTCAAGGTGCCCACAGCTCAGCTCTGCACCACCAGAACAGTCCCTCCACCCTGAGTCAGGTCCTACCTGAGCTTCTGGATCTGGCAGTCCTTCACACTCAGCACACTGCCCAGCAGTTCCATCACATTGTCCTTAAACTGGTTATTGTCCAACCTGGAGAAGACAGAAAGAATGAGCAAAAGCAAGTGTTTGGTGAACAAAGTGGAGAAAGTACTACCCTCCCATGATATCTGCCCATCGCAGCTGGGAAAACTCAACACAGAAGAATAATTGATTCAGTAGCATCCCCAGGACATCTCTCTGCTGATGGACAATGTTGGTGGGCCCACATTTCCGATGACACCCAGAATTTTGAGTCACAGCCATGTGTCCCTGTGTGCTTCTCCTGGTGACCCAACCAGGACTCACCTGAGGTTGTGGCAGAAGAGGAGCTGGGAGAGGAGGCTCTTACAGATGTTGTAGGTGAGGCAGTTGGAGAGGTTTGTCTCCTCCATGCAGACATCAGAGACCTGTAGGAGATAAGCCAGGGCAGAGCAGTTCACTGGGGTGAGCATCCCAGCCAAGCTCTCATTCTTCATCGCTTCTTCCACGGCCTTGGCGATCTCCATGTGCTGGATTTCATAGAGGCAGTGCATAGTGTTCAGTGTTCTCGAGGAGATGACATAGTCAGTGTTCAGACAGCCTTGGAGGAAGCTGATGGCTTGGGTCCTGAAGCTGTTGTGCTCGTCCTTCACCAGCAGCCACCCAGAGAGCAGCTTGTTCACCTGTGGAGAGAGGAGTCCAGAGAGAAAGCGCACAAAGGTGTCCAGCTGCCTGTCCTCTGCCTGCAGCGACCTCTGAACAGCACTCTTGAAGTGGTTGAGGAAGCCCAGCTTGGGCCAGGACATCCCACTCTCTGTGAAGAGGTCAAATATTGCCCTCTTTGCAGCCATGTAATAATAAATAGATGCCAAAAACTCCTGGATGGTCAGGTGGGGGAAGTAGTAGGCTGTGAAGGACCTCATCTCTTCTTTGAGCAGGAGCCGACTACACAAGCTGCTCTGCAGCAAGGAAAGGTCAATGCCATAAGCCTTTATGTCCTGCTCATAAAACACATATTTCTTTTTGAGCAGCCCATAGAAGGCCAGTCTGCCCAGGCTGCCCACTATCTTCTTGCTGATGTTCATGGCCTGCTCGATCCTGAGTGTTTCTCGTGGCTTTTCTGGCCAGTCACCACTCAGAGCCATTTTAAAATAATAGGAGTAGATCTCTGATAGGGTCTTGGGGGCGATGGTTGTTTCTTGGGATTGATCAGCTTTAGTTCTTAAGTAATAAGCAACTGAGGAGCCAGAAATCCAGCAAAAGCCAGGAACAGTGCACATGACATGTAATGGCCTGTTAGCCCTGATGTGGTGCAGGACTTGGCTGGATAAGTCTCTGTTGTCAGGAAACATCTGATCCAAGAAGTCCTTCATCTCTGCAGCTCCAAAACCTTGTATTTCCGTCATCCGGTCAACAAGCCCTCCAGGGATTTGTCTGGCTGCTGTTGGCCGAGATGTGACCCAGACAGAAGCCTCCTGCAGCAGGTTGCCACGAATAATGTTGGTGATCAGATTGTCCACTGGGACCTCCTTTTTGGGATCAGTGCACACTACTGTGTTAGAGAAATCCAAAGGAGTCTTGAACTCGTCCAAGCCATCAAGGATCAGCAGGGTCCTGGCAGCCCCAGCCGAGATACAGTTGGGCTCAGTGATGTGAGGGAAGGCCAAGGAGATGAGTCTTTCAACAGAGAGCTTCTCATAGGTGTTGAGCTCCCGGAAGGTGAGGGGTAGCACAAAGGTGATGGCCTCATTGATCTCCCCCTTTGCCCAGGTGTGGACAAACAGTTTCACCAGTGTGCTTTTGCCAATCCCAGCCACACCAATGGTGACAGAGATGCGAGGTGGGATGCTGACCTTGGAGAGAGGCAGGAAGAGCTTCTCCAGAGGGATGCTCTTGGACACGTTTCGTAGGCCTTTGGTGGCCTCAATCTGCAGGATGTCATGCTCCTTCTGCTGGATATCAGTCAAGCCTTCCACCAGCAGCAAGTCTGTGAGTCGTGGGAGGGGACATGTCTCCAAGCTATTCCTGTAGTAGCTTTTGAGGCTCTCCAGTTGCTTCTGCACCATGGGTTCTGCACAGAGAGAAATTAAATGGGGCAGAGTGAGGTGGAGGATGGTCACCACAAATGCTAATGAGAGACACTGCTTCACTTTTCTGCCACATCCACCCAGAGGGAAAACTGCACAGGGACCTTGTGTCTGGGCAGGAAGGTCTGTGCCAGGGCCCAGAGGCTTAAATGATCAAATGTCTCATTTGGTTTTGGAGACAGCCAGCACAGCTATCCCCAGGCCCTTGGACTAGGAACCCTCATGCCTTGGTCCTCCACCTTGTCCCATATTTGAACCTGAAATTCCACTGAGATGACAGGAAGGCACCAATGCTGCCCGGTCACCACTCACCTTCCATCAGAGGCTTCCTGTGACATGAGTGATCCCTGTGTTGGCAGCAGCACAGCCGTCCCACAGACCACTCCACATTCCCCCAGCTGGCTCACAGCATCAGTTGAGGCTCCTCAGCCTTTATCCATGTTCCTGATAGGAGAAGAGGGAAAGCATCAGGAGCAGCATGAGAGGGAGCCCACCTTGAGTTAACACGGTGCTGACTGTGGTTGAGCCAAAGTCCATTCTTCTGCTTTTGGCCAAGACCTGTGTCCCAGTGCTGTGGACCTGGCAGGGGCAGAGCCCACACCTCATGTGCCACAAACTTGGTGCCTTCATCACCATCACTTACTCCAGAGACTTTCTGTGGCACAGCAACTGTATTAATTGCCCAGATGGTGTCCCCGTGATGCCACCACTGTCACCGGAGGGGCAGCAGGGCTGTGAAGCAGTCGTGTTTTCCTTCTGTGTGTTGTAAAATAAGCTGTGGTGCAGCAGACAATGAGATGGAAAATCCGTTTCAGTTTCAAACCCACCTTGCAGCCATACAGAGCCTTTGTCGGGGCTTGCTGAGGCTGGCCAGCACCACATCCTGTTGCAGAGCTCTGCAAATGCTCCACTTTTGCAGCACTGTTGAATCATTGCCAAGAGGAGCATCTACTTGCTCCCCTCCCCACCCCTCAGCTGCTGCCAAACCACACTGAGGGTTTGGTGTTTTATTCTTAGGAAGTTTATCAGCTCACAGTCCAAGTGAGCAGCCTGACAGTGCCCCCAGCTTCACCTCTGTTAGCTGATGGCCCTGTGCTGTGGCCTATTCTCCAGCCCCAAAGTCATCTCCAGGCGTTGGCTATGTTCAGATGAGAACTTCCAGCCCTAGGGGTTACCTGACCAGGCTGTGATGCAAGTGCAGTGTGACAGTGCCCTGATCCATGTCCTGGCAGAGCATCCTTTCCCCACCTACATCTGACCCACAGATGTTCTAGATCCATGTGATCACCCCACCCAAAAGCCAACCTCTGTAACCCCTACAGAGATTCCAGCTGTTTCCAGAAGCTTCTGTGCAGCCTTACCAACAGGTTCAGGTAACACTTGTTTTATTTTGTTAAACTAAGCTTCTCCCAGGAAGGGCACACGTAGCTTAGCCATGGAAACTTGGTAGATTCTGGCCACTGTGTGTGGTTAGGTGGTGGTTGGTACATCCTCTTTTTAGACTCTTCCCTTCATCCTACTACCAGAAGATCCATGCTGAGGTTAACCTCAGCACCTAGTAGCTCATCCACCAGCTGTGCAATCGGTGGCCAGGCTGCAGAAAGGAGGAGAAGGCACAGCATTCTCCTGAGGTGTCTTTCTCACAGACCCCCCTGGCTGGTTCTCTCATGGAGACCCCTTCACAGCATGTGGAGTGGGGTAAGTGTCAAAGAGGATCTGGCTGACAAAGTCCATCCACTCCTGCCCAGATGGTTTGGACAAGCCCTTGTAGGTGCTTTGGTAGCTGGGTCCAAAGCCATTGTCTTTCTCTCCAAGAAGAGAACTCAAATCCTTCTGCTCTTTCTCTGCTGCTCAGCTCTGACCACCTGGTTTCAGAGGTGGCAAAGATCCACACTCCCCCAGGAAGGGATGGTGGCCCCACAGAAAAGCCCTTTTCTTCATACAGGGAGCAGTAGCTTGCCTTGCTCTTCAATCTCCAGGCAGTGGCTAAGTCAATTAAGATGCCATCAATGAAAGGAACTGGGCTAGCATTTTGCAGCAAAATCTTCACCCTTTGACATCCTTGTGTCTTTAATTTGCCTGGAAATGAAGTCTTTACACACTGCAGTCCCTAGGTCTCTCATCTTTGGCATGGAACCAAGAACACAACCAAAATGAAAGGGGTTTTGCTGCCTGCAGGGCTGCTCCCTTTCCTCTGCAACATGGCTGGTGAGAAAACCCCTTCTCTGGGGGAAGTCATGCTCTGACACCAGGGTTATTTGATGGTATCCTCTGATGATACTGGAATATGTGATCCTGCTGTCGGATGGGTCAGCTTCTGCCAAGGTGCCTGACCTGGGACAATAAGGCAGCAGAATTCATAAAGCAGCAGAATAAATAATGCAGGGTCTGCTGAGGTTTTTCTGCTTCCAGTAGAAAAGTTTCAGGTGCAACTCAGCTAAGGGTCTTCTCCATGTGCCACCATGGGCTTTGCAGTGCTGCTGGTTCCTCAAAGCCAATGTCTGTCGGTGATGTTTATACCCTGGTGGCACAGCACCCACCTCCCCCCACACTGGGCCTCTCTCGAAACACAGGAGCCCTGTCAGACTTCCCACCACTTCCTGGTGCCCTGACAATCTCAGGCTCCTTTACCAAGACGCCCTGAGAGCTTTTATTTCTTTCTCTTGCCCTGTTTCCACGCTGAACAGAGCCCCTTTCTGAGGTGGGCATGCTGCACACATGTGTCCAGCCAACATGTCCAACCACTCCCCATCCACCGGTGGGTTGAGAGCATCCCTAAGGTAGGATAAAGGCTGCCACCTTTTGGCAGAACTGAAAAGATTTCTCGCCGTTAATTTATGTTAATTAAGTAGAGCCACGAACTATCTCCTGCATTATACCCAGTTATGAAACTTGCAGGCAATTCTCTTGGCTAATTTTACCTATGGCTTTTAGTCTTTTTTATTTCTAATCCCAGCAAAATTCATTGCAGCCTGAGAGCAAACTCCTGTGCCAAAAAACTAAGCTCTGTACCAATTGCAGGTTTTTAGGTTTTTTTTTTACTGAAACTCCAACCAGAATAATACAGCCCAGACACAGCAGCAGTGAAATGGTGAGGTGTAGAGGCAAGGAGCCACAAAGGACCCCTGGTCTGAATGTTAACAGCCCCAGGACCTCATCTCACTAGTTGACAGCAAAGATCAATCTATAGATAATTCCAAACTGCTAAAAATTAAGCTACTATGAGAGCAAACACCTGGCCACACGTAACCCTTCTACACCACAGTCAAACCCTGGGTGCTGGTGGTGTCTCAGAGCATCACAGCACCCAGCCAGTGCTCCAGCTGGTCTCTGCCCAGCAGTCCCATATGTATAGGATATGTAGTGCCTGTGACAACCTTGGAGTGCTTAATTTACAGCAGGATTAAGCTTACCCCAGGCTCTGTGCCCATGCAGGCACCAGGGTGGGGTGCCACTGGGCTCCATCACCTCACCCTGCACCTCTGGGGCCTTCATAGTGCTGGGGGATCCCCTGTAGGTAAAAGGGACAAAGAAGGTACCAGCTGCAGCTTTGGAGACTTCAGTGATGCTGCTCCCTCCAGCAGAGCTCCATGAAGGCTCACTGAATGCCGAAGGGGAACACAAGAGTGCAGAGCCAGGACCCTGCCCTAGGCTTCGGTGCAATTTTGCACTAAAGATGTGGCTAATTGTCAACTCTTAATACAATAAATGTCGACTCAGTGTTGCTAATCTCATCCTTTCCTATTCACGGTATGTACTTGGGGTGGCTTTGTGAGGCTCTGAAGTGGGATGAATTCAGTCGGTGGCATTAACAATGAGGCAAGAGCTGCCACTGCAGGAGGTGATGAGGCTTTGTGTAGCCAGCCCGGGCTGCTGGTAATACTAGGCAAGTGACAACTGTGACAAGAGTCCCACTTGTGATCTTGTGACAAGGGCCAGGACCCCCACACTTCCAACACAGGTCTCCATCTCTAGGGGTTCAGAGCTGAGCACCACCACAGCTGCTCCTGCCACCAATGGTGGCCATGCCAGGGGCAGTCAGCCTCATCTCACCTGTCCCAGGAGCCTCTGCCCAGCTCCTGGCCTCACCATGTGCTGGCTCAGTGACTCCATTTCACATGACCATAGCAGCAAAGGATCTGCAGCAGCTTATCCTGTTCACCCCTTGGTTGGGAGGGCCAAACAAGACCACCCTGTCTCCCCACACCTCTCCAAAGCCCCACCAAAACCTTACCTGGGCTTTGTGCCACCTTCCCCAGGTCCGTGAGGGAGCAGAAGAGCAGGGATGGCATCCTCGTCACAGCACCTCTGCGTCCTCACTCTCTGCCGTCAGAGCTTTGCCTCCTCCTCCCCTGAAAGCTCAACCTCGCACTAGAAAAAGGAAGCCCTTCTTTTTAGTGGCTTCTGGAACTAAGAGATCCAATGTGGTGGTAGGATGTGGTGGCGATGCTCAAGGCAGCACCTGGAGAAGGTGGGTCTGGCTTCCCTGGCTGTCCGCCATAGCTGATAGCAGCCCAGAGGCTTTTTCTCTCTTTCAGTTTGCTCCTCGCCCCTTCCTGCACCCTGGGTCTCACTCGATCTTCCTTCCTGTCAGCACTGAGCAAAGTGATGTGAACTGATCTACCCAAAACCAGCAGCACATGGTGACCGCCCACAGCTCATGGCTCCCCACGACAGTGGGGCTGCTCAGTGCACAGCTTTTCCCAGACATGGCAAAGAAACCAGGCTGGACAACATCCAGGTCACACCAGACTCTTTCAGAGTAAAGCCACAGCTCATCCCTGGCCTGGGAGTGTGAGGGGTTTTGTTACATGCCAGGAATGCTGGGGAGATCCCATGGAAGAGGCAGCTTGGTTCTGTGCTGTACCACACATGGAAACATCTTCAGTCACAGAATTGAGTTGTATCTTGAAGAAGCAGACCAAAGGGGCAGGAATAAACTTTCCTTCCTCCAAAGCCCTTTTTGCTAGAACTTTGAGTTTCTCTCCCGAGAGGTGGCACCAGGGAGTCCTGGCACACAAGGAGACAGAGCCACCACCAGCAGCAGGACCAGCAGGATGATTTTGACCCATCTCTCAGAGAGCACAGCCTCTGTTCAGCATCTCTGGCTGCCCCATTGAAGCTCCTGAGGTGACAGAAGTCCCAAGTGTCATTGGAAAAGTGCTGGAGATGCCTCTGCTTGTTTTACTGGCCCATATTGCTTGGCAAGGGAGGGCTCAGGGACCATCTCCTGAGCTCAACAGGACACAGAAGTCATTTTCCTGGGGATGACACACCACCCTATGTCTGGAGGGAGCAGGTGGATATTAGGGAAAATTTCTTCACAGAATGTATTATCAAGCACTAGAACACGCTGCCCAGGACAGTGGTGGAGTTGCCATCTCTGGAGATATCTAACAGAAGAGCAGACACTGCTGAGGGACATGGGTTAGTGGTGGGATGGGCAGTGTAGATTGGTAGCCGGTCTCCATGATCTTGTAGGGCCCTTTCAACCTCAGCCTTCTGTGGCAAGTTGGAAGCCAAGTATTGGAGCACCACCACTTCTCCTGCCACCACTGAGGTGGAGGGATACAGCCCCTAATGGCCTCGAGGGGCAAGTCAGGCAGTGGCTCTCGGGTGGCTGAAGGATGAAGCATATGCCCAGCTACTGGATCACAGAATCGTAGGGCTGGAAGGGACCTTCAAAGGCCACCTAGTCCAACCCCTTGCAGTAAGCAGGGACATCCTGCACTACATCAGGTTGCTCAGAGTGTCAGCATGCCTGGCCTTGAATGTCTCCAGGGATGGGGCCACCACCTCTCTGGGCAACCTGGGCCAATGTCTCACCACCCTCATGGGGAAGAACTTCCTCCTTATGTCTCACCTATCCCTTCCCTGTTCTAGTTTCAAACCATTGCCCCTCATTCCATGGCTCCATGCCCTGGCAAACAGCCCCTCCCCAGCTTTCCTGTAGCCCCTTCAGGCACTGTGAAGCTGCTGTGAGGCCTCCCTGCAGCCTCCTCCTCTCCAGCCTCAACAGCCCCGGCTCTCTCAGCAAAAGGGTTCCAGCATCTTCCTCGTGACCTCCTCTGGCCCTTCTCCAACAGCTCCATGTCCTTCTTGTGCTGAGGGCTCCAGAGCTGTAAGCAGCAACTCCAGGAAGGGTTTCAGCAGGGCAGAGCAGAGGCAGTGTCACCTCTCGACCAGCCGCCCCCGCTGCGCTGAACGCCCGGCACCCTCAGAGGCGATGTCTGTCCCTCAGGGTCCGCTGTGGCGGGGCGGGGCCAGGCCGGGCGGGCGGGCCCAGGCCGAGTGACATCGGCGAGCGGAGCCGACTGCGTAGGTACAGCCGGTCCGAGCCGTCCGCAGCCAGGTCCAGCTCTCTTCTCACCGAACCGAGGTGAGAGGTGCCGGCCGTCCCGCTCATTCCCCGTCTCCGCGGCCCCGGTTCCGTGTCTCGGGAAAAGCCCCCCCGAGCTGGGTCCCTGCCGGGCCCGCACGGCGCTGCCACCTTCCCGCTTCTCGCCCCGCAGATCCCCGGGACCGGCGACATCGCCTCATGGCTGGGAAGAAGTTGATCGTGGTGTTCGGGGCCACCGGTGAGCGCTCGGGGAATGGCCCTGGGGAGGGGGGATCTGCGGCTCCGACCGGTGGGAGGGGAGGGAGAGAGGGTTTTAGGAGCCCCTCCAAGTCAAAGGGTGTCGGTAACTCCCAGGACACCCAGTTTCTAAGGTCCGGGAGTGGATTGGATTGAAAAGACCTTAAAGCCCCCCCAGTGCCACCTCCTGCCCTGGTCAGGGACACTTCCCACCAACCCCGTCCGACCTGGTCTTGAACCCCTCCAGGGCTGGGGCAGCCACAGCTTCTTTGGGCAGCCTGGGCCAGCCGATAGGGTTTGTCCCCAGCATCGGGAAGGTGGCACGGGGAGGATGGGTCACAGGGACTTGGTCTCTGTGCCCCAGGGAGAGCATGGGGACAGCCAGTTCTGTCTGGCAGCCCTGGGCTCGGCTCCTGGGCTCTAAACTGCTCCGTGTCTACAGGGGCTCAGGGGGGCCATGTGGCCCGGGCTCTGCTGGATGATGGGACCTTCAGTGTCCGAGCAGTGACACGGAACCCTGTGAAGAAGGAAGCGAAGGACCTGAAGCAGAGGGGAGCTGAGGTGGTGAAGGCAGATCAGGATGATGAGAAGTCCCTGGAGCTGGCCTTGGCTGGTGCTTACGGAGCCTTTATTGTCACCAACTTCTGGGAGCACTGCAGCAAAGAGAAGGAAATAACGCAGGTACCCATGATTGCTGGGACATGTGGAATGGTCTGAGGGAGGGAAATCAAGGGACAATCGTGTGGCATCAGGCTGGATGGAGATCATAGGACAGATCGTAGTCCAACCCTGCCAGCCCAGATGGGGACAGTCTGGAAAAGTCCCAGGGCCTCACACACAAACCAGGTCCCCAATCCTGCAAATCCAGAAGCTGTTCCCTGTTCCTTCTCAGCCATGTGGCTCCAAGATCTGGTGCCTGCAGGGAGTTGCTAAATGCCCCAAGTTGTGGTGTGGTGGAGACCATGACTTGGGAGTCAGAGCAGCAGGAGTGGAAAGTCTTAGCTCCTCAGACTTTTCCCAGGGTTGAGCCTTGGCTTCTGCACTCAGTAGATCTCTGCACTTGCAGCTTTGGGATCAAAATACGCTGTGGTGTCAGCAGTCCTAGAGCCTTCCACATGGGTGGTGTTCACCCCCAGGAGAGGTTTCACAGGGTGACGTGATTGCCACACCCAGGTAGCAGCCAACAAAAGATAAGATGTGTCAGGGCATATGTGTTGCCCCTGGCAGATTTTTAAGGGTGGTGTTTGCGTGTGTGGTGGAGGAGTTGGTGACAAAGCTGGAGGGCATGTCACCTTTCTAGTGTCGAAGGATGTAAGTAGAGGACTGCTCTACCTGGGCAACTCACAGGGGCTTAGGAGGTATGTTCAGCTCTGGTTAGAGCTGAGGACTTCAAGTACCAGGAGCTAAGAAGCTCGCTCAGCTGGTATCTGTTGGATGTTGCCCTCCTGCCCAGTGCAATGAAGGGAAATTATGGAGGGGGTATGATGAGACCTCTTGTATGTCCCATTCGCCTCTTCACTCCCAGCTTCACCCTTCATGCAGGGAAAGTGTCTTGCTGATCTCTCCAAGCGCCTGGGTCTGCGCCACGTTGTCTACAGTGGCCTGGAGAACGTGAAGCAGCTGACTGGGGGCAGGCTGGAAGTGCTCCACTTCGATGGCAAAGGCGAGGTGGAGGAGTACTTCCAGCAAATCGGTGTTCCCACCACCTCCATTCGACTGCCCTTCTACTTCGAGAACTTCCTCTCCATCTTCAAGCCCCAGAAGGCCTCACAGGGTGATACCTATGTCCTGGGTATGACAGAACCTCTTGCTCTCCAGTAGTTCTTGTCTGCTCCCACTGCTCACAGGCTCACTGCAGGGTGGAGGGGCCACTAAGGCTGCAGGGAAAAAGGAGTCTGTGACAGCTTGACCACAGCAAAATGCAGCTGCATTATAGTCCTGCAGACATCTTCCATAGAATCACAGAAAAACAGTTGGAAAGGAACTTCAAAGGCCATCTAGTCCAACCCCCCCGCAGTGATCAGAGACATCCTGCCCTACATCAGGTTGCTCAGAGCCTCAGCAAGCCTGGCCTTGAATGTCTCTTGGAATGACAGCCCCTGGGTCTCTCTGGGCAACCTGGGCCAGAGTCTCACCACCCTCACGGGGAAAAACTTTTCCTAATGTCCCATCTAATCCTGCCCTGCTCTAATTTCAAATCACTGCCCCTTGTCCTGTTGCTTCATGCCCTGTGAAATGGCCCCTCCCCAGCTCTCCTGCAGCCCCTTTCAGGCGCTTGGAGGCCACTGGGAGGTCTCCCCGCAGCCTTCGCTTCTACAGGCTGAACAGCCCCAGCTCTCTCAGTCTGTCCTTGGAGCAGAGGGGCTTCAGCCCCCTGATCATCCTCATGGCCTCCTCTGGACTCTGTCCAACAGCTCCATGTCCTTATTGTGCTGAGGGCACCAGAGTTGGATGCAGTAACTCCAAGTGGGGTCTCACCAGGGCAGAGTAAAGGGGCAGAATCACCTCTATCTTCTCTTTGGTGGTCTTCAAGAAAGAAGTGAGATCTGTGGTGCTGAGGGCTGCTTTGCAGATCCCAGAATGTCTCTGGACGCCCCAGTCCCATCTGGGCAAGTCATGGTGCTGCTTGGCTGATCATGGTCTCTACAGGTCTTGAAAGTTCCAGCTGTATCTGTGCTCTAACTTGGAAACAATTTCTCCCCTCCAGCACTGCCCATGGGGGACATCCCCATGGATGGGATGGCAGTGGAGGACATCGGGCCTGTTGTGGTTAGCCTGCTGAAGTCCCCAGAGGAGTACATTGGCCGAGTGATGGGGCTGAGCACTGGGAAGCTCACCGAGGCAGAGTACGCTGCCATCCTCTCCCAGCAGACGGGCAAGACTGTGACAGCCAGCAAGGTAGGAAGAGTCCCTTGATGTCTGTGGTGTGCTTGAGGAAAGGGGGAGCTGCCTCAGGCATCTGCAGATGTCTTGGGGTTGGGGGGGAACAATCCTTGCACCTTCCCAACAGCTAGGTTCCTGCCCAGGCTGCCACCCCAACAGCACTCCCAACATTTCCTCTTCGTCCAGAATGATGGAGGGTCCTGTCTGGGGGCTGAGCACAGGAATGGAGCACTGGCAAAACAAACGCTGTTGTGCCCCCATCAGGAGCTGCTGGGGTGAAGGACCCTCACTGGTCTATGTATGGGTTTGGTGTGATGCTGCACAGGTGTCCAGGATCCATCTTACTCCCCCTGCATGCAGCTGGATCACACCTTGTCCCCAAAACCTCCTTGTTGGTGTTGTCAATGGGGCAACTCCTGTCTGCAGAGTGTGTGGGGGCACCCAGGCTGGTTCTAAGGGATAAGCCAAGAAACAGGAGGTTTCCAAAAGAGCCGGGGCCTGCAGGCTGGTAGGGCTGGGCACCTACAGAACAGGTCTCTGCTGTCTGCCACTCCCTTCAGCACAGTGTGCTGTGTCACCCTTACGCTGCTCCTGACCTCTTCCTTGCCCTAGGACTTGGGTTTGTTTTTCGGTTTGTGGTTTGAGTTGTGCTGCTCCACTGGGGCAGCAGAGACAGTGGAGGAGTGTGGAAACCACTCTGAAGAGCAAACTATGTTTCTGTAGCAACCAAGCACTTCAGAGGCTCACTGCAGGTCCTGCTGTCTCGGGGTCAAATAAGCAGCTCATTTCTCCCCAGAGCAGTGCAGAAGCCACAGTGGGTCCCTTGGTGCTGCAGGCTGGGAGGTGGGTCCCTTGGTGCTGCAGCCTGGTTCTCCAGAGCTGTCCTTGCTCCTGGTTTCTTAGTTTGTGCCCCAACGCTGCTCTTGGCCTCTGCAGGGTGCCAGAGCCAGGTGCTGGGCTGTTCCCTGCCAGGGAGGGCTTCAGGGTGCTCAGTGGCACTGCCACTGCTGTGGCTTCAGTGGCGGGGAGGGGGGACACGTGGACAACTGTCTGGGGACAGACACAGACCAAACTCTTGAGTGTCTGTGTAGCATGTTTTTACTATCTCCTTCACCCCTTACGCTGCATCTGGAATGGGGAGGATTGGTGTCAGTATTGATCACATAATACTGGACTGCTTCATCCCATTTCACCAGCACGTTCTAGTGAAGATTTTTCCTTTACATCACCCCAGCACTAAAGCTCTTCTCACTAGTGGCAGTAACATGGCACCTCTTTAGACTCTTTGCAGCCTCTGCCCTGTGAAGACTCTGGGTCTTGCCCTACACCCCCTCCTCCTTTTCTTTTTGCAGATCACCCCAGAGGAGTACGAGAAAGACAGCTCCCCTGGGGCCAAGGAGCTGGCTGCTATGTTTCGTTTCTATGCCCTGAAGCCAGACCGCAACGTGGACTTGACCATGAAACTCAACCCCAAAGCCCGCACCTTCTCTCAGTGGGTGGCAGACAACAAGGCTGCCTTCTGAGCCAGCCTTCCCTCAGCTTCCACCTTCATCAGGAGGGGACCCATGCTGAGTCACGATGCCTTGGTGAAAGGCTGAGGGAGAGCTCTGGTCCATACCCTATGCTCCAGGGCTCCCATGATTAGTAGAGGTTGCTTTAGATATAGAACCACAGGGAAAGGGTGTTTGGCTGCGGAGGGAGGGCGGACACAGGAAAAGGGCTTGTTCAGGGAGGTGTTTGAATCTCAGGGAGGTGGTTTGTTTAGTGATTCATGCTTTTAGGGCGGTTTACTCTCTCCTATTTCTCAGGCAGCTCTGAGCCTGCAGCACCACTCAGTGGGCTGAACGTGTAGTGCTTCTGGGTCCCAAAGTGCAGAGAAGGCACCGCTGCCACCCCAGGTACCCACACTACACCCATCCTCACCAGCCGGTGCTGGATCCTGAGGAACCAGGAACCACTGGGGTTTCTCTGGGGGCTGGCTTCAGGCTGAGCCAGCGGGCAGAGCCACACACCTGGAACAAGACCTTAGCTCCAACCTTGGCAAAAAGGTGTGCTGTGTGAGATCCTGCACGATGCAACACAAAAGCTAAACTCCATTCCTTATCTTTGAGAGCTCTGGCCTCACAGAGCTAATCTCAGTCACTCTCCTTGTGAGTCCAATGTAACTTCTGCAATATCACCCAACCTTATGATTTAAGACCACAAAAGGCTCCTTGGCCCCCACTGGCTCAGCCAGCCCAACTTGGCAGCCTGCACATGTGCTTAAAGTCAGTCACAGGCACCAGTGAGGGGCTGAAGGCATCTGGTCCTTGCCTCTCCTTATCTGAGCCTTTAATTCCCATGACTCAGGGAGGGAAAGTGGGTGGCAGGCAAGGTGGGAAGAGCAGACAAGGCACAGCATGCATTAAATATCTTTATGAAGTCCATCTTATTTACATGGATGATCACTTTACAGATGGGTTAATCAGGTGGCAACACGTGCTTTTATTTCCACAAATTCTAGAGGGCAAGACTTAGCCATGTCCTTGGTTAACTTGGGGCTGATGGTACCTGCCTGGTGTAACTAACAGCAGCAGGCTGCAGCAACCATGAAGATACTCACTGCAAGGGCTCTGTTCTTCCTGGAAGAAGCAACCTACTTCACTTGGCTTCTTATACACATAGAACAATGACTCTCTGACCAATCATTTGTGCTAATGCATTAAAAGGCTTTGTCCCAAACTGGCAAAGGGTTTGGTGATAAACTCATATCCATTCAGAAGAGAGAGCAGTTTGTGTTGTAACTCTAATTTGGGAGTGTGGGAGAGAAACCTGAGGCTGAGTGCAGATTCCATCCCTGCTCTTTGTGCAGGAAATCAGCAGGACTAAGAAACCCCCCCAGTGCTGAGGGAGCCAGGGTGGCTGTAGGGAGACTTCCCTCTAGGAGAACTGTGTAGGACAGCTGTGCTTAAACCTCATGGACCCACCAGCTCTCCTGGGAGCAGATGAGCAGTGGTACGTTCACATGGAGCTTTTAGAAGAGCACAGGAGCAAGCAGCAGGCATCTCAGGCTGCTCCACTCTGTTCTAGAAAGACAATTTTTATCTCATATTTCCACTGTTCTGGGTTTTAAATAATACTTCAACTTTAATTTTTACCAAATAAGCTTCCAGCAGCAGTAGGGACTGTGAAGCAACCCAGAGAGAGAGGCACATTTCTACAAAAGGGGCATTTTCCTTCATTACCGTGTCCTAAGATGGCAAGTGGGGTTTTCATCCCATGACGACTGTTGGTGCCTTGGTAGTTTGGAACTTTTCCATCTGAAGATTCTCACTGTGCAGCTGCCTGACCTCTCCATTCTCCAGAGCCTGCTGCCAGGAGGAGTCACAGCTGCTCTGCTGCTGATGCTGCTGCCTCTTAGCTTCCAGTAGAGCGCTTCCCTGTGGTAGAAACCAGAGAGAAACTGAGTCTTTCCTGAGCCAGATCCACCCCTGAGGAACACAGACCTTCCCCACCTGCCCTCCTGCTTTGGGGACAGACAGGTTTGAAGCCTGTGGTGACAAGACACTGAGCTCCTGGATTCCAGGACTCCACAGATGATGACAAGCCCCCAGTGCTGCCGTGCAGCTCCCTGAGCTGTGACAGTGCTGTGGCAGAAGCTTTACTACCAAGACCGTCCCTTCCTGGTGTCCTAAGCCCCAGCATAAGAGTGAGTCCAACCGTGCCCCCCAGCAAGCCCGGGCTTTGTGTTGGAGGCAGAAGTTTCAGCTTTATCAGTAAATAGGAACACCCTGGGTGCTTTGACTGGGGTACAGCCACTGAGCAGAGGAGGAAGCAGAGCCACAGGGGAGGCCAGTGACCTCCCTGAAGCTGTAATCCAGCGTTTTTCCTGCAGCAACAATGCCATTTAATCCCTGGCTTTTTGCTCCAGGGGACAGCTAGGGCTTTTCACACCGGGTGGCTGGAAGGCCTGAGGCTAAGTGAGAAGCAAAGCTGGGCTTTTGCGGCTCCTACCTCCCCAAAAGGCACAAATTCTGCTTAGTGCGGGAGAAAAGACAACAATAAAACATGAGAGGCCTCCTACCTCGGACAGGATGTCAGGAGCTAAACATTTTCTTAAGTTTGGAAAGGAATCCCTCCTTGTTCTCCTCAGCCTCAGGCCTATCCTCGCCTGCGGCAGCGCTAGCCTTGGCCCTGCCACCTGGACACAAACAGCAAAGGGATGCAGTCAGATACATCCCCCACCAGCAGCCAGCACCCCTCACTAACTCAGAGAGGGATATTTTAGCTGGGGAATGGTCAAGTCAACTGGTTTTGGCAGCATCCTCCTGTGCAGGGCTGCACCTCGAAAGGGAAAGCACTGGAGAGACAGATCCCAGAAGATGGAATACCGTTCCCACCCCTTTTCCCCAGCCTTCCAACTGGCAGGGGAATCTCCTGTACAGTTGAGTCAAGAACCCCAAAGGCTTTGGGAGCAAGCACTCAGATTTGAGAGTCTGTCACTAAAAAACAGTTAGCTGTACAGGGGGAAAAAAAAGCTGTCTTGGGGGTCCCTGGCACCTTCTCTCCTCCTGTTTCCTGGTCGTGTTGTGACCCTTTAGAGCAAAGCAGTGCAAAACCATTCCAGGATCCTGCTGCTTGTCATTTCAAACAGTGCTTAGATAATAGAAATGAACTCAGGCTAGAATGAAGAAGGCTACAAGTATTTGAGAACAAGTGGGCAGACAAGGAATCTTAATGGCAGCAACAAGCAAAGTTTTCCTGCACAAACAGCTCCTGAGAAATTGTTTATCCCTACAGGAGTGGCTACACCAAGACCACAGGAATCCTCTTTGCTCATCTGCTTTTTCTAAAGTAAAATCATCAAGACCCTGAATCCTCCTCCAGCTTTCTTTGCACACAGAGAACACAAAGTCCAAACTTCCCTGTCCTCCCCCAGCTCAGTCCTGACCTCAGACTGATGCAATGGAGTGAAATATGGAGTCCTGAGGCAGAGGCACTGGGGTGTTTCTCCTCTCCAGAGCAAGGACAGACTTCCAGCAACAGCCTGTCTCTAGACTGCAAACTAGTGGTGGTTTTAACCCCCCCTCTCACTGCTTCACTGCAGTAAAACTGTCGGGTTTGCCCACTAACAAGTCTGGAGAGCTTTTTCTTTCCCCCTTTGGCACATAAATGCCTTCTAAAAGCTAGAATGAAGCTTGTGTGCTTTTTCAAACTTTCCCTTGCTGCTGAGGCAGACCTTTTATGCTCACCCTCCTTGGAAAAGATCTAACCTGCGTGTTATGAAAGCAAAACAAAAGGTAACTTTGGTAAGCATTTGCCAGACTCTGCCTTCCAATATCCTGAAATTCTGCCTGTATTCCTCAGGCCTTGGCATGTGTATTAGAGAAGATGCAAGTTCTTGGGTATGATTTACCCATGTGCAGACAAAAAAGTCCTTTTTGATTTCAAGCATTAAAGAAATCCAACCAGCCTTCAGAAGTTCATTATTCCAGTATGAGGAAAATAAAATCTGTTTTCCAGTAGCTAAAGAAAAACTCTTGGTTTAGTATTTTGCCTTGAGATGTTACTGATGCCTCACCCCTGAAACTTAAAAACACAAAATTGCTGCATCTACTTTTTAGTCCTGAGCTGAAGAGCAGCTCTTACCAAGCTCCCAGCTGACTCTGCTCCCTCCATCAGGCTGAACACTGGCTCCTGACCCAATGCTTGGTACCAATGAATTCCCCTGCACTGGGGTTCGTCCAGCAGCTCAGAGCAACCCTGACAGCAGCAATCCCCCTAGCTTTCAAGGAGAAATGTCCCTGCTGCACATAGAAGCACAACAAAGAAGGTCACACTGAAAACTGGCCTCAAACATGTTCTCTTTTCCTAGCCCTTCTACTAGGAGAAGTTACTCCTGGCACAGAGGCAGAAGCTGGGAGCAGAAACCATTCATCACTCCAGACAGAGTCAGCAGAACTTGTCAGGACACTGGAACAGCTCAATACTCACTTTCCATTCACATGCAGTAAGTGTTTGAGTAAAGCCTCCTTGCTTTGTCCTACAGCCTATCAACATCTCAGTAAAACTATTCCCAAAATAACACATTCAGCAGGTTGTATCTCCAGGTGACCCTGGCTCACCTTCCTCCCCAGGAGTCCCTGGGAAGCTCTCTGTGCTACCATGCCAGCTCCATGAGGAAGGAGCCCCAGTTTCCACTACTCACCTGATGCTGTGTTTGTCACCCCATTCACTGTGCCCTCTACATCTGCCTCGTCCTCTGCATAGCTCATCATCAGGGCTCGTTGGCGATCTGTCAGTCTCCTGTGGGTGGAACAGAGGCATCAGCTACAGCTGACTTTAAGGACAGATGTATCTAAGAGAGTCTGCAAATACAGAACATGAAGCAACAGGACATGGGGCAATGGTTTCAAACTAGAGCAAGGCAGGATTAGATGAGACATTAGGGAAAAGTTCTTCCCCATGAGGGTGGGGAGACACCGGAACATTGGAAAGCCTACCTCATCTTAGAATTAAAAGCAGAGTGAGAAATTAATCATCTTGGTAAAGCAATAAGGAATTTTCACCAAACAGAACCCTGTGTTAGCTCTACTTACTGAGGAACTTTTATCTTTATGTGGATGTAGTGGTCTCCATAGCCGTAACTGTTAACCTTGGGGATGCCTTTCCCACTCATTCGAATTCTCTGGTCAGGTTGAATACCAGGGGGTATCTACAAACAGAGGTGTTACATCTATTACTCTGGTTTAATCATTTATACAGAAATTACATGTCTATAAAAATGAACTACTTCTTCGGCAAGTTTCAAGTAGGATGGGAGAGATCTGATAAGTTCATACATCTGGACACAGAAGCATTAAGTGAGGGCAGAAAAGCTTTTGAAGAATCTAACAGTCTGTAGACCTTGAATAGGCTTTGTCCAGCAATCCAAATCCACCCAGCCCTTCAACTCCCAGCCCCTACAGTGCAATAAAGATGGCAAGACCTAACAGGGCACTACCCAATGCCCAGTCCTGAAGAAGCCCAAAAAGACTGCAAGATTGGGAGCCCTGCATCCACCTTTGCAGGAAAAGAGAAGCCTCTCCTGACACTGATTTATACCCAAGCTCTTCCCTGTAATGTTACTTACCGTGATATTGATTGTCTCGTACAAGCCTTGACACCTGGCTGTGCCTCCCAGAACAGCCTGTGCTACTGAAATGAGGAGATCTGAATGGATATCTGCCCCGTTTCTTCTGAACACAGAACTTTTTTGAACCTGAAAAGGCAGCAAGTTCCAAAGAGAAGTCAACACACTGTATCACCAAGTTCTCACGGTCAATTGCTTGGAAGGTTCTCAGAAGAAAATATACCAGAATGCTGCAGTCAAACCCTTTGCAATCCACATGCTTAAGACACAGGTTAGTATTTGTTTTTTCAGAAAAACCTAGATCTGGACATAACAGACATTAGCCAGAGACTCAGGAAGGTGTCTGCCTCCCCTCTCAGCACCTCCTTCCCCTCATCTGTTACTAATATATCTTTGTCACTGTGATTCTGCAGCAGCAGAGAAGACATTGTCCTGCCAGAACCCTGATCAGGGGAAAGCCAGAAGGACACAAGCATCTTTGCAGCAACCTCACAAGCTGAAAGAGAATTAAATCATCCTGCACCACAAAAAAAACACTGAAAAAAATTTTCCTCCCTGACCGAGATGCAAGTGACAGGAGAAGAGGTAGAAAATGTGCGCAAAGCAGCACTGAAGTTGTATATGCAAATGAAAACTTTGCCCATGAGAACCCTGAGGTTCTCACAGCCCTCTTCGGCATTCCAACTGCCAAGAGATGGCTCCTTCACATTTCCAGCTCAGAGATTTGTGGCCTGAAGAACCAGCTCTGCATTTTAATGCATGATGCCTGGAAGGGGCAGCTTGGTTCCTCATGAGCAGATCATCCACCTTGTTACAATGCAGATCTGCTGCTGTGGCAGCGGGTCAGGTTACTCCACCTCTCTCCAAAGATCACTCGATCTTCCTTTTTCATCCCTCAAGGGAACAAGGAACCAACTTAATTACTGAAAAGAGCTGACAATATAATTATACATACCCTGAACGTGATGAAAATTTCTTTCTTCCCCACAGGCATCCGAACTGTCTGTCCGTCCTCAACACCTGCCAACAGAAAAGAGAAATGTTACCCCATGTTACAGTCCATGAAAACCTGTAACTCCTGCCATGCCTAAAAACTCACAGCAGCACACACACATCCAGCAGCAGGAAGCACAAGACCCTCTGGCAAGCAGCACAAAAACAGTCTCCTCAGGAGACCAGGAACTGTGGCCAAAGGAAGGAGGTGTCAGCACATGCTTGTACCTCTGAAGTGATCACAAGGCCCTTAAGCACACTCATTATTTCCCTCTCTACAGAGTCCTCCAAGGAAAGGTATCAGAGTAAGGAACACTGGGCAGCCTCTGTACACTGCAGGAAAATGCCAGGCTGCTCACCCAGGGTGGTCTCAAAGAAGCAAGTCTTCAGCCCCACCACTCATTTTATCCTCCCTGGTGAGGAAGGCAATCAGCATGCTTTCTGAAGACAAGCTAAGGCTTTCAAGATTCCCACCAAGGACAAACAAAAGACCCAAGGCAACAAAACCTTTTGAGAGCTTCACTCTTCAAATCCTGCCCAGAAAGATCCATACAAGAACCAGCATGGACCTTTCAGCTCAGGAAGCTCATGGTACTGAGCAGCCTGATCCAGTGGGAGGGGTCCTTGCCTATGGCAGGGGAGTTGGAACTCAATGATCTTTAAGGTCCCTTCCAACCCGAACTATTCTATGATTCTGAGGGCAAAGCAACCACTCATATCCACAGCCAGAGGCTTCGCCTCCTTACGAGCCCTTTTAAATGCCAACTTATCAACATGGTTCCTTCTTAAGATGACTCTTCTACAGAGCACAATGCTCTTACATCCATACCTGGCAAAGATCAGCTATGCTTTGGAGCCAACTGGCTCACTGTTGATCCAGTAGAAACAAATAACTAGGGTTATTCAGCACAATCACAGAACTAACCAGCTGGCACGGGAACCATCACTGTCTTCTTCTGCTTGGTTTGCCCTGTTCCTCGACATACCACACAGGGGGTTGTTATGATGGAGCCACGACCACTGCACCGCCGGCACGTGGATCTCATTACAAAAGGGCCAGTGTTTATCGTCTCCTGGTGAAGAAAACAGATCACACAAATGTTTAGCACCAAGATGATACCTTTAGCAAGGGCTGGAGCAGAAATCTGTCTCAAAAATCCAAAGAGACTGCTGCTTGTGAGAATCTGGACCAGATTCAACTACCATCATGTTCTGATTTCCATCAGAAACCATCACTGCTTTGAGCAAGTCTTGCTGTAAGAGGAAGGAAGTGCCTATTAAGATCAAATCCACATTAACTTGGTCTCACCCAAGATAAGCTGTAGTGAGAATTTGTCACTGTGGGAGAGGATGATTTGCTCCAGCAAGGAAAAGCATGGCAGAACCTGTGTCTTAAAAGGCACTTACCATGCCAGTGCCATTGCAGTAGTGACAGCGTTGGGCTTTGGTGCCAGGTTCATGTCCTTTGCCATTGCATCGCTCACACGAGTCAGTGATGTTCACCACAATCTCCTTGTTAACACCTTTGGCAGCTTGGGTGAAGGTCAGATCCATGATATACTGCAGAGGAAACATGATCATCAATCCACAACTGATGCATAACAGGGTCTTAAACAGACTTAAACTGGTTTAAGCCAAATACCAAACAATGCTTAAAATACATTCAGCTGATGACAGGAAAAGAAACTTATGGATGCCTGACTCGGTCAGAAAGCTTCGCTCATCTGAGGAAGCAATAATCTGCCTCATATCACTGAAAAGGGGTACAAAAGGAGAGCAGACATTGCAGGAATGACCACACCACCAGTCTGATGGGCAGCTGGGTAGCAGAAATGAGATCTAAAAATAGAAAAGGAAGTGAAAACACAAGTTCAAGTATTTTTCTGCTCTTACTATTCTAAAGGCATCACTTAATGGAAATGCAGCAACATTTCCATGGTGAAGGCTTTCAATCCCACTGACAGCATCTGCTTCTCTTCAAAAAACTCTTTATTTACCAGGACAAGTCATCAGCAAAGATGCACAAAATACAAAATTGTGCTTAGAATACAAAGTCATTTTCAGTAAAGCCTGAAGAACCCAACACCAAACATTTCTGAAGGCTACATATGAACCAACAACAGAGCATTTAGCTGACTTGGGCTTTCTTTCATTATGGTCTCCAGTGCAAAGTTAAGTCAATTAAGATGCAAAATTAAGCGGCGGAACTTAACGCTGAAAGACTTGTTTTATGGTTAAAAGGTACACCACATCAAAGCAGATGTATGTAAACCAACATACAGCAGAAAAGATGCCTTAATGAGAATGAATTGTTTGGCAGCACCAGTGTCAGTAAACAGCAGGTGAAGTAGCTGAAATCCAGAAAAAACAGTACCTGAAGGGGCTACAGGAAAGCTGGGAAGGGGCCATTTAACAGGGCATGGAGCGACAAGATGATGGACAATGGTTTGAAACTATAGCAGGACAGGGTTAGATGACACATTAGGAGGAAGTTCTTCCCCATGAAGATGGAAGACACTGGTCCAGGTTGCCCAGAGAGGTGGTGGAGGCTCCATCCCAAGACTAGGCACGGTGAGGATCTAAGCAACCTGATCTAATGCAGGATGTCCCTGTTCACTGCAGGGGGTTGGACTAGATGCATTTTCAAGATCTCTTCCAACTCTGTGATTCTATGAAAAATATTGTCTGGAGGCACTGAGGATGTATCTACACCCCCTTATCAAAAACAGGTGACTCTCCCACCCATACAATACATTCACACACTGACATTCCCATATTCTCTGCTTAAGCTCACACACAGAGCACCCTGAGACAGACCACTGTCCCTCGCCAGCTTCCAAGCTTTCCGTATTCTCTGAAGAGAAATGCCTTTCCATACCTCCTGTGGCTGGTCAAAGACATTCTGAAAGTCGCCAAAAGGGGATCCTGAAAACTCCCCGAAGATTTTTCTGAACAGCTCTTCCGGATCGATGGAGGGGCCGCTGCTCCAGTACTGCCGCCCAGTGCCAGCGCCGCCCGCACCGGGATCAAAACTGGCTGTGCCATAGGCATCGTACTGCTTCCGCTTCACCTCATCGCTCAGCACCTGACAGGGAAAAGCATGATGCCATCAGGACACTGCACACATCCCCACCAAATGGGCAGCCCAGAGAACTCAAAGCTACTGGCACTATCGCCTTCAGCCCATGTTCTCAAACCTTCTCATCTCGAGAAGGGCCATTCCCACCTCTCGGCAGAGTAGCGAATTACTAAAAAGCTCCTTCTTCTCTCAGCTCAGGATCAGAAAAACACCAGCTTTCTAATTTATAAGCCTCAAGACGACCTTACACTGCATGATTAATAATAAATCTCTATCAGGTGAAAGCTGGACAAAAAAGGTCTTCCCCATGAGGGTGGAGAGACACTGGAACAGATTGCCCACAGAGGTTGTAGAGGCCCCATCAAACTTGGGCAGGATCAAGGCCAGACTTGCTGAGGATCTNCACTGCAAGGCCAGACTTGCTGAGGATCGGAGCAACCTGATCTAGTGCAGGATGTCCCTGTCACTGCAGGGGGCTGGACTAGGTGGCCTTGGAAGGTCCCTTCCTACTCTGTGGCTCTATAAGAGCAGTGAGACAAATCTGAAAATCAGAAAGAGCAAAAACCAGTACAAGATGTTAAACAAGCTGAAGAGCAGGAAGAAACAGTGCTGGGGGAGCACAGCAGCAGGTACCTCTTTCTCAGAACATCTTGTGTTACCCATAAATCACTTGGCTGGACAAGGCACTGAGCAGCCTGATGTAGTGGGAAGTGTCCTTGCCTATGGCAGGGGGTTTGGAACTCAGTGATCTTTAAGGTCCCTTCCAACCCAAACTATTCTATGATTCTATTTAAGCTGACCAATATTTCCACAGCTGTGACCACTGCTTAGAGCAAGCACAAAATCCAAGACCCCAAAACACATGCAGCTACACCAGATACTTGGGCTAAAAAGTTTCCTGAAGACAGCACAAGGACAGAGGTGCCTCAGCTTGAAGTGCAAGACATCAAACAGCCGTGGTTGTAGCATCAGCACACACAAGAAATCCCCTCAACATCTACCCTCTAATCCTTCCTCCTGCTTATCACAATAAGCCCCTGTAAATTACCTCATAGGCTTCTGCCAGCTGAGAGAACTTCTCTTTGGCTTTAGGGTCATCCTTATTTGTATCGGGATGGTATTTCTTTGCCAGCTAAAGGACAAAAGTCAAACCATTAGAGGCAAACAGAAGCAATCTGGCTTTTGCATGGCCCATATGGCAGAAAAAAATGTATCAGGTGGAACCTGGCATTGCACTGTCTGCACTTTACAGAACTAAACTCTTCATTTTCTTTTATAATCCAAACAGAAGGAGCTACAAGAGCTGCTCCTGACTCTCCCAGCAAACACTTCTGTAAGGAGACCCGAGATGAGGGTGCAGACAAACCACGCTTTGTAGGAGCTCCGGGTCAGGCTCTCCCACCTCCCCCAGCCCCTGGGCACACGAGGGTCCCGGGGCCGCTGTGCGGGCGCTGCCGTGCCGTGCCTGGCCCCGCTGCGGGACGTGCCTGGTAGTAGGCCTTCTTGATCTCCTTCTGGCTGGCGGTGCGGGGCACCCCCAGCACCTGGTAATAGTCCTCCTTGGCGCGGGCCGCGGCGCTGCTGTGGAAGAAGGAGGAGGAGGCAACGGCGGAGCGGTTGGTGCCTGCGGGAGAGGAAGGCAGAGGGGCCGAAGGTGAGTGCAGGCGGCGGGGAAAAGACACCGGGCCCCCGTACCTCACACCACCCCGCGTCCCCGGCGCCCCGCTCTCACCCGCCACGCAGAGCCCGGCGCGGAGCGGCGAGAAGCGGCGGGAGGCGGGCAGGCTGCCCAACCCCCGGAGAAGCCAGACGAGCGGCAGCCGCCCGTCCCTCGGCCCGCGGCTCCGCAGGGAGGAGGCGGCGGCCGCGGCGACCGGTCCCAACCAACGCGAGGAGCTCCCGGCCGCCATCTTGGCCCGCGGGCAGCAGAACGCCTGCGCGGGAGGGGGCGGAGGGCACAGCGCGCATGCGCAGTAGAGCCGGCAGCCGGCCCTCGGCGCAAGCCGGTACTGCGCGTGCGCTCTGTCATCCCGGGGAAGCTGGGGGGGGGGAATGAGGCGGGGGAGTGGAGGAGGCGGCGGGATGTCATCTGGCGGC
>VZTY01019744.1:138703-182313 GCA_013400935.1 Turnix velox
CCTTTTAAGAGGGTCTGGGGAGGGTCTGGGGGAGCCGCCGTATCGGGGTAGGGAGGGACCGCCGGTGCCGCTCAGGCAGCCCGGACGCCTCCCCGGGCTGGGGACAGTGAGGGGCCGTGCTCAGCGCGGAGGGGCGGACCGAGGCTGGGTGAGGGCGGGTACCGGGGCGTGTCCGCCGGCGGGGCTGATCCCGGAGTGTCGCTGAGCTGCTCAGTGCCACCGGATCACCATGAACCGCTTCAAGGCGTCCAAATTCCGACACACCGAGGCCCGGCTGCCCCGTAGGGAGGTGAGCGTTTGCGGAGCGGTAGCCGCCGGCCAGTACCAGGGCGGTGGGCGCGGACGCGGTAGCGAGGTTGGAGCCGGGGTCGGAGAAGCGGGGAGGCCCTGAGATGCTGGGGTTCCGCTGCTGTGGCACTGCCGCGATGAAGAATTCCCCCGTCCCCAATCCTCGCCTCCCGGTGCGTGTCTCCCTGCTGCGGCACTGCCGGTGTGGGGCATCCTCCCGTTCCCCGGTGTGGCAGCCTCACCCGGGCACCCGTCACTTCCCACCCTGCCGTCCTCGGAGGCCCCCAAGCCGAGCGCCTGGAGGGGATCCCATCCCGTCTCCGTCTCGGCCCGGTCGGGAGCAGCTCTGGCGGTGCTGGATTGTGATGCCCATCCCAGAGCTGGGCCCTGGCTGACACAGGTGGGTGCCGCTGGTTTGTGCCACCCACTCGCCCTGGGCAGCAGGAGCTCACCCCTGCCAGGGGGAGAACGTGCACCCCAGGAGTGAAACCCTGAGCCCCACTCCAGCCACCACGCAGGGAAAGGGGAAGTGCTGGGGCCCCAAGGGACAGTGCTGGGCTCTGACACCCTGCCCACCACCTGATGGGTCTCACCAGGTGACACAGAGCAGGGTGGTGCCAACCTCCAGCTCACAAATTCCATGTTATTCCCCACAAATCACCAGCCCCAACTGCACCGGGTGTCACGATCCATCTGGGCTCACCAAGAGATACTGGGTTGGGCTGTGTTGAGAAGTATTGTCATGGTACAGAGGCCTTCTGGGGGGTTCTTAAGCCAGACATGCTTGGCATCTCCCCAGCACCATGTCTGTGAGTAAGGCTGCTGTTGCTCTGCTTGGCTGGAGGCAGGTGGTGGCATCCTGCCAGGGTGGCTCCCTGCTAGAGCAGTGTCGTTGCTGGGGACATGGACCAGCCTGGACCACTTGCATGGCACAGTTCTGGTCACCAGTTATGGTGGCATGCAGATGGGGGAGTAGGTGCCATTTGGTGTCAACCCTGGAGACAGAAGAGAGCCTGGGCTGGACGTTGCCACAAGTGATATTGCTAAAAGTCTTTGCATCTTGCTACCTTCAAAAATAATTCGGGACTTCCCCCCATGGATCCCAAAATGTTCATCTCCCAGCCCTTGGCTTTCGGCACTGTCTCTTTCTGGCCAGACTGGCCAGTCATGCACTCTCCCACAAAACATCCCCCTGAACTTCAGCTGTGGGTGGGAATGCTGTGGCCCCTGCCTTGGCATCCCAGCATTGCTGGGGACACCAAGGGACAGCTGTGTGCAGGGAGGCATCTGCTCTGCCTCCAGCTGCCCATTCTAGACTCGACTTATCAGAGGTGGCCTTTCCCAAAAGCATTCCTTGCTCAGGCATGAAACATGCCCCTGGAAAGTGAGACCATGTCACCTGGTTTTGCAGGGGAGACAGTGGGAGATGGATGTCTCCTCTCTGAACCCGTTTCGGATGTCACAGCGAGAAGTGCTGTCTGTGTCCCCAGGCTAAATGCAGCGGCTGTTTATGGAGACAGACACTCAGCCTGGCCTGATCAGGGATCAGGAAGTGCAATCCTGCCACAAGGGATCAGACCTGAATCACTTCTCCCCTTTGGGCAGGGCCTGTGGGGCTCGGCTGGCAGAGACACCCCAAAAGTTTGCCTTTCATTTTAGGGATGTAGCCAGGATGGCAGCGTATGCTTTACTGGCTACCATGGCTGAAGAAAGGATCACATCCCCAAGACCTCCCACACATGTGTGGGCTTGTTGTGGGGTTGTGATGGAGCAGCCCAGCAGTCCCTTTGTGAAACCTGCATGGTAACCCCAAATGCAGGGGGATAGCTGTGACCCCTCTCATTCCTTGCCAAGGGATCAGTGCAGCATGACAGGGGTGCAGATGGCAATACCCTCCCTCCTGGGTCTTTGTCAGGCTCCAGACCCATTCTCCATCCCCATTGCAGCCCACATCCATGGGATGAAAAGAGAGGGACCTCTCTTTTTCAGGAGAAGGGTTAACAGGTCTGTTGCAGAGCTGGCTGCTGTGACAGGGACCAGAGGAAGTGCTGCAGGAACTGCTGCTCTCTGTCAGGCCTCAAAAGGAAGCGCTGCAAAGAGAGGAAACCCTGATCTTTCAGGGGCTGTGTGCACAGCTCCCTTCCCTGTTTGCAGGGTGTCCACCTCTCCAGACCCCCATAGCAGCTCCCTGCCCTGCCAGTGGCTGCAGGTGGGCACACAGGCATGGTGGCAGACATGAAACACCTTCCTGAGGGTTGGACTTGGCCCTGGGTGTGCCAGGGAGCTCCTGGTCCTGGTGGCCACTGAAGGCTGACTGTCTGTGCCACCAGGAGTGGATCTGCCTGGTGCTGGGTGTCCTGATGCCCCACAAGTGCAGTGCCCAGCTGTGCAGTTGTAGTGAGAAATGCTGTAAGGCAGGATTTGGAACTGTAATGAAACTGCATGTCCACATGTGAAGCACACACTCCCCCAGAGGCATTTATCTGCTCTAGTCAGCCACAACTCTCATGATGCTTCCCAGACTTTGTCCCATCCCAAATTACCTGACATCAACTTAGCAGCAAGTTCTCTGAGCCCTTCCCAGCATGGGAGAGCCTGGGGCTGGGACAGTTTTGGGAAGAGCTGGACTACTGTCTCCTGTTCCTGGACAGAGCTGTCTCCAAAACCCCCTCCCCAGCAAGGGGCTGTGCTTTTCTGAAGGGAGCATGAGCAGATGAGTTACCCCAGCTCTCCCAGAGGATGGGGCTCTGCAAACGTGTCCTCTTGATATCAGCAGGCTCCTGGTAGTGCCATGTCTGTAAGTACATGGACTCTGTTGGGCTGAATGTCTTGAATGATGTCTCTCCTCCAGCCATCTTTTGGCTGTGGTGTCAGGTACTTCCAAAGCAGTGGCACCTCCTGACATGGGTATTCCCTCTCCATTCCAGGCCTGGATTGGGGGTATCCGAGCGGGCTCCTTCTCATCCTATGGGAACCAGGTGAAGGCCAGCTGCCGCTGGATTGCTTTCAGTGCCGAGGTAGCAGGTGAGGCACATGGGAAGGGGTGGAATGCAGGTGGCCCTGTGGTTCCTGGGTGGGACTGGGTTGCTCCACAGCCTCCAGTAGGTACAAGAGTGAATAGAGGAGGCTGTCCCCAAGTTCCCCCAAAGGTACTAACATCCTGCACCTCTTGGCTTGCACTACCAAGCTGGGTGCAAGCTCCCCTCTGCTGGGGGAGTGCCCCAGGCTATGGGGGCATCCTGTGGACAATGGGCACAGCAGTGACCTGCTTCTGCATCCTCTCCTGCAGGAGTGCTGGGCATTGTGCCACTGGAGTGTGAGGATGGAGGCAAGAGGACCGTGTCACAGCTCTGCTGCCACTCAGGTGAGATGGATGTCTGCCAACCTCAATGTGTCCCCGGCCTCTGCCACTCACAGGAGTAGTTGGATACCACCTCCCACCACCACAGGAAGTGTTTGGCCCCACATACACTGAGTGGAGTAGCAGCCTGGAGTGCTGTTTCAGACTGTATGTTTCCCTGTAGGGGGACTAGGAGAGCTGCTTGGTGACCCTGACAAGTCTCACTGGTGTGTGAGGCAAAAGCCAGCTGCAGCTAAGGAGCTGAGGTGATCCAAATCCCTTAGTCTCTCGAGATGCATTGAGGCCTGGGCACCCAGCTCTTGCTCACACTATTCCTTTAGCCCACTGTGCCATTCATTGCACATCCTTGAACTTACACCCAGTGCTGGGCTGTTGGAAGAGCTGGGATGGCATCACTGAGGGTGTACCCAGTTCCAGTGATGTGAGGAACAGGCTGGACCAGTGTCTTCATTGCTCTGACACCAGAGCAGCAAGATGGGATGCAGTCCAAGTGCCTTCCTGCATGAGGTACCATAGCAGGGATGGGCAGGGAGAGCTGCATCATGCTTTCAAACCAGCCAGGAAACTCTGCCACTCCCAGGAGATCGCTGGAGGGGTGCACGTGGAGCCAGCACAGCATTAATGGCTTCTTAATGAGATTTAGCACAAGCCCTTTGAAGGCAGCCGTGCCAGAGCAACACCTCCAAAGCAGGGAAGGGATTTTTTTTTTGCCTCTTCTCCCAGGGCGAATGCAGTAGAGCGAGCTGCTTGCTTTTCCTGCCTCCTGGGCCTGTCTCTCTGCAGCCTCCTAGAAGCATAAAAGTACACAGTGACCTACTTTTCTGAGCGTGCCAAATGCGTGCAGGGGGATGCTGGTGTTAGTGCCAGCCTTTCTCCCCCAGAAATCTGCTGCCAGAATGGCAAGGAGCATTCCTGCTGCCAGCACGCTGAGACAGAGCTGTACAAAGGGAGCCTTGTTGCCATCATGGCCTCGCTCACCAGGCTGGCACAGATACTCCTGTGCCTCTCCTGCTTCTCCCTGTGCCTTCTGGGAATGTCCATCCTGAAATGAGAGTCCAATCTGCTGGGCAGTGTGCCAGCCTAGGTGGCAATGAGCTAGATGAGCAGACACAACCATGCAGAGGTGCCCTTCAGGGCTCCTGTCCCCTGCCAACAGGCTGCAAAACCCTAATGGGGAGCTGGGGTGGGGGAACCTGGGTTCTCACAGCAGAGCTGAGCTGCTTCATAATAGCTCAGTGGGGCTGGATTTGCCCTCTTTTGCTCTCTCCTGCTGTGGGAGAGGGGAAGGGCTGAGATGGGCAAACATGCTGTCTGTAAGGGCCAGGGAATGACCAACCTCTGCCCTTGTCCCTCCAGATGTGGTGACAGACTTTGACTTCTCACCTTTTGATCAGCTCCTGCTGGCTACGGGCTCTGCTGATGAGACGGTGAGTGTTCAGTGACAAGGATGCACCCTCTGTCCCCAAGCATGTCCTCAGGATTCACTGTAGAGCTCAGGGGAGATGAGAGACAGAGGAATGGGAATAAAAGGAGCATGAGACAGAGGGTGCCAGCTTTGGGAAAAAGTGGAGAACAGGGCAGATGGTGTCAGCCCTCTCCCACTGGGGATGCCCACAGCTCTGAGATCCCACCAAGCTGCCATGAGGGTCTCCTGGTGTCCTCAGGGACCAAAGCCTGGATAAGCAGCAAGCCCAGGTCAAGCAGTGTCTGGGGTCTGACCCACCTCTCTTTGGGGCTGCAGGTGAAGCTTTGGCGCCTGCCTGAGAGTGGCCAGGACATGCCTAGTGGTGCAGGACTGACCCTGGGGCCTAGGGGGGGCCCAGTGGACATGCTGCAGTTTCACCCCACAGCGGATGGCATCCTGGCCAGTGGCATGGGGAAGCAAGTCACCATCTGGGACGTGGGACACCAGCAGCCACTGACAGGTAGGCACGACCATGCCCACTCACTGCTGCCCTCCATGTGTATCTCTGCAATTCTGGTGGCCTGGGTACCAGCAATGGGTTCAGTGTCAACGAATGGGCAGTTTTTTGAGCAGGGAATATCACAGCTCCTTGTGCATGTCCATGGGCTCCTCTGTGCTCTGATGTAAAAGGCTCCTGATCTTCCCACAGTGTCTGTAGCAGCTTTGCTGGAGTCACAGGTCCTTGTCCCCATGTGTCCCAGCACATGGATAGAAGTGGGTGCTGTGGGCTGTTGGTGACCAGTCTTACCCAAACCCCAGCTAACTCAGTGGGAAGCAGAGGCCAGGCAGCACGGAGCTGTAAGTATCCTGTGGCTTTACACAGTTCCTGCCTTTTGGATCCAGCTTCCAGCAGCACAGGGATGCTCCCTTCAGGGACACAGCAATGTCCTGCTGTGTCCCATCCCCTGCTCTGCCTGACACCAGCCCCGGGGAAAGGCCATTTCCCTTGAGAAGCACATCAGTGCTCCTGGGTGGGAGAGCAATGGCAGCTATAGGATGAGGAGCAATGGTTTGAAACTAGAGCATGGCAGATTTAAGTTAGACAGCAGGATAAAGTTATTAGCCACGAGGGTGGTGAGGCACTGGAACAGATTGTCCAGAGAGGTGATGGAGTTCCCAACCCTAGAGCCATTCAAGGCCAGGCTTGCTAAGGCTCTGAGCAACCTGATGCAGGATGTCCTTGCTCAAGGCAGAGGGTTGGAATAGGTGGCTTTAGAAGATCCCTTCCAACTCTATGATTCTATCCGCTGGACGAGTCCTGCTGGGTTCTCACTGCTGAGCCTGGTTCGTTCCCACAGCTCTGGATGCACACGAGGACCAGCTGCAGAGCCTATGCTGGAAGCCCGACGGCCGCCTCCTCGGCACCTCCTGCAAGGTGAGCGGCTGGGCGCGGTGGAGCCAGGATGGCAGTCGGCTCCACACTGCTCCGGCAGGTCACGGGGCGAACCCGTTTTGGGGAGAAAAGTGTAGAAATGGGGTGAGGCGAGGAGGAGGAGAGCACTAGATGGCGCCTGCTGCTCGCTCGCCGCCGCTGGGGCCGTGCGCTGGAGCCGTGCTCAGGGTAGACATGGCGGCCGGGCTGTTCTCCCTCCCTGCTGGCCGGGCGAGGAGGGCGAGCGCAGGGCTGAAGCGAGACATCTCGCCTCTCACCGAGCCTGCAGACACAGCATGGAGGCTGAGTGTGCGGGCCAAGTGAGCTGTGAGGCCTCCAGGCCTCGCATAGAGGCTGGGTGAAGGGGAGCAAGGCAGCAGGCAGCCCCCCCTGTGTGTGGAGGTGTGGGGAGTGATGGGAGCCATGGAGCAAACAAGCAGGGTTTGGAGGGTTTTAGCACAAGGAGGACACGGAGCCGTTGGAACGGGGACAGAGATGGTCATGGAGATGCTGGGAAGGCTGGAGTTCCTTTGTTGGAAACAGGCTGAAAAAGTGGGGGTTCAACCTGGAGAAGAGAAGGCTGCAGGGACACCTTAGAGCCCCTTCCAGTCCTTAAAGAGGCTCCAGAAAAGCTGGGGAGGGATTTTTACGAGGGTCTGTAGAACAAGGGTTAATGGTGCCAGACTTGAAAGAAGAGGGATTTAGATGAGATCTCAGAAATTTTTCACTCTGAGGGGGAATGAGCCTCTGTTCCAGTTTGCTCAGAGAAGCTGTGCCTGCCCCATCCCTGGAGGGGTTCAAAGGCAGGTTGGACGGGGCTGGTGGGAGGTGTCCCTGCCTAGGGCAAGGGGTGGCACTGGGATGGGTTGTCTATAAGATCTCTGGGAGACACTGGCCCAGGTTGCCCAGAGAGGGGGTGAATGGGGCATGGAGCAACCTGGGCTGATGGGAGTTGTCCCTGCCCAGGGCAGACAGTGGCACAGAATGGCCTTTACAGTCCCTTCCAACACAAGCATTCCATGATTCTACACTCTCATGAACCTGAGTACAGGTCACATTTCCACCAGTGTTGCTGTGCTGTGTGGGTCTAGCTGGCATGCACACATCTAGGTGTGCATTTCCTAAATAGCATCCTAGCAACAACCCAGACAGCCCTTTCTGAGGGGCATCTCACCCCACACTTTGGCTGAGAGGGACATACTCCCTTGCCCACAGGATGGTGGGGAGAACAGGCAGTATGGTATCCGAGAGATTGGACTCCTGTCCTGGCTCTACTTTGGAGGCTCCCCAGTACTCTGAGAGTAGTTTTGAGGGCTGCTGGTGGAGCTGCAGGTGTGCCAGTGCCCATGATTTGGGGCAACTCGGGGAACACCGTGCAAGCCACCCACAGGAGCAGGGGCTGCAGACAGTAGAGTAATGGGCAGGAAAGAGGGGGGCAGCTTGTTTCAGCTTTCTGCCTAATATGGACTGACATCCTGCTGGCCCTAGGGTCCTTGACCTTCCTCTGTTTTCTTTTTATGTGAACAGGACAAGAAACTGCGGATCTTTGACCCCCGAGCCAGCCCAGCTGCCTCCCAGGTACCGTCTCTCCCAAGTGTGGTGGGTGTCATAGTGTGGGCACCTATGTCCAGTTGGGGTACCCCCAGCCTGCCATGGGGTGGCCTTGGGGGCCCAAACTGTCCCAGCCCTGGCACCAATGCAACAGCTTGGGCTGAGGGGAGGGGGAATGGACAGCCTCCCTCAGCCCTGGTGTGATTTGGCACAGGGTACTCCTGCCCATCCCATGGGGGCTGGCAAGCTCTCCCTGCGCACCAACACACTGCTGCTGGGGCTGGTTTCCTGTAGGCAGCAATCCTGAGTCCTGTGGGTTCCCCAGCTCTGCAGGGGCTGGGCAAAAGGCTCTCTGGGATGAGGATCTGCCAAGGATGAGGTCTGGAAGGCTGGATCCGCACAGCTCAGCAAATAACGGCGATTAGGAAATAAGGAGAGGACCTAAACCTTGATGTCAAGTTGAAGCAGCCTCTTATTAGAGGTTTCCTGTGGCTTGGGGTCTGTGGCTGCCAGCAGCCATGGGCCCTTGCTGCTGCAAGCCTGTGGGAGGGGAAGGGTGCAGTGGAGAGCAGGGTGAGATGGTTCTGCTGCTCCTTGTGCCTCTAGTGCTGTCGGGGGGTGTGTGCCTGTGGGCTCAGGAAGGTGATGGGATCCCGTGCCTGTACTTAGGCATGGCAGTAACCCCAGGCATCAACCACAGGAAGCTGGTGCTCTGGTGCTGTGCTGCTGCCAGCTGCCCCAGAATGGAGCATAGCTGTTCAGCTCCTGCAAGGCCCCTGTCTGCTTTTTGAGGATACCCTCATCCTTCTAGCAGCCTTATAAATACAACACCACAGTATATAAATATAAACCCAGGAGTTACACATGCAAGTGAGCCAGGACAAAATAGTCCCAGCCCTCAAGTGACCTCAGTGATGCTCCTCTACTCCTGGTGCCACTCAGCATGGCAGGATGATATCTATCCACCATTTGATCCCAAATCTATCCAGGACTCATCCAGCAGTGGCCTCTGGTGCAGTTTCCCTCCTCGTCTGCCCCCCTCACTACTCCTCCTACCAGACCTGTCAGCTTCTTAGAAAGGCATTTCAGTGAAATTGTGAGGACAATGGGCTCCAGCCAAGTCTCTGGGGGAGGGTGGACTCTGTCTCACTGAGCTTTTAAAAATAAGGTGTGAGTGATGGTGGCTGTTCAAAGCAGGCAGTTCACTTCCCTCTGCTGCTGTCTGATCCAGCCCAGGGTGGGCTCTCAGGCTTTGCCAAGAGAAACACACACCTTTGGTGCCACTGCCAAGCACTGCCACTGCTACAGCCCCAGACCAGTGGCAGATTGATGGAGATGTTTAGTCTTGAAGAAATACTGTGCTGAAGGGAAAAACTTTAAAATGTCATAAATCCTCTGGAAGTTTGCGCAGGGCTTGCTTAGCCAAGAGGAATAACGCCTCTGTGTTTTGTTTTGTTTCTTTTTTTCCTTTTTTAATCATTATCCCCCTGGTCGCTGGAGGTCCAGGTTATTTGGAAAGGCTCTTTCTCTCTCCCCTGGGGCAACACAGTCACAAAACCAGGTGATGCCAGGGCCACTGTGTGGTGCCAGCACCTTGTGAGCTTCCAGCTTTGAAGCTGCCGGGGCTGTTATTTTTGCCGAGGTGAGCGTGTGATGGGTTTTCCATCTGGGCTGGTCACTGTGGTGCCAAAGGCTGGAGTTCCTCTGCAGCAGGTGAAGGGCTGGGGCTCAGCACCGTGGCTCATAAAATTGTAGAGTTGGAAAGAACTTTCAGAGGCCTTTGAGTCCAGCCCTGCAGTGAGCAGGGACATCCTCCACTAGATCAGGTGGCTTGCTGAGACTCTGAGCATAGCCTTGAATGCCTCCAGGGATGGAGCCTCCAACACCACTCTGAACAGCCTGGGCCAGGGTCTCACAATTTTCATGCAGAAGAGCTTCCTCCTAATGTCTCATCTAGCCCAGCCCTGCTCTAGTTTGAAACTACTGTCCCTTGTCCTATGATGACTGGCTCACCCCAGTTCCTTTCTGCAGAAGCTCCTCCAGCTGCTTTCCTTAATTGGCCAAGCCTGCCTCACTAAGGCTTTCCTTTCTTTTTTAGAGCGAGGAAAAGGATGAGAAGGAACTAAATTAAAAACCTGGGGGAGGAGGGCTCTGTGCTGTTACGTGATGCTTGGTGATGTACTCAGACGTGGCATGCATGGAGCTGGAGAGTGAGGATGGACAGTGAGGAGGGTGACTGCCAGGCTGCCGACACCCATGGCTGTGCCCCAGTGACCCCCCATTTCCTGGTTAGGATTGTAGCAGCTATTTCAAGCAGATCCCAGCAGTTGCCAGGAGCATGTGAGGCAGTGAGAGCAGTGTGTCTGGGGTGTGTCTGACCCTGTGAGGTGGTCAGTACGTACCCAGGGCCCTGATTTCCCTTGGGACAGCAATGGTCTCACCCTGCTGGACATTCGGCTCTTCATGGCTGCATCTGGGCTGGTGCAGCTGGGAGCTGGCTGCAGCAGTCCTTTCACAAGCCTTAAGCCCCCTGTTTCTCCTCAAGGTCCCTGAACTGGTAGTGGAGGTGCCAGGGCCACCTTTTTGCTGCAGTGAGTCCTACTGTGGTGCTTCCTCATACCTGCCTGGGTCTGTGCCTAAGTGCCATCATCCTTCTGGAGCATTCCCATTAGTTCCATCAACTGTCTTCTCCCATCCCAAGGCTGTGCTGCCCTGGCCACAGCCCTCTTTCCCCTCCCGTGGGTGCTGGTGGTAGCCATCCTCTCCTTGACCCTTTTCCTGGAAGCAAGTCAGTCACATCCTCTCCCTCAGGAGCTGGGCTTCGCTGTGACTTATGGCTTGCTGCTTCTTCCCTCCCACCCTGCAAGCTCTGGGCAAACCCCACAAAACAGCCATGTCACCACCCCATGGGTGTGGGGGACAGGGTGCAGAGATGGGGATCAGAGTGAAGGGAGGGTGCCCACACTCTGATGCCCCATGGGGGTCCCCGTGACCCACACAGGGCAGCAATTTGGGTACAACATGGGGTTCTAAGGTGGCATCTGTGCTTGCTGCCTCCCATGGCTTCCCCCTTCTCTGGTTGCTGGCTCCCCAGGGCTGGTGGGGACAAGATGGTCACACGTGGCAGGATGGAGTCCTGCCTGTCCGCTAAAGCAGCACTCTGCAAAGTGGAGTACACACAGCAATGTGTCAGGGTGCAAGGAGGCAATATTAGACCTTCAGTTGTATGTGCATATCATTTACACCTCTGGAGGGGGTGTATCCTTTAAAATACTTATTGACTGGGGTGTGCAAAAATTCCAAATGCTGACCTGGGCGTGTAGTTCAGTTGGGATAGCATCAGACTCTTTAATCTGAGAGTTAAGGGTTCATGTCTTTGTCCAGGTATGAGGCTTGTCAGATTAGTGCTGATGATTGGACTTGGTGAACTGGAAGGTCCCTTCCAGCCTAGGTTACTATTAAACTTATATTATAGAGATGCTGCTGGAAAAAAGGGAGGTGTCTCACAGGGCAGATTGCCACATCCCATCCCACCCTCACTCAAGGGGCCAGCACCTGACTGCCATTATGGCCAGTGTGCAACAGGCACCATTAGTACCACTACCAAGCACTGCCAGGGTGGGATGGAGAGGAGCTGGCTCTGTTCTCATGAGAAACTTCTTCCCCCAACAGTGTTTGGGCAGGCCCCGGGGCGAGGGAACTGTCGGTCGAGCGCATGCTCCTGCTCACGTTTTAATTAGCTCTGGTTTAATGAGAAGGAGTGGGGCTAAGGGCAGCTGGGGACAGCTGTGATGGTGTCCCCACTGGGGGTTTTGGCCTCACCAGGGGTTTGTCCCTCCACCCTGTGGGCCATGCCGGGACAGGCTTGTTTCCTGGACTTCCCAACCACGGCTGATGTGGGGCAGGACCATGCTGTCCCCCCAGAATGAGGGTGTCCCACATCTGCCCATGATCCCAGTGGTGGGAGAGGGACTTCGGCACCTCTCCCAGGCTGTGGCCACCATCCTGTGGGAAACGTCAGCCCCTGCTACAGTGGCAGGGAGAGGGTCTCTGTGGGCAGCAAGGCTGTGGTGAGGTGAAGCTCCAGGCTGGGGAGACCAAATCATACCCATAGCCAGGACCCCTTGGATGTGTCACCTCTGCTCAGGATGTGGCTGTCAGCCCCTGGGCTGGTTGGGAACCGTTCACTGGGGGAAGGCACATCAGGACATAGAGAGATTTTTAGCCTTCCTTCCCCCCAACCCCATCAGCATGGTATCCCACGCCGGGGTCACCCCGGGGGTACCTGACTCCCAGCCTCGGCAGCGGCTTCCTCTGGGCTGGGGGGAGGTCTGCAGCATCCCACATTCCCAAGGAGACCGTGGGAAGCTTTGAAAAAGTTGGCCTGGCTCTGGGCTGCCTATTTATAGCACTGCGGGCTCGGCGCTCTCATGCTTCTGTTCCCCAGCGTCACTGCACGGGACTGTTTATATTTCCTCTGCTCTGCTTCCCCCTCGGCCGTCCTTCCCAGGAATGATGCTTGGTATGGCAGACATGGGGAAGTCGAGGAGGATTCAGGATGAACCAGCAGCATTTCCAGGAATGTGGGTCCATGGGCACCCATATTGCCTGAGTGCCCTTCCCTTGCCAGCTCAGCAGAATACAGGTTGGCATCAAAGCTGAGAGCTCCAACATGGCTTTTTGGAGACCCTCAGCTTGTTGCCCAACCTGTGACTCCTGACAGGCTCATACTCAAGAGGGAAGAGGTGTCTGGGGGATTTAAAAAACAGGCTGAGAGTGGGACTTGTGAGGCCAGCAGCTGTAAGAAGCACTGTGCAGCAGGACAAGGGTGATAACAGGAGCTGCAGTCTGCCCAGTCTGCAGGACCCTGCTGCCATCCCAGCTCCATGCTGGAGCATCCCTGTGGAGTTGGGAGCCTCCATAGCTGTGGGCACTATCCCAGTGGGAGTTTGTTCACCTTCCTGCCTTTGCTGGGCCAGCAGCATCCTTGGGGATGTTGCATTGACCTCGCTGATGGCACGAGGGGCTGAACAGAAGCAGGAGGCTGTGCTGGCAGCAGGATGGAAGAGGTAAAGTCTACCCAGCTACCCAGGATGCTGGTGTGATTGGGACAGTGGTGTGGGCAGGAAGGAGCCCAGCTCGCTCACTCCCCACCATGGCACATACACCCCACAGCCAGCAGCAGGCAGGGGTAGTGCCAGCAGTGCAATGGCTGCCAAAGTATGGTTGGCACCATGCTTGGTGGCTGGGTTCCCCAGCGTACTCTGGGAGCAAGACACAGCTCAGGGTGTCTCTCAGTGTTGGGCAGAGGCCAGGAGAGGGGCTGGCCTAAGAGAGGCTGCTCTGCTCTCCTGGCCACCTCTGGAATAACCAAGATTTGGCAGCCAAGGTAGATCACATTCTTGTGTCGGGAGGAGGAGGAGGAGGATGCAGTGCTGTGGTTAACCCCCTCGGCTCCCCTGGAAGCTGTTCCTTTTGCCCCCGCCCTGGCTGTCTCAGTGTTTGGAGGGAGTGTTGGCTCATCCCGTGTGCCATGGAGCAGTTCTTTCAGTACTGGGAGGAGATGTCTGTTCCCGGGGCCTGAGGGCACTCCCTCCTGCCCTGACACTTGCTGGCAAAGGGCTGGCGCAACCCGGCTCTAGTGCCTCCTGCGCCCAAGCAGGCCTCTCACACCAGGGCTGATTCCCATGGTCAGATGCTGCTAGTCTTCTGGCCATGCCCATGCTCTGCCAGCCATGGGCAGGACTGAGCTGTCCTGACCCTTGCCAGCCACAGGGCCTCTGCCAAGGCCAGAGCTGTGCTCCTACACAGCATCCTCCCTCCCATCCAGCTCCTCCTGCTCTGCCTTGGGCTGCCCATCTCCTCCACCTTGCCCAGTATCCCTGCTGAGGGTGAGGCTCCCCATGGAGGCAGGGATCACTCTGGAGCCGGAGCAGCCTTTGCTTTGTCTCATGCTCTCCAAAAGCGGTCACTCCCCATGGGCAGCTGTTTCCATCTCGCTGGGACCTGCTGCACCATCACTGCCAACAGCTGCAGCTGACAGCCTGGCCCCACTCCCCATTGCTGGCCCCCCTGGCAGGGCAGCCCCCCCCATCCTGCAGCCATGGCCTCCAGCACTGCACAGGGAGCAGGCCTGAGGACCTGGAGTGTGGGGGGAGGCTTAGCTCACCCTTGTGTCCTAGGCTGTGCTGGGAGGGATGGGTTGAGATAAGGAGAGAGGAGCAATCCCAGCAAAGCCTCCTTGTGCTGCCAGTCTGGCTCTGAGGAGGAAGCACAAGCTCCCCCCAGCTCGGGCTGCCTTGAACCAGCTGGGCTGGACCTGCACAATGAGCTGTAGGAGGCTGGGCCTGGCTGGGAGGCCTCCTCAGCTCCCTGTGTGCCAGCCCAGAGCTGGTAGGCTCCTCAGCCTGCCCAGGGGACAAGCAGCTCAGGAGGGATGCGTGTCCCTCAGTCTGCAGCTAGTCCCTTCCACAAGAACAAGGGGGTCCCAGCATCACCTTGGGGTGGGTGACAGGGTCTCTGTCCAGCTTTAGGAACCTCCCAGCAGCCCCATGGCTGCCCTGGGGTTCTCCAGTGACCTCAAGACCCTCAGTCACAGGGGAAGAGGATATGGGGCCCTGTACATTCACCTCTGGCAACATCTGCACAGCTGAGTCATGGCCTCAGCTTCCCCACATACTTGCTGCCCTATGTGCTGGTCAGCCAGGATGGAACTAATGTGGAAAACATGGGCCCCACGCCATCCCCTCCACAGTGAATGTCACCCACTGCCATCTCTCAGATGGTCCAGAGGAGCAGTGGTGAGCAGGGGCCAGTGGAGCCTGCAGAGTTGGCTGTTGAACCTCCAGCCGCTGATCCATGGCTGCTGCAGCCACACAACTCTCCAACAGTTCCATGTCCTTCCTGTGCTGAGGGCTCCAGAGCTGGAGGCAGTAACTCCAGATGGCATCTCACCAGAGCAGAGCAGAGGCAGCATCACCATCTCTGGCCACAGCTCTAGGCTGTGAGCACACACTGTTGGCTCACGTCCAGCTTTTCATCCCTCAGTATCCCCAAATCCTTTCCCCTGGGCTGCTCTCTATCACAGTATCTCTGTGGCCCTGGTCAGGTGCCACAGTGGCAGAGCCTGGCTGGTGGTCACAGTGGACAGGGCTGCACAATGTTTACACCAAAGGGGATGCTATCTTGCAGATACACGGGCACCCTCCTCTACCTACCCCAGCTTTCCTGCCCTCACACCAGGTCCCTCCTGCCTCCACACCAGGTCTCCCCTGCATGAAGGTCTCAGGTTTAACTTTGTCAGGGCCCATTGCTTTTCCAGATCAGTCCCATTAGTCATTGGTACTTGGTAAATGATGGGGAGGAAGGCTGCAAGCTCTGCCTGTGTTGTGGGGTGAGTACTGGAGTGCTGGAACCATGAGGTCCATCAGAGCACCACATGGGAGCCAGCAAGGCACTGAGGAAATGTGTCAGTGTCACCGAGGATGCCAGGCTGGTGAAGGTGGGCAAGGTGAGGTGGGGGTATGGGCTCAGGGGAGAGTGGGGCTGTGGTGGGGTGATGGCAGGAGGGGGAGTGTGGTCAGGCTCAGTTTGCCATTGGTATTTCAGTCGCATCTGGACACACATCAGGTACCCAGCTCCTGCAGCTGGGACTGGGCACGGATGGAGACCCCAAGATGTAAGTCCCTGTCACCCCGGCCATGGCTGTGGTCATTCTTCTTCTTATGCCAGCACTGAGCAGCTTCCTTGCAGCACAACAGCCACTGAAGCTCCTTACAAGGCAAGGGGAGAGCTCCGGGGGGACAGGGAGCCATCCCATTGTCCCCTCATGCTCATGTTACCCACTGCCACCCTCTGCTCCTTGCTGGCAGCCAGGCCAGCCACTCCTCAAAGCAACCACACTGACACTGGCACAGGCTTGGGGCTCAGGACTGTCACTGCTTGCAGGCTGTCCCCATCGTGCTGTCACCATGGGCATCTCTCCACAGGGCCAGCAGCCAGCATTGGGCTCTGTGTGCTTGGCCTTGGGGCAGGTCACAGCCAGGGAAGCAAGCGTGCCACACGGTGTGCCTCCTGTGACACTGACAGCCCTGTCTCCTGTGCCCTGCAGAGCATCCTGGGACACGAACACAACAAGGACTCCCGGCTGCTCTGGATGGGCTTCAGCGATTGCCTCATCTCCGTTGGGTTCAGCCAGGTACAGTCCTCACCCTGGCCCTGCCCTACCCAAACCCCGTGGTTGTTGTGCAGGGGGCCCAGATGATTTTTTGGGTGGCCTGTCCCACGTGAAAGCAGGAGGTCCCCTCGCCAGGTGACCTGCCCCTGCTGGGGACACGGGGAGACCAGCTGAGCTGGCAAAGAAGGTGGTGGGGCCATGGGGCCAGCCTGACCATCCCAGTACCCACTGACAGCGTGTCTGTGTCCCTGCAGATGCGGGAGCGGGAGGTGAAGCTGTGGGACACGCGGCGGCTCAGCGGGGCCACACTCACTGTGGCAGTGGACACCTCACCCGGGTAAGGACAGACACTCGTGGGGGGGGTGGGGAGGACATGGGGTAGCATCGTGGGAACAACATGATCAGAGATCTGCAAGGAGCACACTGAGAGAGTGAGAGGGGAACAGCTCCTGAGACTGGCAGCACTTGGCCACAAAGCTGGGGAGGGCATGGCACCATTCGGGTGGGATGGGAAGGTAGTGGCAGAGCTGGGGATGTCACCCAGGTGTCCCTAGCCATGGTTGGGCAGGACATCTGCTCTACGGTCTTGTGGTGGCACCAACAGTGCCTGAAGAGGATACCAGCAAAGTGGACACATGTACAGGGCTGGCACCACAAGGTGCTGTGGGCAAGTGAATCTCTTTGCTTCTGTCACCACTGGAGTGGCTCAGCCCTGGTGCTGGAGCCACAGTGCTTTGTGCCATGATGTGATGGTGGCTGCCCAGCCAGCCATGGTCAGAACTGGTGGTAGGGCCGTGCTCACCAGGCATCTCTGGTGGTCAGACCCAGCCTGTCTTCTCCCATGCTGCCCATTTTGCTGTGTTGGCAAGAAAAGGAGGACGAGGAGGTGGCGCCTTCATCCTGCCAGGGCAATGGGGTTTGGGGCAATGTTGTCAGGCTGTGCAGGAGATCTCTAGCTCTCCTTAGAGCTTCTGGTTGCAGCATATGGATAACTGGGATCCTCACCATGCCACACAAGGGCTAGTTTCATGGAGGCCAAGGTGCTGGAGCAGGCTGGATGATGGGCAGCTGCTGAGTGCCTGTATGGGGCCTCTGGTAAGGAGATGGGTGAGCCATGACAGTGGGGCCACCCACTGGGATCCCCTGTACTGAGGTGTCAGCTCAGTGTCTTGCAGCAGCCAGAACTGACAGGAGGGGATAGGATCCTCTGTGGGCATAATGGGGAAGGGCTGGCATGATGGCCAGGAGAACAGCCCCAGGTGGGAGCACCAGGGAGGCTGAAGAAGCATCTCTCATCCCCCTGAGAGCTTTTAGGATGAGTGGCTCTCAGCCTTCCTCCTCCTCAACTCTGCCATGTCCAGCCTTGGTCACCAGCCATCATTAGTGTTCAGAGTGAACACTCCCAAGGGACAAATAGCAGGGATGCACTTTGGGGATCCCCTTATTGCCGCCGGTGGCAAATCCGGGGAGAATCATCCCGAACCCTTCTGCTTCTCCCACCCAGGAGTATGCAGGGGCCTCCCAACTGGGGTGAATTGAAGGCAGACGTCAGGCCGTGCTCAGCCCCCTCCCTGCCGCTGCAGTTATTTTGGCTGCGGGCCTTATCGGCCGCCAGGAATGCGGCGGGCGGGCGGGCGCTGCCTCTGCCTCCTGCTCGGCCGGGCTGCGGCTGCGTGCTCGTACACTGAGGGGCTGGAGGGACCCCCCCAATTCTCCCCACCCCGTCCCACCTCCCTCAACGCCCCCCCCTTCACACACGCACACACACACAACACACTCCGTCCGCTGAGCAGCGGGAGGTGCTTTTTTTAGGCAGTTCCAGCCGCCAGCGCTCCCCTCCTGTAAATGTGGCAGAGATGACAAATGGCGGAGGGGGATTTGGGCTGGCTCCCGGCGGAGGTGCCGAGCTGGGGCCGGGCTCTCCCTCCGGCTGAGCTGACAGGACAACATACTCGGGAGCCGTGGGATTGCAGAGTCTGGGAGGAGGGGGGGTAGGTTCGCTGTGTCTCCCCTGCATAGGCAGTGCCCGAAGAGGACAGCGGGTCAGGCTGGGTGCAGAGGGATGCTGTGCTGGGTGATGTCGTTCAACAGCAGGGATGGCGGATCCCATTGTATTTCCCCAGTGTGGGTGCCTGGTGTGGGGCGCTGAGGGCCGTCCAGCAGGGCTGTGGTGCCGGCCATACCACCAGCTGAGCATGGGGAGTTGGGGGCAGCTGCAACAGCTCATTGAAGCTCTTTGAGGAAGCAATCAGTGGGCGGGCAGGAAACTCATACCATTCATTACTGACGCCGGGGCTGGCAGGATGGGGAGCCCATGGCCCTACCGCGGCCCCACTGTGGCTGCCCACCGAGCCCCTGCCGGCCCACCAGGCCTCCTGGGCTCTCTGGGACATGGTGTGCCTAAGGTGAAGGTCTCCCCCAGCACGCCCATCCCAGTACCCACAGCCACACCAACCCCCGCAGTAGTGGGGGAAAAGGGAGGGGGAAAGGTCTGCCAAACATCCACAGGGGAAGAGGGCGGAGAGAAGGGGAGCACTGGCCTCGTTCACCCCTACATCCCAAATGCTGAGCAGAGGAGATCTTTGCAACCACATAAATATCATTTTCAAAGGAGTCTGAGCTCCTCCTGAGCTTTCAGCAGATGCCAGGACCCCTGAGGTAGTGGGTGGCAGGAGGCGTGAATGTCCCTGGCTCCTCACTGTGCTGTGATTCTCCATTTCGGGTACCCTGTGCTCCCTTCGACTCCGGTTTTGTCTTCTTCTTTCCCCCGCCCCCAACCCTGCTTTAATTAGATCAAGGAGCAGTGGGGCAGGAGCCAGGAAGGGGCCTCAATAGGTTATTGTTGCCCTAAATTGTAACCAGCACCGGTGGGGTTGGGTTACCAGCTCCCTCTCGGGGTCAGCAACCAGACCCCATTGCCTCTCGCCTGGTGCAGCACTGACCAGGATCAGTGCCATCACCATGCTAGGGACCACAAGGACACTGGTTCCCTTGTGTGGACACAATTTCCAGGGTCCCTAAAAATATCTTTGGGGAGGCTGGGGGTGCCACAGAATGAGGCAGCCACGGCTCAGTAGGGTCAAGGTGGTGGGGTCCCCATGGCTGGGTAGATACCTGCAGGACTGAGATGGGAATGGTCAAATCCACACCACCCTACTCAAAACAAAGTCCTCCAGAACTGGGAGGTGCTGGAGCTGGGACCTGCCTGTGGCATCTGGCCAGCACAACTGGGTGTTTGTGCAGGGATCTGGGGCTGTGTTGGCTCTCCCAGTGCTGAGCAGGGCATGGAGGAGCTTGGGAAATGCTGCCCAAGGGTGCTTAGGCCCCCACAGCCACCTGCTGCCCCAGCAGCTGAGCCCACTGGTGGGGATGCAGCCCTGGTGTCTCCTGGTTCCAACTCTCCTGTGCACCAAGGCCTGTGTTCCCTCTGTCACTCTGCCACCTCTCCTGGTTACCAGCTGTGATGGGACTTTGATGGCTGGTCCTGCTCCCATCTGGCCTGGCTTCAATATTGTGTGGACTGCTGTTTTCCTAGGATTTGGATAGGACTAGATGATCTTTGAGGTCCCTTCCAATCCCTGGTATTCTGCGATTCTTTGATTTTGCAGCCCCTTTGGGTAATACTGGGCATTTTGTGGGTGCTCTGATGACACCCACACCTGTGGTGAGATCTTGGTGGCAGCATCCAGAGCAGGACAGATCCATCCCTATCCCATCTCCTTACAGAGTTCTGATCAGGACAGATCCATCCCTGTCCCCATCCCTGTCCCCCCGCAGACCCCTATTCCCAACAGTGCTTGTGCTGGCAGCTGCTTGCCATCAGTGGGCTACTGACTGCTCCTGCTTGGCTGCCAGCCTCAGGCAGGGACAGTGGCACCCCACCAGGTGCCACTCCAGGTGTACCCATTTCCATGGGGTGAGATGCCCCACCAAGGGGTTAATGCCGGAGTGACCGCCTGGCCCTGCCGCCTGCTGCTGCACTAATTACACCCTGTAAAAATAGCTGGGGCGGGCGGAAAGGCGGCGAACGGCAGCGCCCAAATGGCTCCCAGATGGCCCATGGCCTGGGCCCACCAACCGCCTCCGCGGCTCCTGCTGCTCCCCAGCCGCAGCCTCCCTGGCTTTCCAGGAAGCCGGTGGGATTTCGGCCTCTCCCCAGGGCTCTGCTCTGGCCCTGAGGACCTGGGGGACGCAGGGGATCAGGCTTTGGTTTCCATGGGACCATAGATGGTTCCCTGGAGGCCAGAGACCTCCAGGCTTGCATCCATCAGGGTGCTGCCCTGCTGAAGCTGCCTCTTACTCCCTCATGAACACCCCCCCGCAATGGCTTCTGGCCTGTGCTCTGCGTTACCAGCTCTGCTGGGTCAGGGTAATGAGAGGGATGATTTTAGTGGCTTTTTTTTCTCTCTTTTGGGGTCATTCCAGGGGGTTTTGCAATCCTGCACTGATTCAGCTGGGAGGAATTAGCAGCGCCGCACAATGTGGCTCGCACAGCAGAGCTGGCAGTGGCCAAGGGGACTTTTGTGCTGGGGGTTGGGAGGCCACAGGGACTCGGAAGTTGGATGGGGCATATTTTGGGCACTGCTGAGCTCCTGAGTGTTGCGGGGTGGGGGAAAGATGTCCAATCTCTTCTGTGCTGAGGCCAAGTCCCACTGTCCCCTCCTGCTTCTTTGGATCCCTCCTGGCATGACCACCATCAGCTGCTCCCTGTCCCATTCTCCCCAACTCCCAGCTGGCACCCAAAACCTTGTCTGGGGGCATTCTGGCCACACTGCACCTGCCAAAGCCAAGACAGAGCATCTCCAAGTTACTTTGGAGCTGCTGAAGGTCACCCAGGAACAAGGGAATCTGCTGAGAGGTCGTGGGGGTTCCCAGCACCCACCTGGTACATGGGGTCCTCCACAAACCTCCAGCTAATTGCAAGTGGTGGGGAAACAGCTTCATTAGAGAGAAAAGGCATGTGATGAAGCAAGGCAGCAAGAGGAAAAGTGAGAGGCTGAGAAGGGAAGGGGCATGAGGGTCCCTGCAGCATGGCAGGGGGTGACCCTGTGTCTAGCCAGGCTCGGGGTAGGAGGGGGGTGAGGGGAGTAAAAGGGGGCTGTGGCGGCAGCCATCCAGAGGCACCCGGCATGAGGCTGCAGCTCCGCAGGGGACTTTTCTTCTCTCCTCTTGGCGGGGCTGGAAAATATACACAGTTCACAGTTAAAATATTTACACAGCAGCAATTTTTGGAGGAATTTGGGACGTTAATTTGAAAAATCTGTGGGGAGAGGACCACAATGGGCCCTTTGAGCGGGCGAGCGTGGCCATCGCACCAAGCCGCCCGCGCCGCCGAGGGGCCCCTCCTGCCGCTACGCCGGCCCTAATGGGAGCCAGCCCTGCCGGAAGCCCACCTGGAAGCCGGAGAGCCCACGCCAGACGGCCCCCACCGCTGCCCCACACCCCTAATTGCATCCAGAGCCACTCTCTCCTATCATCAGCCCAGGGCGAGAGGGAGCGGGGTCACCAAAGAGCCGCCGGCACCTCATGTGGCACGGCGGTGACCCTGGGCTGCGCTGGCAGCAGCCGCGGCACTTCAGCTCCCCCTGTTTTTGACTTTTTTTCTCTCCAAATCAAACATACCTCAGCGGGCAGGGCCCCAACCTGGAAAATTCCAGGCTGAAAGATAAAGGATTGGAAAACGATTAAAACCAGAGGGTTGGAGCAGAAACCACTTGGCAGTGGGAACCTGCCGAGAGCCGGCTCCCAGCTCTCCCAGCTCTGAAACCGGCTGTTCCCGGGGCCTCGCGGTGGGGGCTCTGGTTGCTACTCCCCCCACCCCAATTGGAGAGGGGAGGGAGCGGGCTGATGCTGGCCCTGGGCGTTCTGGGGGTCCCGGTGCCGCCCGGGGAAAGGGGTGACGTCAGGAGGTCACAGAGGGTGGGCCGGGCTGTTTTGTAGCCTGGAGGCATCTGGCAGGCGGGGAGGGATGTAGTAAGGCTGGATGATGCACAGGGCAGGGACAGATTGGAAACCCACGGTCTCTGTTTTGGGAACACCTCCCCGTGGTGGGGGTGGGGGCAGCACAGTGGGGGTTGTGACAAATTCCCCCCCATCCACGGCCTTGACTCATCCCAGCCCTGGCCAACAATAACGAGAGGACTTGTTTGACCTTCCCGCTCCTCCACAGGGGACTGGCCAAGCTGCCTGCAAACTGGGTGAGGTGGGCAGCCCCCAGAGCTCTTTCAATGCTGGCATTTTTATTTCTTTATTTTTTATTTTTTTTTACAAAAAGTCACCTTTCTGGTCTGCCCTACAAAAGAGACGTACACAAATTTGTACTAGAAAAAAAAAAATTCCCAGAAGAAATGGGAAATAACCATGTATAAATATTCTCTTCAGAGTTCTTAAAGCTTCAATTCCCGGTTTGCCTGTTGGCACTTCCTTCAGCCCAATGCAGTCCCGAGGGTCCCAGCACCTCAGCCAGGCCTTATTGCTCACATCAGCTTCCAGGGAGTTGAGAGTCATGGGCCGTGCTCTGCTAAAGGACCCTTGTTACCAGCACATGGATGTCCCTTAGCTGAGACACCTGCAGCTTTCTTTTTAGCAGTAGCTAAAAAAAGCCCACCCAAACCCCAAATTAAAATTCCCAGACTGTTCCCCCCCCCCTCCTTTTGCTACCCATTCTACATAGAGTCACTGAAATCAAGGCACTGAGCAGTAAAATTAGTGTCTTCTGCCGAAGTGTGGCAGCCTTCAGGAAATTGCACATTATTGCTTTGGGGATTTTCTGCCCGAGTTCAGTGAACTCCTTGCCATTCCTCCTCCCAGCGGGACAATGTGGCCACGTGCCACCACTGGGCTTCTGTCCTCGTCTGTCCAGGAGCTCCCTCTCACCCAGCTGCCCCATCTGGACTGGCTCAGAAATAGGAGGGTTTGAGCCCCGGAGTATTGTTGTTGCTGGGGTAGTGTGACTGCATGAGCGGCACCTCGCACTCGGAACCAGCCGAAAGTATGGCCGCCTCTGGAACCTTGTGGCTGTGACTGCTCAAATCCCTGTTTTCCAGACAGGCTTTCACCCCTTCCAGCTCCAAGGGGCCAGTGTCCACCCCAGCACCTACATGTGCCTTTGTCCGGCAGTGCCGAAGGTAGTAGGTGCTGATGGGCACCACCACCACCAGCAACAGCGCGGCAGCCAGCGCAGGGACGATCATCAGGGTGAGGTTGCTGTCCTTGCTCTGGGTGACAGGAGAGCGGTGCTGGTGGCTTGCTGGCAAGGTCTGCGCCTCAGCACAGTGCTCCTCCTTTGAGACCTTCTCCCCCAGGGGCCCGATGCAGATGCGGTAGGTGCAGTTGGGCTTGAGCGCCCGCACCGTGTACTCCGAGAGCGAAGCCGGCAAACGCAGCATCACCGGCCGCTTGTCCAGCCCAGAAAGATTTCGGTAGCTCAAGCGGATGCCTTTCAGCTGGGCTTTGGACTGGATGTAGTTCTGCAAGTCCACTTTGAGGGAGGTGCTGCTGACCTGAACGATGCTGATCTGTCGGCCAGGCAGCGGGGCCTGCGTGGCTGGGGACGGTGTCGTCCCCCTCATCTCCACCTGGCAGTATGTGCCAGCAAAGCCTGGCGGGCACAGGCACTCTAGGTGGTTTTGGGCACCCAGGCGGCAAGTGCCACCATTCAGACAGGTGCGAGGGGGACAGATGGGTGGCAAGGGGCTGCTGGGGGATGGGGGACCACTGAAGGGCACCAGTGTAGAGCTGCCTTGGGGGTCTCTGGCTCCCAGGGTGGGAGCAGCAGTGCTGGGCTGCGGCATCAACCAGCTGCTGGTGGGAAGTGGTGCAGGCGGTGGCAGCGTGGTGGTGCGTAGGGTGGTGGGGGTGGTGGTGGTGGTGGGGCAGCCAAAGTCAGCATACTGCAGGTGATGGAGGAGCTTGCCGGAGTTTTTGGGGGGAAAGTGGCAGCGTGTCTCCTCAGGCCGCCGTAGGACCACGCTGCTGGCATTAACCCACTGCACCAGCCAGCTCATCTGGCAGATGCAGTTGAAGGGGTTGCCAGCGGCTGTCACCACCCGCAGCCTGGGGAAGAAGCTGGAGAAATCCTGAGGGATGGTGTTGATGTTGAGGTTGCTGATGTCCAGCTCCTGGAGGTTGTGAAGATTGTGGAAGTCCTCTGGTGGCAGCTGGGAGATGCGGGCATTGCCAGCCAGGCTGAGCTTGGTGAGGCTCCCCAGCCGCCGCAGCACTGCAGGGACGTGCTCCAGCAGGTTGTCAGAGACATCCAGTTCATGGAGATTGTTCTGGGCCTGGAAGAGCTCTTCATTTAAGCTCGTTAGGCCCAGCCCTGCGATCTTCAGGGACTCGATGTTGACAGCATGGAAAGCCCCCGGTGCAATGGTGGGGATCTTGTTCCAGCTGATGTCCAGCAGCAGCAGGTTGGGCAGGTCGAGAGGGGGCACAGCCCAGAGCTGGTTGTTCTGCAGCTTCAGCTCGAGCAGGTTCTCCAGTGTGTCAAAGGCAGCAGCATGGATGTGCTGGATCCTGTTCTTCTGCAGGTAGAGCCTCTCCAGCAGCCGCAGCCCATGGAAGGTCTCATTGGTGATCTCATGCAGCTGGTTGGAGGACAGGTCCAAGTTGACAAGCTCTGTCAGGGGCTGGAAGATGTTCTTCTGGATGCTCGTGATTTTGTTTTGTGACAGGTCCAAGAGCTGGAGGGCAGGCAGGCCAGCAAAGCTGTCCTCACTCAGCATGGTGATGCCATTCTCAAAAACATAGAGGGAAAGAGTGCTGGGGGGCAGGCCCTGGGGCACCATTTGGCCCCGTCTGGCTGCACACAGGATGGTCTTGGGGTCTTGGCACTGGCAGCCTGTGGGACACGCCCCTGCCAGCTCCCTGGGAGCCAAGAGGAGAACCGTGTAAAGGATCAGCTGGTTCATGGTGTCAGCTCTGTGGGAGATAGAAATTCAAGGTTAGGGGTCAGGCCCTGATGGGGGGGTGGAGGGGGGGGACTTAAACTTGTGGAAACCCCCTGTGCACTATCCTCAGAGTGTGAGCTCCACCACCCTCTGCCCTGTCTGGAACCCTCCAGCTCCAAAGGGACCTTGGTGGGAGATGGCATGTCACCTCTCCAGATCCCCAGGCCATAGTGGTGTAACCCCCAAAATTCTAACACAAGACACTTTCCACCAGCTTTGGCCTCTTGGTACCATGCCTCGTGGGGCGTGGTGACCCTAAGCAGGCAGCAGGGTAAGGGCCCCAACCTTCCCGAGAGGGAGGGAAGAAACCTGGCTGACATTCCCAGCACACCCAGCACCATTTAACACTTCATTTGTGCTGCTGTCCCAGCAGCTGCACCCAGACTCCAGCAAGTAGCAATCCCCCCCCAGGGACAGGGGCACCCAGGGGTGGTTCCCACCATGGGGTAGCCTGGCCACAGGCTGTGGGGGCCAAAGGAGCTGGTTGTTCCCTTGCACCAAGGATCCTCCCTCTGTCCTTCAGAGCCAGCAGAGTCCTGGAGCTTGCACTCATGCCAAGCACAGACCCTGTGCTGTGTCCTTATCCTTCTGTCACAGGGACAGCAAAGATGGAGAAGGGGACACTCTCAGGACAAGTGAGGCTGTATGCACCTCTGCCCTGACTGATGTCCTTGCTTCAGAGGTCCCATCTCCTCTCTCAGACCCGTCTTTCAGCCCTTTTAATGACATTCATAATTGGCACAAGCGAGGGAGATGGCAGTGGAACCTAAAGCTGGGACTAATGACTCCTGTCACCTTATCTCAGAAGTGCCTGCAGAAAGGGGGGAGGAGGGGGCGAGTCGTCTTTGGGAAGGGAAGAGGTGAACTCTGGCGTCTTCCAGAGGTGGGAGTGCCCCGAGCACCCAGATGTGCCTGCCCCTTCCCCAACCATTGTTGTCAACACCTCCTCCCCTGCTCCGCGTTGTTCACAGCTCCATGCAAACTTCCCCCGCAGCTCACAAGGGGCCCCTGCCGTGTGCGGGGGGCTGCCGGGTCGCTCAGCAGCACGTGCCGCCTGCCCCGCCACCCCTCTGCCGTGGGGAGCCCTGTCCCCGCGTTGTGGGGACACCGAGTCCCGTACCAGCAGGGGCTGGACCCTCTGGTTATGTACCGCCCCCCCCTCCCCGCGGCTGAGGTCAGCTCGGCACCCCCCGCCCCTGCTGCTGAGTCACTAGAGAGGGTTAACCCATCGCCTTTGCAGGGTGGGGTGAGTCTGTGCTAGGCAGGGTCACCGCAAAGGCCCGAGTCACTTGGCACAACCGGCTTTGCTTTGTCGTGTCCTGTGTTGTCAGCCCTCCTCGCACCAGGGAGGAGCAGTGCCATGGCCAAGGAGCCACTTTGTACCTCCTCTGGCAACCCCAGCCCCCTGAGCACTGCTGCAGACCCACACCACGGCTAACCCATCAGTGGTAGATACAAGGACTGAGCAGAGCCAAAAAAGCATCATGGAGCTGTCAGGAAGCATTTTAGGTGTGCTGGGGACACCTCTCACTGCCATGCCAGCTCCCAGGTGGCTCTGGCAGCCCGAAGGTGCCTGTTGCAGGTGGCAGGGTGCCAGGGATGTGGGCCATGCCAGGGTGGGCAGCAGCAGAGCAGGCCAGGCTTGCGGGAGACTGTTGTGGCCAGGGGCTGGTTTTGCAATGCCAGGGTCGAGTTTCGCTGACGTGTCCCCGTGCTGCAACCAGCTGCTGACTCCAAGTCTCTCCAGTCCCTTTAATTATGCTGGCATTTCCTCCCCGCCTGCTGCCAGGCTCCTTGAGATCCGGGCAGGTTTGGCCAGCCTGGCAGTAGCCACGGCCGTGCATCCTCGCCACAGGCTGCTCCATGCACAACGCCTCCGCCACCTCAGCATCACCCCGCTCCACCAGCACACGCCACTGTCCCGCCCTCCAGCACCACTGCTACTGCAAGGCAGCCAAGGGTTAAACCAGCCCAGGCTCACCCTTCCCAAAGCAGGGTGCCAGGGCAACAGCCTCCCCGCGTCCCACAGAGGGGTCCTCCCCAAGAGTGGAGAGGGGGGCCCCCACTTATGCTGGAGGTGTTAGTGCTGCCCTGCCAGCGGCCTGCTGCTGCCTTGGCTGGGCTCCCCAGCGCCTGCACCACAGATATTTGCCGAATTATTCATATTTTCCGGCTGCGGGGAGGATCTGGGCTCAGATTCCCCCCAGTCCCGGCTCAGCCTTTCCCTGCCAGTCTGCTGGAGTGGGAGTGACTAGTCCCCCCCATCCTCCTGCCGCTCCCCCAGACAGGGCTGTCCTCCTGCCAGCCCAGGGGCAGGGGACACCCTGTTTCACGCTCCACACGTGTTTTAAGGATGAGGACATCTGTGGAGAAAGTGCCAGAGGAGCCCTCCTGGGGAGTTCCCATCCTTCCCTGCCACTTGGGGACATGGCCATTCTCCCCAGAGAGCCTGGCACATCAAGGATGTCCCTTCCCACACCGGTGAGCAAGGCCCCACCGCCAAACAAAGCCACCGTTGTTGCCGGTGGGCTGCCTCCAGCCGGACGGGGCCCTGCACTAAGGCAGGCCCTGAGCTCCGTCCCTGTCACTGCAGGGAGGGACACTGTGCCTTCAGCAGGCAGAAGGGACGCAGGCACTGCTCCCCTCCCTTATATTTCTCCCTCCAAATAAAGCTCATGTCAGCACACATTCCCCCCTGAGACACATCCAGAGGTTGGATGAGGGGATGTAGGATTAAGCCCTTAATCCTCCGCCCCTTCAACCCACCCTGAGCCACTGCAGCTCCCACCTCCTCCAAGGCTCCCCTCCCTATTTAATTAAAGTTTCCGCAGCAGCCCTAGAGGAATGCAGGCCTGCTTATTGCACTCCCCAGGGCACTTGCTGGCCCCTCAGTCCTGCTCCTGCCCCTTTGACCCATCCATACTCATTGGGCTCAGGTACTAGGCAGGGAGAAAAACCAGCAGAGCCGCTCTACCGGCAGCCAAAGCGCCTGCGGAGGAGCCTGAACTCCGGCAGAGGTTGGGAGGAGGCCGGACACGCCGCCACGCGTGGCCCCAGCAGCACGGGCAGATTCCTATGGGGTGACTAGGGCAGCTGTGGTTGTCCCCAAGTGCTTCCTCCTCCTGCTGCGTCCTGCCGGCAGAGCCAGCCAGGCCGGCAGCACTTGCATCAGGGCTGCCCGGCGAGGCCACCCAGCCTTGGCGTGGCACAGGGAAAAACAGTAATTAGTGTCATCCATGAGAGTGACACTGCCCAGCAGTGGGCAGCGGCACAGCACTGGCTGGGTCAGGCCAGTCCAGCCACCTCTGTCCCAGCAGGATGAGACCTGCCAGTATGAGACACGCTGGCAGGAGTGGGCGTGGGGGTGTTTTTGTAGGTTGAGAAGAAGCTTCTTGGAACTGGAGCATCTCTGCTGGGAGGCACCAAGGCTCTTGTGGCAGTTTTCAGCCTTTGATAGAGTCAGGCATGGTTAGGGACACTTTCCCCACAGCGGCCCAAAGTCACACATGCAGAAAGGGTGACAGGGGCTAGAATCCCCCACAGAGCACACCAGGTGACAATGAAGTCCAAGGGGAGCTGGCAGCAAGAGAGGAGATGGGACATCCTCAACGGCTGGAGGCCCTGCTGGCTGGTGGCCCTGCTGGCACCCATTCCTCTGCAGCACCCAGGAGGAAAACCCTTGCTGACACTTCCTGGTGACCCCACTCAGCCCTGCAGTGGGTCAGCAACTGGGGACACCAAGCCCTGCAGGGACAAACAAGGCCAGGGCAGCCAAACCCCAGCCCAGCCAACCCCCCAGCCAAAGAGGGTGGTGGTGGATAGACATCATGGTGAGCAGTTCCCACCTATGCCTACACCCAAAAGGAGAACTTTGCCAGGACAAGACCAGGACCTGCAAGGGTCTTCAGGATGAGCCACAGCCAGTCAGCCATGGTTGGAGAGATTCAGGCTCCACATCAGTCCCAGCCACATCCCTCTGTGTCCTCATGATGGGAGCAGCACCAGGCCAAGGTCCTGGTGTGTCCCGTAGCAGCACAGACACGGGTAGGGGACAAGGCATTGCCCACTACATTGCTGTCACCCCAGTCCAGTCAAGGTTTCATCACCAGCCCTGTCAAGGGACAGCCAGGTGGCAAGGCACACCGACCCCCAGCCGAGCGCCGGGGCGAGGTGCTGGCCCTGGTGCCCAGCCCGCAGCCAAGGCCTGGCTGACACCCTGTCACCCGCCGACGGCAGCCGCCTTTGGATGTCCCACGGCCCAGCCGAGGCCCACCGGCCCCTCGGCCCCACCACCCCTTCCCAAGCCCCCGCCTGCCCCCCTCCTGCCCGCTGGTCGAGCCTTCGGCCCCGTGGCGGAGGGAGGGCTGGGGCAGCGGTGTCCCGAGACGGCGGGACTCACCGTGAGGGGCCGGGGCGGTCAGTCCATGGCGGCAGTAACGAGCATCCGGACAGACGCTCCCCTGTGTGGCGGCCGGCGGGCGCGGGGGGCGGCTTTAATAGCGCGGGGGCGGAGCTTGTCCTCCCGCCGCCTCCCCATTGGCTGCGCGGGACGGGGCGGAGGGCGCGGCGCGGCCCCAACAGGCTCCGCCCCCCACGCACCTGGGGCCAGGCGGGGGCGGGACCCCCGGGACCTCCGGGATACCCCGGGACCGGTGAAGGCTCAAACGGGATCTTGTGGGGACACCTTGGGACACACGGAGACATGATTCGGATCTTTTGGAGACCTTCTGGGGACCCTTTGAGATCCTCTGGGGACCCCCGGGACTGGATGAGGGACTGGATGGGGACCCGATGACAACCTCTAGGACACCCTGTGACCCACGGGTAGCCGACAGGGACCTAACAGGAAGCCCCGGGACCCTCGGAGTCACAGGAAACCCCAGGACTGCATGGGGACCCAGGAAGTCCCCGAGCAGTGCCAAGGCTCCCAGAGTCACAGGGACCCCCTCTGGTACCTCCACCAACACCCCTGCACCCTTGTGTGTGACACCTTGTGCAGGTGTCCTTGGCATCCTCAGAAACCCCCATATCCAGTGTACGCTGAGGGACCCCAGTACCCCTGTTCCACTGCCACTATCTGCTGGAGAGTGGGTGGTCCTGGCAAGGCTGTCCCCATGCTGAGCACCACAGGACATCGCTCCCTGAGCGGTGGCAGGGGCCAGGCTGGGACAACCTGGCACCCAGGGTACTGCTGTCCCAACCCTGTGCCCCAGCAGCAGTGGCAGTGCCAGTGATGGTGACCTCAGCTAGACAGGGGAGCCACCCCAGTGCTGTTTGCTCACATTGTGCCAACAGTCTCAAGAGAGGAAAATGCCGTGCCCCCCACGGCCATCCCTTGTTCCCAGTCATCCCATGCCATGGTGTCCTTGTCACGGAGAAGTGCCTGGGTTGGGAGAGGAGCATGGCACAGTCTGGGTTTCACTCTATTTCATAGAATCACAGAGTTGGAAGGGACCTTCCAAGGCCATCTAGTGCCACCCCCTGCAGTGAGCAGGGACATCCTGCACTAAGATTGGGTTGCTCAGAGCCTCAGGAAGCCTAGCCCTGGCCTTGAATCTCTCCAGAGATGGGGCATTTTCCCTAAAACTCCAACTGGCACTGCCACAGAAATGTCAACCCAAAGTAATAGATTGTCCCTTTGTCCTCTGCCTCCTCTGTCCTTGCCCAGGGAAGGCAAGGAGGTGGCTCTGTGGTCTGTCACCACTGTCCCTTGGAGCCATTCAAGGCCTGGCTTGCTGAGGCTCTGAGCAACCTGATCTAGTGCAGGATATCCCTGCTCACTGCAGGGGGCTGGACTCGATGGTCTTGGAATGTCCCTTCCAACTCTGTGATTCTATGGAGCCATCTTGGGTAACATGTAGGCACGGCTAGAAGTGATTCCACCATCCCAACAGCAAACTTTGGGATGGGACAGGGAGGGTGGGGCTATGGAGGGAATTAAGGGGAGCAGCCTGGTATCTCACAGCACTGGGCAGGATTTGAGGGCAGTGGCAGAGGGCACAGCACCTATCCCCAGGGTGCTGCATCCATGAGTGCCCCCAGCTCAATATATTCCTTCTGTTGTAGGGTGGCCATCCCTCTGTATGACCCAAACACTGGGCTGCTGCTGTTGGCGGGGAAGGTGAGGTGTCTGGGGTTGCAGCAGGGTGAAGGAGTGTGCAGAAGGGTGTAAGTGGGTGCAGCAGGGTGCATGTGGGTGCAGTAGGGTTTAGGAGGATGCAGGGGATTGCAGCGGGGTGCAGGAGGATGCAGTGGGGTGCATGTGGGCACAGAACAATGCAGAGGGGTGCAGCAGGGTGTATGTGGGGTGCAGGGGAGTGTAGGAAGATGCAGGTGGGGGCAGCGAGGTGCAGTGGGATGCTTGTGGGGTGCAGTGGGGTGTATGAGGATGTAGAGGGGTTCAGTGAGATGCATGTGGGTACAGCAGACTGCATTGAGATGCAGCAGGGCACATGTGGGTGCAGGAGAGTACATGGGATGTAATAGGATGCAGCAGGGTACATGTGGCTGTTCTTCCCACCACCCCACTCATGCCCCATCTCCTCCACTTTTCTTCCAGGGAGAAAACCTCCTGTACTGCTTTGAGGTGGACCCTGCACAGCCAGCACTCACTCAGGGTAAGCACTGGGTTCCTGGCAGTCCTGGGGGCCTTGCTCCTGCCTGTGCCACCTGCCTCATGGCCACCCTGCCCACCCCACAGTGACACAGTGCCGGACAGAGGGCAGCACTCGGGGACTGGCCACTGTCCCACGTTTGGCCCTGGATGTCATGGCCTGCGAGGTGCTCCGTGTCCTGCAGCTCACTGACACTGCCCTCATCCCCATCAGCTACGTGGTGCCACGCAAGGTAAGAGGCAGCTGTGGGTGGCACTAGTGTGTCACAGCCTCTCAGTGCCCTGCTCATGCATGAGACCTTGCCAGCACTGGGTTATAAAGGGCACCTAAGTGTGATGGGGACTCAGGTCCCAGCCTGGGAAGAGCAGGAGAAGGGGAAAAACCTGGATGCTGGTGTAGGTAAGGAAGGTTGGGTGCTGGAGGCTGAGACCTGGGTGCTGGCAGTGGGTAGGGGAGGACAGGTTTACAGGGTGCTCCATTTGAGAAGCCAGTTGCTGCCTGCAGGATTCTGGGTGTTTGGAAAGCAGATCCTAAAAGCCGGGTGCTGGCGTATAATGGGAGGTGGGTGCCAGATCCCAAGCACCACCTGCTTAAAGCAGTTAAAATTCTGCTGGGTAACAGAATCTGGGTGCTGGAGGCAGGATCCTAGGTGCTAGGCCTGGCATGCTGGATGCTAAGACATGGGTGCTGGAGGCTGGGTGCTGAGTGCTGCAAGGGGTGATTCTGGGAGCTGAGTGATGCCACAGAGGCCAGCTGCATTCAGGGGTGCAAGAGGTAGCCCAGTGCTGGGAAGTGTCTGACACCTACAGGCTCTGGGTGAAGCTCACAGGGATGAAGCTTTACAGCCAGAGGGGCTTCAGTGATGGGGGGTAGGGGGGTGCCAGAGAGTGCCCCAGGGTGCTGTGGCCCACGCTGTGCCAGCTGGCAGTAAGAGAGGGGCTGCAGGGTTTCAGGGACACGCGCCTCATCCTGTCCTCTCTTCCACAGTCTGTCCAGGATTTCCATGAGGATTTGTTCCCTGACTGTGCTGGGATGTTGCCAGCCACCAATGCCCAGGCCTGGTGGGCAGGGGACAACCAGCAGGTCGGTGTCCCCTGGAGGGGTGTCCTCCCTGTTGGCAGTACCAGGGTCTGCCACTACCCTATGCCCACTGCTCTGCCCACCAACAGGTAGGGAAGGTGAGCCTGCATCCTGCACGGAGACTCACAGAAACCTTCAGCTCCTCTGTCATCGCCTGTGTCCAGCTGCAGGCAGCCGACACTGGCCCCACCGACACCGGCCCCACCGACACTGGCCCCACCGACACCGGCCCCACTGACACCGACCAGAGTGTGAGCACATGACCCAGAGCTGTCAGAGTGTCCCCCCACTTTTGCCCCACAGGGAAGAGGGAGGGCTGGGACACCAGCATCCCCAGTCCACCCACTTTCTCTCCTGTAGGAGGGAAGTGGCTACTCCTCGTCATCTTCACTGGCCTCGCCAAGCAGTGCTGCCACCTCCCTCTCAGCAAGTACTGGCCCCTCCAGTGGCTTCGTCAGCAGCCCCAGCCAGAGGTCACTCCAGAGCATTTTGGGTGAGCAGGCAGCAGTGGGGCAGGCTGGGCATCCCTCAAATGAGACAGTGCCCAGGGGGAGGGGGGACACTCAGGCTACTCACCCATCTACCCCACCTGCACTAGGGCCCAGTTCCCGCTTCCGGCACACGCAGGGCAGGGTGCTGCACCGTGACACCCACCTCACCAACCTGCGGGGGCTCAGCCTCACCACTCCGGGTGAGAGCGACGGCTTCTGCGCCAACCAACAGTATCTCGCCCTCCCCCTGCACTCCGCTGGTGGACAGATCGCAGTCCTCGAGGTACCCTCAGGGTGGCACAGCAGCCAGCACAGCACCGTCAGCTACAGCACAGCTGGTGATCCCTGTCTCTGTCCCCTCAGCTCTCCAAGCCGGGCCGTCTTCCTGATGCAGCTCTACCCACCATTCAGAATGGTGTGGCAGTGGCTGACCTCTCCTGGGACCCCTTTGACCCCCAGCGCCTGGCTGTTGGTATGTGTGCTGTCCCCAGGCCGGTCCCCTGGCACCAGGCATATTGGGTCACCAGCTTAACCACTGCTTGTCCCTTTTGGTGCCACAGCGGGTGAAGATGCCAAGATACGGCTGTGGCGAATCCCCAAGGGAGGGCTGCAGGAGACACTGTGTGAGCCTGAAGCTGTCCTCCAAGGTGAGGGGCACAAGAGAGGGAATGCACCAAGCACCCCATGTTGGGGACAAGTCAGCCCGCCCTATCCCAGCACAGCTGGTGACAGCTATGCACCACTCTCCCTTGCCAGGTCACGCAGAGAAGATCTACTCCATTCGCTTCCACCCCGTGGCATCTGATCTCCTGGCGTCCTCCTCCTATGACATGACCGTGCGGATCTGGGAGCTGAGCGCCAGGCGTGAAGCCTTGTGCCTGTGGGGACACACCGATCAGGTAAGGGGTGACACATCTGGGGATATCTGAGGGGTGCGATTGGCTGAGCAGAGCACAAGAAGGGAGTGGGACACAAGGGTCATCTCCCCAGATCTTCAGCCTGGCGTGGAGCCCTGATGGGAAGCAGCTGGCGACGGTGTGCAAAGACGGGCGGGTACGGCTGTACGAGCCCCGCCACAGCCCTCAGCCTCTACAGGTATGGTCCCAGTGCTGGGGATGGGATGGAGAGCTGGGGGTCCTGACCTGTGTCCCAACCCCCATGCAGGCACCTGCCTGCACTTCCAGCAATCTTGGAGCAGGCAAACTGACCTTGTACTCCATGCAGGAGGGTCTGGGTCCTGAGGGGAGCCGTGGAGCACGTCTGGTTTGGGTTTGCAGCGGCGACTACCTCCTGGTGTCTGGCTTTGATGGGTAAAGAGGGGGACACACATGAGGGCAGGGGTCCCTGAGGGACACTGTGCCCCTCTGCTACTGTCACCTCCCCACAGCCGCAGCGAGAGGAGGATTTTCCTGTACCGGGCAAATGCTCTGCCTGAGGGACCCTTGTCTGTCCTTGGCCTCGGTGTGGCCCCTTCTACCCTCCTGCCCTTCTATGATGAGGATACCAGTGTTGTCTTCCTCACTGGCAAGGTACGGGCTCATCCCTGCAAAATACAGAGGTCTATCTGCCTACAGCACCCCAACAGTGTGGAGGGACCCTCCATGCATCCCCTGCCAGCCCCTGTCTTGCTTCATCCCCAGGGTGATACCAGAGTCTTCCTCTATGAGGTGATGTCCGAACCCCCTTATTTCCTGGAGTGCAACAGCTTCACCTCCAACGATCCCCACAAGGTACAAGGGAGAGGGGGGAATCCTGACCCTCCTGCCTGCACTGCCAGACCCACAGCGGGCCCCACTCATGCCTCTACCCCATCAGGGCTTCGTCTTCCTGCCCAAGACAGTGTGTGAGGTGCAGGAGGTGGAATTCACTCGGGCACTTCGCCTGGGGCAGAGCACTGTGGAGCCAGTGGCTTTCCATGTGCCACGTGTCAAGGTGAGTGGCAGGGACCCAGCCGTGTTTCAGGGGAAGGGGAAGGTAGGCAGGGGGTGTGGGACCTGCCCTCAAACACCCCTTTCCCCAAGACCTCCCCTTCACCACTGCTTGCCCCTGCAGAAGGAGTATTTCCAGGATGACATCTACCCACCCACCCGCATCTGGTGGGAGCCAGCCCTCAGTGGCCATGCCTGGCTGGCAGGGGAGGATGGGCAGCAGCACCGAGTCAGCCTGAGGCCCCCAGGCATGGTGGCAGGTGGGTGCAGAGGGGCCGGGCAAGGGCTTTGACCCACAGGGAACAAATAGTCCAGGGAGGTTGTGGGGGGAAGGTATCAGCCATGAGGTGAAGATCTTAAAAGCAGGTTGAGAGAGCTGGGACTGTTTAGCCTGGAGAAGAGAAGGCTGTGGGGAGTCCTCACAGCAGCTTCCCAGCTCCTGAAGGGGCTACTACAGGAAAGCTGGGGAGGGGCTGTTTGCCAGGGCATGGAGCCATGGAATGAGGGGCAATGGTTTTGAAACTAGAGCAGGGCAGGGTTAGATGAGACATTGAGTAGAAGTTCAGGTTCAGATGAGACATGGGGAAAGTTTTCCACTGTGAGGTTGGTGAGACACTGGCAGTGGTTTGAAACTGGAGCAGAGAAAGGTTAGATGAGACAACAGAAAGAAGTTCTTCCCCATGAAGGTGGTGAGACAACAGAGGGGTGATGAAGACTCCATCCTTGAAGACATTCAAGGCCAGGCTTGCTGAGGCTCTGAGCAACCTGATCTAGTGCAGGATGCCCCTGCTCACTGCAGGGGGTTGGGCTTGATGGCCTCTGAAAGTCCCTTCCAACTCTGTGATTCTCTGATTATCTCCTTCTCATAGTGAGCGAGGCTCCCAAGGAGACTGTGGGCCGCAAATTCACCCCTGCAGCCGTATACCTGGAGGAGAAGTCTGACGAGCAAAAGAAGGAGGAGGTCGGTGCCATGGGAGCCCCCCAAAATGCAGGGCCCAAGCTGGGGGCCATGACCTGACCCCACAGCTCTGCTCTGTCTCCCTGCAGCTCCTCAGCGCCATGGTGGCCCGGCTGGGTAACCGGGATGACCCGCTGCCTCAGGACTCCTTCGAGGGGGTGGATGAGGACGAGTGGGTAGGTACCTGGGGGGGGTGAGAGGGACACCCCGGGGCCCATTCCGCCGTGTCCCTCACCCCCACTGGGCCTCTTGCAGGACTAGGCCAGACTGCAGCACCCTAAGGACCAGGCCAAGGAGCTCCGCACTAGCCAGGACCCAGCAGGGAGGACGAAGAGGAGGAAGAGGAGTAAGAAGAAGGAGCGCAGCCCGGCTAACGGGAGGCGCGGCAGGGCCTAGGGCTGAACCAAGCCCAGCGGCGCTCATGGGCCCAGAGCTCACCGCGGGCAGGCCCCGCTATTAAAGCCGCTGCACCAGCGCACATGTCCTGCCGTGATTCCGCACCGGGGTCGGGATAGGGAGGGAGGGAGGGCCGCACACGGGCTCGGGGCCCGTACTGGGAGTAGGCCGCGGCCTTGGGCCTCGCTCTGCACGGGCTCGGACCTCCCGGGCAGCTGGGCCGCCAGAGGGCGCTGTGGCGCGGATGGGGGGTGTGAGTGTGTCTGTGGGGCCGCTCTGCCCCGCGCCGGCATCTCTGTGGCCGCCGCGACCTTCGCTCCCTGACCCCGTGACCGGCGGGAGCGGAAGCGGCGGCGAGGACATGGTGAGAGGGGACGGGGCTGGGACGGGGGTACCGGGCTCGGCAGTTGGGAGAACATGGCCCGGGAAAGGAAGCGCAGCGCCTGGGGAAAGTGACAGGGCCGCGAGAAGGCGGAGGAACGGTTTAGGTGGGGCCTAGGGACAGAGGGGTGATGCTGGGAAGGACCTTGGCCGGGTGCAGGGCCCGGGGCTATGCGGGTGGGCTGATTCTGGGGGGAGGGAGCCCAGGGAGAGGGGACAGGGCTGTGCCACGGCCTGGCAGGGACCAGGGAGGGTCAGGGAAGGGCCCCGGTTGGACAAGCCGGGTCCCGGGTGAAGGTGACAGGTCTGGGTGGGTTGTTACAGGACTGGAGTTGCGGTGATTGGGCTGGGGACAGCAGCGTGGGCGGCTGTGACAGCAGAGTGTGTGTCCCCTGCAGGCCAAGTACCTGGCACAGATCATCTTGGTGGGTGCCCAGGTGGTGGGACGGGCCTTCATGCGGGCACTGCGACAGGAGTTTGCAGGTAGGAGCTGAGCTGCTGCCCCCGACCTCATAGAATCTGAGAGTTGGAAGGGACCTTCCAAGGCCATCGAGTCCCTGCAGTGAGCAGGGACATTCTGCACTAGATCAGGTTGCTCAGAGCCTCAGAGCAAGCCTGGCTTTGAATGTCTCCAGGGATGGGGCCTCCACCAGCTCTCTGGGTGGCTCACCACCCTCATGGTGCTGCTCCCTGCCTGGGATGTGCCTTCCCCAGGATACCCCCCTACTCCCTGTCCCCTGGCAGGGAGTGTGCCCAGAGGGGACACTTATGTGGTGGGGTGACAGTCAGCTGCTGCATCCTGATACTGACCTCATGGTGTTTCAGCTCAGGCATCATTGGGACTCAGTCAGGCTCCCAGGCACCTGGGGCAGCCCGGCATCTCTGTGCCCAGCTTGTCACCAGGGCTGGGGACCTCATCTGGGTGACACTGCCAGGTTGGAGGTAGTGTGAGGATGGCAGAGGGGTGGAGTGTGAGTAACTGGGAGCCCAAGGGTTTTTCTGCCTGGGGGTCCCTGGGAGAGGAGCTGAGGTGCTGTGTGTCCATGAGCAGCAAGCCAAGCAGCAGCAGATGCCCGAGGGCGCTCAGAGAGACCCCAGTCCGCTGCCGCTTCCAGGATCACCGGTATCAGCCTGCAGGAGGCTCAGCAAATCCTCAATGTCTCCAATCTCAACCCAGAAGAGATCCAGAAGGTACAGGTCTCCCCCACAGCCAATGCTGCTTGGCATGGGGGTGACAACTAGTCCTGGACCAAAGTGTCCCCATATCTTCTTCCTGGTATCTTCATTTGCATCCCAGTATCCCCATCTGCATCCCAGAATCCTCATCCCAGTAATCCCATCCCCTATCTCAGTCCACATCCCAGTACTCATCCTGATATCCCCACATCAGCATTCCCACACCCATCCCAATATTCTCATCCCAGTATCCTATCCCGGTATCCTATCCCCCAGTATACCACCCCATCCCAATAACCCTGTTCCCATCCCAATATCCCAGTCCACATCCCAGTATCCCAGTATACCATCCATACTGCAGTATCTACTAGGTGCATTCCTGAGCCCAGTTGATCCCAGCTAGAGGTTTCTCAGACCCAGCTGGATGAATTTGCTGGCAGCTAGTGGGCAGTAGCAGCCTGCTGGCTTCAGTGCCTGTATTTCCCTGGAGGTGCTGCTTGGGGAGGGGCCGTGGAGCATGGGGACCCTTTGGGGAGTCAGACAGAGCCAGCTGTGTTCCTGGGATGGCACGTGTCACCTCCAGCCCTACTGTGGGAGGCCTGTGGGATTCAGAGATGGAGGAGGTGAATCTGATGGGGAACTTCTTTTTGGCAGAACTACGACCACTTGTTCAAGGTGAATGACAAGTCTGTGGGAGGCTCCTTCTACCTGCAGTCCAAAGTAAGCAAAGGCAGGAGAGGAGGGGGCACTGTGCTGACCCCCAGCCGTGCCCTCAGTACCCTCCCCTGCCTGGCATTCGGCAGAGCCTGCAGTCACCACAGATCAGGCAAGGAGAGGAGGGGACAGCCCCAGTGTCCCTCTGTCTCACCCCTTTCCCTTTGTCCTGCAGGTGGTGAGAGCCAAGGAGCGGCTGGATGAGGAGCTCCGCATCCAGGCCAAGGATGAGAAGAAGGAATGGAAAGCTGAGACGTGACTCCTGCCACCCCAACACCCCACATCCCTCACCCTTAACTTATAGGTAGCCAATAAATTCCATGTCCTCCAGCACCTGACCTGGCTGCTCTGCGCCCTAGGGAGGGAGAAGGGACTTTCTCACCTCCTCCCACTACCCCAGAGATCGGCCTCTGGCAGGGGCTGGCAGGGCTGGGTTCTGCTCTGAGGAGGAGGGAGGTGGCTGGAGAAGAAGGGGTGTCCCCAGGGCATCGAGGGCTGCCAGGGCTCAAATGGCATCCAGGGAAGCTGTGGGAGCTATTTCTGTGGTGGGTTCAGATCCTCTTGGCCTGAGCCCACAGCTGCCTCAGACTCCACACCACAGGAGCTCTGGGACTGTGGGGGGGACACACTTAGCTGTCCCCTCCCACAGCTCATCCCACAGATCCTGGCAGGGCTTCACTGGTACTAAGGCTGCCCATCCTGGTGTGAGGGACCCATTAGGGGTGTCAGGCAGAGCCAGTCTGAACTCTGAGATGGCATCCAGCACCCCTCTGTCCCCTGTTTTGTCCCCACCTGGGGCTTATGGTGGCCCTCGCCACCACCACAGTGGACTGAAACAGGAACTTAATTCAACTTCACTTTATTGTTTTCTTAATAAACTTCCTCTCCCCTGGAGGAATATAGTGTTATAGTCGTTAGCTTATCTCTTACTTCTGCAGTCCTTAAACGCTACGCTAACAGCGATGGAGCCCGACAGGAGGAAAATAAAAAAAAAAAACCAACCCAGAAACTACGATAGAAAAGGCACTTCGAGACCGTTAAAATACTGATGTCCTGGAATGTGCAACAACAAACCAATGAAGGAGGAGCAAGGAGACGTACACCGTACACCGGCCCGGGGCGGCCTGGTCGATGGCCCGTGGCCATGCTAGGGCAGCCCCGGGAGGCTGAGGGCAGGGAGACCAGCTCCCTAAGGGACACGCGTGGCAGGGGGGGCTCCTTTCAGCAAGGAGGGGACAGGATCAGCAACCCCCACACACACACACACCCTGGAGAAAGCCGTGAGTCAGGGATGTATGTCCCACCAGCCTGTGCCAGGACAGGCTCTGGGCTGTGCCAGAAGCAGGCACGCTGGTACCATGGCAGCATCTTGCCATCACAGAGGTGCCCTCAGAGGAGTCTGGTGGGGGTGACAGTGTGTGTGTGTGTTGCCAGCCAGTGACAGTGCTGCTGCCAGTGCCCCGAGTCCTGCCCGCGCTGCCCACGGTCCGTGGTTAGGTATGAAGGTAGCTATAGAGGGTGGCTCTGCCCCGGCGCGGCGAGCGGCACACGTGGCGGTGTGCCTTGTCACAAGGATGGCCGGGGAGGCGATGAGGGACAGAACAAGAGCTGGGGGGTACGGGGGGGAGGACGAGGACAGGAGCAGGCAGTGGGCTGGCGTGTGCCCAGCCAGCTGGGCCTGCCACAGAGGGGACCGCGGCCACAGCCCTGCCCACTCCAGGGTGGGTGGGAGACGGCGCGGGTCCCCGAGCTGTCACCCCCGCTGTCCCCACAGCCCCCCGGGGTCGGCAGGGGGCAGGGAGATGCCGAGTCAGCGGCAGTGGATGAGCCCAACTGGGGCCCCGTCGGAGCAGGGGCTGGTCGAGAAATAAATAGCGGCGTCTCCACCTGCCCGGGTCATGGCGGGGGGAAGCGGGGGGACGCCCTGTGCCCCCAGAGCTGCCCCAGCACAGCGGGGGAGGAGAGGGAGGGCAGCTGGCTCCAGCCACCAAGGGATTATTGCTTTTCTCAGAAGAGTCCGTTCTTCTTTCGTGACAGTTAAAAGAGCAAGCGAGGCCCTTGGGGGAGGGAGGGATGAAGAGAGGGTGATATACCCCCCCAGAGCAACCTTCTCCCCCCTCCCCGGAGTGCGGGATCTGCCCTCCGGGCCAGCATTTGGCCCCGGGCATCGTCGGACCTCCCCCCACCCGCAACCTCCCACCGTCTTCAATTCACGGCGGCGGGTTTGAGCAGCAGGGAGCCGGGGGGGATGAGCACCCAGCCGGGGGGCAAAGCCTCGGGGCTGCTCCCCGAGCTGGCGCCGGCCCCCGAAAGGTCGAGCACGGCCCCCGGCAGCAGCGCCAGGCTCTCGGGTGGGACCCGCGGCCTCCCCGGCTCCGTCCGTTCTCCCCTTTCCTTCCGCCTCTCCAGCCCTTTGCCGCCTTTGGGCAGCCTCCCCTCTCCCCCACCGCTGCCATCGCCCTTCACCCCCTCGGCCTTGGCCAGCAGCGACATGACGGGCAGCCCCAGCCCCGCGGCGAAGGGCGAGGGCAGCAGCGGGCTCTTGGCCAAGTTCAAGGGGCCGCCGTTGAGGGGCAGGACGGGGGCGGACAGGGAGGGCAGGGCACCCCCGGCCCCGCAGCCCAAAGCGCTGAGGTCCAGGGGACCCGGCGCCAAGGGGATGGGCAGGGCAGGCAACCCCGGGGGGGCAAAGAGAGCCGTGGGGTTGGGAATCACCAGCTGCCCCCCGTTAACGTAGGGCACCTCGGCAGAACCCAAAGGGGTTTTGGGAGGCGGGTGGACCTTCAGCATCTCCGGATGGTCTGGGGAAACGAAATGGCCGTGGGCTTTGATGTGCTTACGGAGGGAGCTGGGGTCGGTGTAGCGTTTGTGGCAGCCCGGCATCTTGCAGGAGTAGGGCTTCTCCACGTAGTGGGTCCGGGTGTGCTTGAAGCGGTCGCTCGAGTTGGAGTAACGCTTGTTGCAGCCTTCATAGGGACAAATGTAGGGCTTCTCGCCTGCGGGATGGCACAGCCACAGGTCTGCTGGGGGGGGGGTTCACAGCAAAACTCCACCAGATCCCCTGTGTCCCCAGCCCTGAGCCTCTCCACTCCCCCACCCCAGGGCCAGTGCTGACCTGTGTGCGAGCGGTTGTGGATTTTGAGGTTCTCCAGACGGGAGAAGCTCTTGTTGCAAGTGGGGCAGCGATGGGGCTTCTCGTTGGTGTGCGTCCGGATGTGGATCAGCATCTTGTACCTGCCAGGGTTAGGGCAAGAGGGGGCTGTGTCAGGGGCAGGGGTAAGGGATCAGCCCCAGATCCAAAAGTGTGCTCTTGTCCCCACACCCTGGCAATGGGGTAGTCATCCAGGCCCTCTAGACCTCATACCCTGCGCTGGTGGCGTTAAATGGATGGATGTGTGGGTGGTGGGTAGGTAGATGGATACATGGATTGAGACCTCTCCTTCTACAGCCTCTGGTGCTGGGCTCTCATCTCCCCACAGTGACTCAAAGCCTTAGAGGGACCCCAGAGACACACCCCCCTGGAATACCTCCTCTGCCCACCTGGCATTGAAGCCCCTGCCATGGCGGGCACAGCCCTCCCAGTGGCAGCAGTACCCCGCATCCTTCTCAGGTTTGACGTGGAAGTCATTGACGTGGTCCACCAGGTCTTGCAGGAGGTCAAAGAACTGGTTGCACTGTGGGTGAGAGAGCTGGGGGTGAAGAGGCCAAGCAGAGTGGGCACTATGGGGGAGGGAGGTGGGGCTGGGATCCCCACCAGGGCCAGCCCCTGCCCCTCATGCCCCTCCAACTCCTTCCCCTATCCCAAGCAAAGCAGCATCAGGGAGATGGAAATGGCTCTCGTCATGACTCTCACAAGGATCCTACATGGCCCACATCACCCCCTTTCCAGATACACACTCCCTCCCCAGCTTCCACACAAGATCCATAGACCTCTGCCATGGCCTCTCAGCCTTAAAATGCCCCAGTGTGCCTCCTCATACTCCCACACCTCTCCCCCCATCTTTGCTGTGCCACAGCATGAACTCCCAGCCCTTCCTCAGCATCCCCCCAGCCCCATAAAACATTTGCATGACCCAATGTGTTGTCCTCCCTCCAGCCCTATGGCAAATCCCCAGCAGCCAGCCCAGCATGGCCCCTGCAGCTCCTCATCACCCCACGTTCCCTATCTTGGCCCACAATACCCCTGTATGCACCACCACCACCCATGGCCACACCTTTCCTCTGCCCCTCAAATCCTCTCAACGCCACTGCTCCCCACCACCCTCAAACCCATAAAGCTCCCCAATCTTGTTCCCCCCCAGCTTCCCATCCCCATCCCTCCCTACTGACCTTGGACCAGCGGCAGACAAGCTGCTTGGGCAGAGGCAGCTCAGGGGGGAGGCGTTTCTCCTTGCTGGGGGGCAGGAAGGCAGCAGGGGGCAGGTGCAGGGCCCCCCCTGCCCCCAGTGGCAGGAAGAACTGGAAGGAGCTGGGGAGGCCATCAATGTAACGAAGGGACTGGAAATCCTAGAGCATTGTTGGGGGAGCAGAGGATTGGTTTGGGACAGAGCCAAGTTGGAAGAAGGCCCTGGAACCCCCCTAGAGACACCCTAGAAATCCCTGCTGCCCCACCCCCCTGAGAAGCTCCAGTGTCCTCCAAATGACAATCCACAGAACTCAGAAAACCTCCCCCAGATTCCCCGACACCTCCCATAGCACCTCAGCACAC
>VZTY01019745.1:2639-43425 GCA_013400935.1 Turnix velox
AAGCCACTCTCCACCCAGCCTGTATCTGTGCTTGGGATTGCTTCGACCCAGGTGCAGGACCTTGCACTTGGCCTTGTTGAACTTCATGAGGTTGGCTTGGGCCCACCTCTCAAGCCTGTTAAGGTCCCTCTGGATCAACAACACATTACTAGATTACTACCTTATCCTTGTTTGGTTTTAATATAGCTATGATTTTTAATATAGCTATGGATTTTTACATCAAATTCTGTTATTACGTCACTTAGTAATGCATTACATTTATTCTAAATAGCAAAACAACCAAATGTCCTTCCTGACCTGGTTGAATCTCATGTGACTCAGAGGCACCCACTACATGTGCTTGTTCAGGTTCCTCTGAGTGGTATCTCATCCCTCAGATGTGTCAACTACACTTTACTCTACTTGGTGTCATCTGAAAACTTGCTGAGTGTGCTCTTAATCTTGTTGCCCATGTCATAATGATCCCATTATTGTAGAATCACTTAGATGAAATGAACCCTCAAAGTCCAATCCCCCTGTAGTAAGAAGGGACAGCCTGCACAGGTTCCTCAGCACTTCATCAAACCTGACCTTGACTGTCTCAAGGGACAGAGCCTCCACAACCTCTCCAGGCAACCTGTTCCAGGCTCTGAAAACCTTCATGGTGATAAAATTTTTCCTAATGTCTATCCAAAACCTACCCTGCTTTAGTTTAAAACCCTGGCAAATAGTCCCTCTTTAGCTTTCCAAACTACAAAACAAAACAGACTGTGCTTAAAAATATTCACTAGAGTTTAATAATAATAGAGTTTTTATAATCTGAACATTTATTTAATGATATTTCATGTTTCTTTTCTACACTTTCTGTGTGACTGCTTCATTTAGCAATCACCACACCAAGAGGACTTACGCAGGCCGAAAGTTCAGACTAGTTATGAAGGCAATAGTCCATGACTGTAAAAAAGGATCCTATGATACAACTGCTCTACTGACACAAACTTGGCTGCTATAATTTTTTTATCTGGGAAAATTCATATTGTACCTCATATTTACATATGTAAAGGATCTGAAATGTTTAAAAATATTTCTGCATGACTAAAGAAATGACAAAAAAACAACAGAAATGGTTTTCATTGAAACCTTACTTTTGAATACTGAATCTTCGATTAAGAAAGATCCCAGAGGTCCATAACTGAATTTTCAATGAAACTTCACCAAGAAAAGACATCAAGATCTCCCGAGGAGGGCAGCATAATCTCCACTCCCTGGGTTAGGAAACCTTGTCACCAAAAAGAAAACTGTTTAAAGGCTTTCTCTGAGGTAGAGAAAATCAAACAAGATGTCTCCTAATTTCACAAAAAAATGTAAGATGTGACTAACACACACATGTAAAGTTATGCATGTTTAACCATCTACAGGAATAGGCTCTGTAAATTTAGTGGAACAGACTCAATGGAAGGTGCTAAAGCTCAAAGGACAGTTACAGCTCATGTTCTTCGAGAAAGATAGAGGACTCTGCTGAAGACCCAGCATAAAACAGTTCTATGAAAATCAAAGCTCCCTAAATTTTATTCATCAAGTAATCTCTATTCTTTGCATTATATTTTTAATACCTATAAGTTTATATTTATGCAGTCATACGTTAGATGACTGCAAATTATATCAGTATATATATGGAAAAAATATAACTTATTCAAATATGATTATATAAGTTTACGATACATAAGTATATATCTTAAAATAGAAATTAACTGAATACATAAGTGCATAAAGAAATTATATGAGCATATGTATTTAAAGATATAAACAATTAATTATTTAAACAAAAGCAGCTTTTTGTTTTTGAACACATAACACATAAGCCATACAAATTTCAAAATGCATTTCCAAATTGCATCATGAGGAAGTAGGAAAGGGTGGTAATGACTTCAAGGAAAGTTATAAAACACTGAGCAAAGCGATACTTTTTCATTCAAATGGATTTAAGAATTTGTAAACAAAATCTAAAGGTGGCTAGCTAACATGACATTATTTCTACTATTATCACATATAACATTTTTATTGCATAATGGGTCAACCTTTAAGAAATATTAAACTAAAGTTGCTAATTCCTTTCTATCTTTGGCGAGACACAACTTTTTTCTGAGAACATTGGCATTAATTTCAGTTCATGGTTTGGAGCAATCTCATCTGAATTCTGACATCAATTTTCTTCAAGTTGTGGAAGAAAAACCCCATCAGAAGCAGGTAGTGGACTTCACCATTAAAAAGACACTGAGGTGCTGGAGTGGGTCCAGAAAAGGGCAGTCAAGCTGGCAATGCGTCTGGAGAACAAGTCTTATGAGAAACAGCTGATGGAACCGTTGGTGTTTATTCTGGAGAACAAGAAGCTGAGGGGAGACCTCATTGCAACTAACTGAAAGGATGTTAGAGGGGTGGAGTAAATTTTCTCAGAAGTATCAGATAATAGGGCAAGAGGAAATGGCCTCACATTGCACCAGGGGAGGTTTAGACTGTGTGTATAACAAAAAAAATTGCACTGGAAGGGTTATTAAGCATTGGAACAGGGAAGTGGCTAAGACACCATCCCTGGAGGAATGTAAGAGACAGCTGGGCATGAAGCTTAGAGATACCATTTAGTGATGGCTCTTGTAAGAGTTAGGCTGTGGTTGGAGTTGATGATCTGAAAGGTCTTTTCCTGCCTGATTCTATGACGATGTCTAGATTTTTAATAGAAGTGTGAATACATTACTTTTCTACTTTGAAATAAATAACATTATAAATTTACTTCACTTAATTCATGCATGTAATTTCAGTAACACCTGTCATGTTTCTACTTGTCAAAAAGAGAGATACTCCTGATCTGTGGAAGATGCAAGTGAAAACCACCAGAAAGACACAACCAAAAAAAAGACAGTAATTTACATAAAAGTGAGGCAGATTACTACAAACAGTATGTTACTCTCATGTAGACATAAAATCTATGAAGTCTTTGCTTATTTTCTTTTTATTGGATAAGTTTGCAATGTACATACACCAACTACATTTACCAGTGTTACATTATATATTTCTGCCATAACCTCTGCTACTCCAGACCTAAGTGTGAATAAGTATTTAAATTTCATTGCAGAAGTACTGTATCCAGAGAACTTACTGGAGACAATCTTGTCTAAAAGTATTGTCTTTGTGAAAAGGATCTTGTTCACCTAAATTATCACCAAATTGAACAAGAATTTCATTCCTATGAATATGTCTAATGGAACAACAGCAAAGCCAGGACAGAGCCTTAACAGAGGTTTGTGAATCAATAATTGGCAAAATTTGGAACAGAATATAGGCTCAAAATTACATGAGTATATTACACATTCTTAATTTTATACCTTTTCTCAGGTTGCCTTTACATTGCAGAATATTAAAGCATAGATATCCTCCTTGACAGAAGAATGTCCACAGAAGCCAATTTCCAAATTGCTTTCAGCATTCCCAGTGCCAACAATGCCATGCTCCACTAGAAGTTGTAACCTACAGAAGCAGCTTTTAGACTCTGTGAGAGCTCCCTCTCTCCAAAATCATTTCCAACCCAAAGCTGACCACTGTAACTTCACTGTATCATCACTGGTGAATTAATTAATTTCTAGTCTCTTTTATCTTACTTTTTGTTTGTAGTTAATTAATAGACCTAAGGGCTCATTTCTTATTAATTTTTATTAAAATTCTCAACTAAAAAGTTTATTAAGCATTATCTGGGACTGAATGAACAAAGTTCTTCCCTTGCCCCATGACAAACATCACGTGTGTCCTAAGCAGCACAGTGCCTGTTCGCAAAGAAATAACGTTCTTTTGGATTTTCTTTTCCTCCCTCCCCCTCTCCTTATTAAAGTGTCTCAGCAACCTTTGCATCAATGCAAATTGGAAAAGATTTCCATGATTGCTCATACATATGAAAAAACAACATATTCAAATATTTGCATAAGGTAACAAAATGTTCCAGTAATATCACAAATTTGGAAAACTTCCTAGCAAGATTGCAAATTGTAAACTGTGACTTTTCATTAGAAGTTTATTTTGCCACAAATAAGAAAAAAAATCCCAAAATAATAAATTATGTGGTATTTATAAGCATTACACTCCAACAAAGAGGACCCTTATGAAGCTGTTACGCAGCTGTATGCAGTCATCTTGCTTGCTCTGAAGAAAAAAGGTCTTTAATGTAATTGCTTGCAACCCAATGAAACAACTCATTAAAGTACACAGGTACAAAGATTTTCCTCAACAAGATTTTTCTCAGCCACAGATTTTTCTTACTACACAAAGTAGTAAGCAACTACTTTCAACAAAAAATAAACCCCAAAGTAAACAGTAAAGATGTATATAACAGGAAACACTGCATTCTTACCATGCTGGGTTTCCTCTAAGGCCCTTAGCTTTCTGAACACCTACATGACAAGCGTAGCAACCTAATCTGGAGGCAATTCCCCATTTCCCAGAGCCAAAGCAGTACACCTGCATATTGTTTTTTCACAGTCTTTTCTTGGGGAACAAACACAGCTCCCAAACATAGTTAAAAAAACCCCAGAGCAGAAGTAAAGAGTAGCCCAGGTTCCATTTACTCATTAGATAAAGCCACACAATAAACCCCAAACACAGAAATGGACTCAGAAGTAGATATCATTACTCATCCCTCAGCCTTGTTCCTGGCCCACTCCAACAGTCCCCTATGGTGCACACATGGAACCACACGACCAGCTTGCCTTAATGGCAGTTGGCTGCTCCCCAGCACTCATTAGAGAGAGGGAAGCAACAGAAGAAAGCAGTCTTTCACTATGAAAAGTGGTGTAACTTTCTTTTTATCTCTGAAAAAAAACCTCATTAAAAAAACTCCCCATGTACTTAGTACTCCATAGAAAATAGACATGACACAGCAGTGCTTCATATTGGGCTCAGGCATTTTGTACCTGTAGGTTAGGTTAACTTCACTAACAAAATGCAAATTAAAAAATTTTAAAAAGCTCAAATAAGAAAATGCTGCAGTCTTGGACCAAAAACACATTGTAACAAGGTGAATATGTTGAAACATTCACAAGTTTCATTTTTGAGGGACTTCTTAAATATAGTGCCATGGCAGCTACTTCTGCTTATTGAAATTACAGACAGAAAAAACCATATTATTCTGATACAAAAATCTATTTTCAATTTCCTTTGCTAATAATGAAAACTGATAGAATGCTTATTTTTATTGCAATTAGTACTGAAATTAATTTTGCCTATCAGAAAGAGAGTGGAAGTGAAATTTCTTCCTTATGCCAGCTTTGTAAAATGCCGTTTCAACAGTTCTAATTAAAATAAAAGCTCCTTCTTAACCCCAGATTATAACTGGGCAGTGTACAAATACACTTACATAGAATATAGAAGATAGAATTAAATTAGAAATATTTTAAATAACCCTATGGTTTTCAGCAAAATGCTCACAGAGGTCTCACAAACTTACAATTTTAATAGAAGTGTCACTAAAGAGGTGCATCTTAAAGGTGACTGAGCTTTTAAGAATAACACATATGAAGTCACAAGAGATCACTAATGCTTTATTATATTGTTAGCAAGTCACTAGAGCAAGAAACTAATTTTCTTCCTAACTTAGCCCTTTTTAACAGGCAGAGACACTAAATGCATCATGGTGTAGTTCAAAATTGTGCCCACAAAGGGAATCCCAGTTTGGAGGATGGGGTGTGGTAGAAAGGTGCTAAAACAGAGGTGGCAATAGGGGGAAGTGGGCTTTCTTTATTTTTCTATGTTATATAGTCTCTAATGTCATGTAACTGAAGTGGATAACAATCTCAATGAATACACAGCAAAGTGTCCTGAGCCTGAATAACAAAAAGAGTGTTTAATATATGCTTAATATGTAGTATGCTTAGTTATATTTTCCTGTAAAATCTATAGTCTTGAGAATGGTTTCTATTCCTACATAAAGAAGGAATAATCAGAGCACCACCTGAATAAAAGCTTTTGAAACTTTATACGACTATTACATGAGATCTCATAGTCACTTAGCATCAGGCAAATGTAATATATGCATGTGGAAAGTACACTATCTGTACTTTAAGGAACAGAAGTTGTATTAGAAATCATTAAGCTGGAATACTGTGATGATTTAAACCAGCTTTAAACTTCGTTAAAGTGTCCTAAATTAATTCCTATTTGGAACAGACCAGATTGCTAAAATATACTGTTGAAGCATACACAGAAACTATGATAAATTGACTTAGTAATTGCCTATATTATTTTAAATGTAAATATTGTTTCTGCTGTTAATTTCCTATCTGCAGCTTCCAATAATTTAATTCTATTTTTCAGTGTTTATCTGCTAGGTAAAGGGGTCTTCCCTAATTCAAATGTAGCCTATTTGTCAGTACTGAATGACCTATTTTCTGTTACTGAATGACATTTCAGCCCTTTGTTGGAGAGGTGAAATGGACTGAACTTCATTTTATCAGTACAGATGACATTTTGCAATTTTTAAACTTTTTACATTTTCACAAATGGATTTCTGTTCTGCCTGCTTCTCCAAATAAAAAAAGAAAATTAAAATCTTTTTGCTTTCTTCTTGTATGTTTCTAACGTACTGATGGTAAAATATTTTGCTCCCACTCAAAACTGAGCACGTGGTAAGCAAGCTCTGAATATAAGCTGTGTAATAAAGACTGAAGAGGGCTCTCAGGGTATATGAAAGATAAAATAATTTTTGCATAGGCTGTCCCTGTTCTAACGTATTTTAATTTTAGAGGCAGCCTGAATCTTCTACTTATCTCAGGCAATTTCTTCATTTCTTAGTGGTGATGTCTCCTTGCTTCTGATTTTACTTAGTCCTGAAAATAGGAGTAGAGTGCATTCTCAGGCAAGATTTACTAAAGGACAAATTATTATGTGCCAAATTAAATATCTACAACACAAGAAACTCAGCAGGATTAGCTGTCTCAGCCTTTGTTCTCTCTGAGCATTATCAAGGTTGTAAGCTATTCAAATGCAACTTTTTTTTCCTTTTTCTGCTTTTGCAGCATCATAGATTCACAAAATTATTTGGTGGGAAGTAATCTTGAAGATCATATAGTTCCAACCACATTGCCATGGGCAATGAGATACTTCCCACTAGAATATGTAACTTGAAGCCCCATCCAACCTGGCCTTGGACACCTCCAGGGATAGAGCCATTACAAATTCTCTTGGCAGCCTGTACCAGCTGTACAGTAAAGAATTTTCTTCTAACATCTATTCTAAATCTACTCTCTTTTGTTTTCAGAAATTACCTCTCATCTTATTGCAACACCCCCCCACATAAAGTCTGTTCCTAGGTTTCTTCCTTAAGCTCCTTCAAGGTACTGGTAGGCTGCTATCAGGCTTCCCTGCAGCCTTCTCTCTCAGCCTGTCCCCATCCACTTGTATGCCTTGGATTATTTTAGTGGTCCTTCCTGGACATGCCACATCATGTCCATCTCCTTTCTGTGCTGAGGGCTCCAGAGCTGGATGGAGTACTCCAGGTGGGGTCTCACCAGAGCAGAGTACAAGGGCAGAATCATTTCTCTCAACCTGCTTGTCACATTTCTTTTGAAGTAGTCCACAATGTCCCCGGCCTTCTGGAATATCAATGCACACTGTCCACTGCTGTCCAGTTTTTCATCACCAGTGCCCTTAACACTGACTCCACAGAGCTGCTCTCAATCCCTTAAATCCCCAGCCTGTATTGATACCTGACCCACGTACAGGACCTTGCACTTCGCCTTGTTAAATCTCATTAGGTTCACAGGAGGCCACTTCTTGAGCTTGTCCATGGCTTTGTAGCCCTCCTCTGGACTCTTTGCAGTAGGTCTGTGTTCTTCTGATTTTGAGGGCCTCAGAACTGACTGTACTGCTTTATGTGGGGGGCTCACATGAGCAGAGCAGAGGGGCAGAACCTACTGGTCAAACTTCTATTGATGCAGCCCAGGAGATATATAGCTTTCTGGACCATGAGATCACACTGCTGGCTTATGCTAAGCTTCACATCAACCAATCAACTCCAAGTTCTGAGGGAAATTACATTTCTTTACTTCTTGATTGCCTCTTACAATGCATTATGTAGGTGTGTATTGCATCAACTCAATTGCCCAATATTTACAGAAAAAATATAAACATTTAAAGAGAAATATTTAGTATACGAATCAGAATTATTTCAAAGCAGACGATAATTTAATTTGTCTTGAACTAAAATATTTTTTCCTTCTTATAGACCCTCTGTTACAAGATAATTAGGTTAGTTACCAAGAGTAAGTGAATTTCTTAAAATTTATTTCTCAAAGGGAAGATTTCCTTACACTGGTTTAAAGTACAGACAGTCTTGGTATCATGACAAGATTAACCCTGGATCCATGCTGTTATGAAATTACTCAGGCCTACATTCATGCAAGGAGAAATCATGTTGGTATGTTATCTTTCAATCAAACTTGGGTTTAGATTATACATACAAAACATCACTACATTACTTATAAAAGTGAAGAAATAGAAATCTTAATTCAAATAGTAAAGCTTCTTAAAATCTTAATTTTTCACTTTAAGTATACACTGACAATAAGTGCAAGATACAGCTTAGACAAATATTCTAATAAGTTATTTCTTAGATGGCATGGACCAAATTCCTTCATCTGACTCAGCTCACCTGTAAAACAGGTGTAAAAATTAACAGCAGAATAAATCATAAAGGCATCTTACAGCAGGGGGCGCTCTAAGACAAGCTGTATCAAGTCAGAAATACTAACATGCAACGTAAGAAAGGACTCCAGAGAAGGAATGGATTTAGTGAGAGGCAACATGAAACAAAAGTCAGAAAATAGTTTCTAAATATATCTGAGAGACAAACAGAAAAAGAATTCACTGATAATAAAATATGATGTTAAATACAGGACACTACTTTATGGACTAAAACTCACTAAAGTAGGATAAAAAGTATCAGAGAGTTCCTATTTAAAACTGTGGTCTCAGGTGGGGAGGAGATGAAGAGAAAGTCAATCATACATATGAAATCAGTTTGACAGACCTTTTCAAAGAGAAGTTTCAGTTAAAGAAGCTGTGAATGTATCAGTGAATTCTCCTGTCTTTTACTAACAAAAAAAATATTTCAAGAACACGTATCTTCACTTTAACAGCACCCTTAACACTCAGTTTATGTCTCAGTAAGTCACAACAGATTTTGTTGGATGCCAACACATTGATTGTACACTTTTAAAATTGATAGTTTGGACATTTCTTTTCAGGACTTGGTAGAGCCTTTTTTCAAACAGTCTTTTGTTATCACTGTGTTTTCACTCATGAACATTATCCTCGGGTTCAGACAGCAAAAAAAGAACCAACCAAATAAGAAAGTCTGAATGTCTAGTCTTTTGAATAATAAGGTAAATAAAACTGAAAAGTGATCAAGTTCTTATACCCTATATGTTGAAAGAAAATATTTCCTGTAAATTGTGAAATAAATCTTCAGAAGCAGATGGTCACAGCTATCTTGCTCACTGCTGCTTGCAGAGGAGAAAGTAATACAGGGCTACTAAAACAGTGTAAAACTTACAGTGTCCTAAGAAAAACTTGAAATATTAAATTCTGTATAGACATAAATACATGAAGCCAAGATAACAACACAAAAAGGTAATACACCTAGAATGCTATCAAGGCACCTTTTGAAATTAGCAAGTATTCTGACTCACATCAGTATTGTTGTGGGGGATTTTAATAATGTATATCACACGTTTACTCTCCAGCGACAAAAATACCCAAAACTGAGACACGAAGATGAATTCCAGAAACACCAGAAATACAAGACTTTAGAACTTCTTGATTCATGAGTTAAAGCAAAATGACATCTGAAATGACAAAATTAACAGTTCTTTTCCCTTTAACTAGGAGGAAAATAATTTACCCATTTCAAGAAAATAAAAAAAAATGTACAAAACTGGTGATCTTAGGACACATGTGAAAGAGGACAATGACATGCAGAATCTATTTACTGCTCTTTCTTATTTATGAAGTCACTCAATAGCTGCTAAAACAGAGTCTTGGACAATGTTTTTTCCTTCAGAATGGGCAGGAAAGTCCTAGGTATTTCTGAGAAGAATGTTTTGTGAGCTGTTTGTGAGCTGCTATGTGGGTGAGGGAAGTCCCCACATGCCAGCATACCAGCTGGCATTTGGAAGCTTATCTGGTGATGCCTCCCCTCATATGCTCAGCAGTAAAATATTGTCACTGGTTTCTAAAAATATCTGGCATAATTTGAAATCCACTACTGCATTTGACTCCATAACAATCTCTCACAGCAGTGAATCACAGAGATTAATTAAAACTATGAAACACCATTTACATTTCCTGAATTTATTTTATGATTTACTTGCATTTGAATGTATGCAGTGTCCCTTTTTATTGTTTCTCTGGGACAAGGTAATTAAAAGGCAGATCACATCCTCTGTAGTTCTTTAGTAACTGTGAAAATTACATTTAACTAGTTACAAGAGGCAGTAAGTGGACCCATTGTGCTAGAGATTATAGTCTTTCTGACTTCAAAGATTGCACAAGATTTCTGCACAAATCCCAGCTATAAAATTACAACTCTGCAATTGAGGCTGAAAAGCTTTAGTCTCATTGCTAGAGATTTCTCCGGCCTAAACCTCTAGTGACTCATGCAGGATGGCAGCTATCACACTAGGTCATACGAATACATTTTTTATGCACTCGGGGAAGTTGTATCTGCATTGAACTCCAGAGAGTTCTGCCACTGAAAGATAAGCTACTCCTTTTAAAATAGAGACTTGAGAGCCAAAAAGAGACGTTTGTATGAACTATGGACCTAATTTGCACAAGATACGTATTTCCTCCTGGAGAAAGCATATTAAAAAGCTGTTAATGAAATGAAAAAAAACAGATACTGCTTGTGCTGCAGCTGACCTGCAGAAAACCTTCTGATTGGGAGTAAAGGATGCAGCTCCCCATTTAACTTTGGCACAGAGGTGTGATTACAGACTGTATTTCCTTAATATTCTTCAATCTTCCACCACATTATTCTAGCCTAAAGAGGGTAAATTCATTATTAGGAACAGACAAGTAAATTTGGATTAGAATAATAAAAACCCATAAATACTAATATAGGACTATTAGATAAAGTACAAAGACTGAAAAGGCAACATGATGAAACAACTGAATTTTTTTTCTAAATTGAGAATTGCATTCCAGTATATCCTTACTGGCTCCAGTGAGTTCCTGTTCTAAATACCGTGTACAAATATGGGAGATTGCTGCTGTATAAAAGCCTCTATGATTTGAAGTAGCAAAATGCAGACAATAACTGTCCAGCTAGACAAGGGAATGGAAAAGCGATTAACTCAGTAATTTAAAGGTTTCTATAAAGCTATTTTAGAAGTAAAAATCAATTAAAGCTACTAAAATAATTTCTCCTTTCAATTTTTTCACACTGGATTATGAACAGAAACGAACATAAATGTAAGTAAGATTATAGACATTGTAATTAATCAGGTAATTCATCAAAATAAAGTAATCCGGATTGGTAAATTGATAAAAGTACAAGTAGAAGATGGGACATTATATAATCGAATGTTCTTTGGGCCCTTCAATAATGTCATAGAAGATATTGACATGTTATTACAACTAGGCTTACACAAATCTGGGTTTTTTTTCATTTTTTCATATCCAGAGCCTTTGGCTTATCTTTGCTCTAAACATGTAATGTATGAAGGGGCTTCAAGATATATCTTAGGCAATACGCAGCAGTAAGATCATGCTTAGGCCTATTGTTTGTGATCCAAGGTACATTAGAATATGACTCTTTGTACCTGATCAATATGAATTTTTTTGTTTGTTTGTTTTTCCCTAGACTTTCTTTTGATGGTTTGTCTCTATCTAATAAGACCTGCTGTGTTCAAGAGTTTTCATATTTACCCATGCATATATTCCTCTATATGGAGAAGCCTTGTTCAGTTCTGGTAAAGAAACCTATACTACATTTTCATCTATGTACCGCAGAATCAAAGATGATGCTTCTAATAAAAGAGACTAAACATGTCAGAAACAGAACTGCACATACTCCAAAGCTAGCTGCCCTTCCCAGGTCATGACAACTGTATACTTGAGCCTGGCAGATGCTTGGGTCTGCTATCCCAAAGAATTTCTGCACAGGGTAAGAAATCACATGCTGTAGGATCTGCATGACAAATATAAACCAAATTTTGTTAATTCTTCTCTATCCCTTGACAGTATTTAGAGACTATACTGGAGATCTGAATCACTCCTGAGTAGATCTGTCTTATGGGTATTAGTATCACATGAAGTTTAAGTGATTATTAGCAATATTTTGAAATTCTGCTTCAGAAAAAGTGAAAAGAATAAATTCCTAGCCCCAGTAATTTAAAAGTCCTAATAGTTTTAAAACTCTAAATATGTTTTCTAGCCAAATTAAGTAACAGTTTTCCATCTACTCTTTCACACAAAAGGAGTATTAAAAGACCTACCAAATTAACATTGAGGAAAATATACAATACACTGCTTACAAGGTTATGTCAAAGTCAAAGAGCATATTCACACAAACAAATAAAATCAGTATTGAATGAACCAATCTCCATGTTTCCTTAGGCAACAGTATGAAGAATAGAAGAGCCTATTTTTGGAAATATTCTATCAGATATATTATGCAGACAAAAATCTACTTATAACAATTCCACACATACAACATAAAGTATTGATGTAATCTGTTACTTGCAATGAAAGTTTCAGAGCTAGAAATTACTCAGTGCTGTTAAGGTATTATGAAACAAAAGACAAGAAAACAAGTACTTGACATAAGCATAATTCAGAGTTTCTGCAAAATTTGTTAGTAATTGCAAAAACTACTTCAAAACCAAACCTGCTTCAAAATTTTAAAGTAAGGTTTGTCATTCATCAATATAAAGACAGAATATTCTATTTTCTCCTTTAACAGAAACATTATCTAATTACTGTCATACTGTTAAGTATACAGACATTAAAAGAATAGTGGCGTAACAGTGAGACTAGAAAATTGGTAAAGTATCAGAGGGAACAAATTAAATTTATCCTAGTGTGTTTGTGAAACTGGCTGAAATAATATTTAAACCATAAGTGATGCTTTTCAAGAATTGTTCATGGTTGCAGAAGCAGACAACATCAATGTGCAAAAAGCAGAAGGGGCTAGGTTAACTTCAACACCAAAAGCAAATTGTTAATCAGTTGGTAAGAGTCTAACCAATAAGCTGATAACAACCAGCCAACATAGCTTAAAATCTTGTCAAAGTTTTGACATTTTCTTTCAGTGGTCACATGTAGATTGAAACTGGAAGCCATAAGTTTCATCTACATTGAATAAGGAAACTTTAGGTCATGCTTTATGTGATGCACATAGAAACGACACAGATTAAAATTTGGGCTATATTACATTTAGGGCTAGATTAAATTTTGCACATGCAGATATCAAAACAACAAACAGTTAACTTCTGTCAATTTGTAAAATATGTCTCATTCCAGATGTTCCCATTAGTAACTTGAAGTAAAGGAAAAAGTATTAAATTTAAATTTTTATAAGCATAAGGGAGGAAGATGTATAAGAGAAAATAATTAGCATGCTAGTGAGCTTGACACTGTTCTCAGTGTTGGAAACTGAGAACAAGGTCATTTAATAAGCAAGCGGAATACTTTGGGAAAATAATCAGAACTGCTAATGCCAAAAAAGAAATTAATGTAAAGATTCAGTGGATCAGAACTCAGTTTCACCCAACAGCAGTTTCAACACTGTTGCAGAATAGGAAAATCTCACTTTTGGAGCTATTAGTGTTCTTATCTGTAAGAAATGGGAAGAGATGTTTCTTTTTATGGAAGAAATGGAAAGGCATCCAGATTAAGCAACATATTTATGTCACCTACAAGATCTTACAGCCAGTAATACCCAAACACCTTGAGCCAGCCACCAACACTCAAGAATTCTGTGCAGTGCCATATACTTCTGTCACCACACTTTACACTGGAAAATCTATACAAAACCTGCATTGCTTTAGGCTCACTTAGGCCTAAATAGGATAAACGGAGCAAATCACATGGATAATCAAAAGTTATCCACTAACAAGGATATATTAAAAATGAAATGGGATATCTGTAAACTGGATAAATGCAGCAAATTATACAGATAAGGAAAAGTCATGGAAAAGGAAATAAAAAATATTTTTGTGAGATAAGAATTAAAAATGTCAGCACATCCCAAGAGCAGTCCCACTGTTGGCAGAACTGTTACTTTTCTGTATTTCTAGGCTTGTCAAGGACCTGGAGGCATCTAAGAGAGATGAGAGATATGGTCTGGGGATGTTTTGTCAGAGTTAAGTTGATGGTTGCACTAGATGATCTAAAAGGTCCCTTCCAATCAAGATGATTCTATGACCTCATGTCTGCCCTGGCAGAGGCTCAAAAGAACAAGTGACAATCTCAATCCCGACCTCAAAGACCTTAGACTCTAGAGAAAATAGAGAGACATAAGCAGACCCAGATAAATCCATTAAGATAACAACACAGAATTGGTAAGCATGGTAGGGTGTATCTGAAATCAAGTAATAGGTTTGATATTCCGTATATTGTGGCACAGAGAATAGAATATAGACTTATTATAGAACCAGTCTAGCATTCATCAATAGAAACGATTAACTAACTTACTGAACAGAAATAGGCTTGGTTTACATTCAGAAGTCATATGATAAAGGCAAAAAAAGAAGTACATAGGTAAATTAATTTTTCATTTCCATTTGACTGCTTCTGAAAACTAATACCTTTTTTGGACTCTTGTCAGACGAATCTCATGGAAAATTAAAATACTGACTGCCAAAGCACAGCACTGGAGATTTTGATTCTCTCTTCCAATTTTGGTACATAACTTCCCTTATCAAAATCAATAGACACTAGACACTTAAACAGCACTGAACAGCACTCTGTCCAGAAAAAATTATGCTGAGAAAAAGGTCACAGATCTTAAGTCCAAAACTTATAAAAGTGTGTTAATAGTCTGTTTATGAAAAAACTTCCCGTTTTACCACTCTCATTTTCTCCTTATTGCATATTTTTGTGTTACCCAAATTGACTGTCATGTTTTGTCACTGTTTAGTAACCATTCAGGCAATATTTTTAGCTTTGGCTTAAATTCACTGAATAGGACAGTCTGCCATTTCTCCCAAGTATCATTCATATCACATGAAATTAATTTTTATTTATTAAATCTGGAAAATAAAAAATAGTACGCAGTAATTAGGAAACTAAAAATGTTCCAAATTCAACTATACAGATAAAGCAGATATGTAAGACAGACATATTTTCATTTCTTCTTTTAATGTAAAAATAGAGAACTGAAAAATTACTCAAAATATTCACCTGACCTTTGCAGCTCTAGTTTTAAGAGATCAAATACCTTCTGGTGAAGCTATATCACATAATAGTATAGTACAAAAAGTATTAGTACTAGAAATTATCAAATGAAACCACTGACGTGCTGTGCTTAATTTGGAACATGCTTACATGAATTCCTAAATCCTTACATTAGAAGAAAACATTTTACTGTGGTTTTTTTTCAGTGAGAAAGTTGCCATCAGCCTCTGAAGGATCAGGTTTAACTCAGGTCTTTGAAGGACAACTTAAGATATTACTTATTATTGTAAAATAATATTTTTAAGTTGATAAGGCATTATGATTGCAGAAGACTGTTTGATAATACATGGATTAAATATGGATGCTTACGTAAAATTCATTATTTTTCAAATTATAGAGGAAGAAAACAATAACAAGATGTCTTAAATTCACAGTTATACTAGTAAAATACACATCAGAGAAAGACAATAGTTCCGCTCCAAATAATTTTCAAGCTTACTTCAAGAAGAAATACAAGTCCATTTAAAAATAGAGAAGGTTGTGAGACATAATAGAACAATATGAGGAAACCTCATTGGCACCAACTTACTCATTCTATGACTACAAAAGGTCTAGAGAGCCGAAGCATACATCCTGCAAGAGGTTTTCCTTGGCATTATTTGCTGCAAGAAATGTTCCTGCCTGCTATATAAATCCAGCCAGCTTCTTCACAGAGCATTTAGTCTCACAGCTATACTAGATGGTACTTACAATGCAGGATTACAATGAAATTATTACAATTATAAAATGCGCAAAAAGCATGAGAAAAGGAAATTTTCTCCACAGCTTCCATATTACTCTTCAACAAGACAGATTAGGAAATACCATGTTCTCCTAAACAGACTATCAAAAAATATAGCACTTTATCTGTGGAAACACACTAATACATATGTTATGCATACTTGGGTTGTGTAGAAAATCAATGGTCAAGCTGACTTCAGAATGATACTAAGGGATAATAAGTACTAAATATTTTAATGTATCTTCATACACCTTGACATTTTCTCTCAAACCTTTCTTAGAATATTCATTGTGGGGCTATTAGACTTAAGACACTCTTTATTATTATAAATCATAATTTGAAATTACTAAGGCATTTAACTGTTAATTTTTACTAATCTTATACTAATCTAGGTTCATTGTTATTGAAAGTATGGGCATCTTAAAGCTTCTGAGTCTGCAGAAGGCAGATAACAGCAAAACTGAACTTCCAGGGTTTACAATTCTCAGACTCTAAAAAACCAATCTTCAATTAATGTCCCTTAATTCTTTTTCCAGGGTTTTCTTGAAATGGTAGCTGTTCCCTAGAAAGGAAAAAAACATTTCTGCATAAACTCTGTGAGAAATTTGAACATGGCCTTTCAGCACTGTAGATGTCTTTATGTACATAGCTGGTTGCAGCTGCCATTTCAAAACCTCACATGCTTGGGTGATCATGCAACTACCTCCACGTCACTTATTCTCTGTTCTGGTGTACAGGTGACTTCTATGCAAAATAAGTAATCTGCTGAGATTATTTTACAAATAGAAGTGATTGCTTCAGGGATTTTCTTAATGACCAAAAATACTCTTACATGACTTACTTTAAACAGGCTTTTTCAAGTCAGCTTTATCACAAATTGCTGTTATAATGCAAACTGAATTCTTGTTGCTCTTCAGATAACTGAACTTTAGGAATTATTTCATAAGCATACTTTAATAAAGTTACTACATAAAGGGGGCATTTTTATTTCAATCTTTTTTTCATAATAGAAACAGCTCTTCAAAATTAATATAATGTACATTATATAATTTACAAGATTTATGACCTTTAATGGTGTTTCTGAATTCTTTATGCAAAAACGCTCCATTTTCTCCATAAAGTTTGAATGGTTAAACTGAAGTTCTGCAATCAGTTGTTTCATTTCTATTCATCAAGCTATTTCTATTCATCAAGTCTCCTACTTGAAGTTACTCTGCAGCTGTTTCCTTTCACTGTAGGATACACAACCCTTTCCTTGTGCTGAGTTTAAGTGTTTTGAAAATATACTTTGAAGACATACTCTTCCATTTTTAAATTTAATTTTTATTTAAGAATGGTGTATAGACAATTACAAAGATTTCTAGAGAAAGTATCTTGTCAATAATACTTCCAGTTCTCAAGCAGATGCAGATGCGCAAATACTCATAATTACTGTTATTTTGAAGTCTGATACAATATGAATGCATTGTATGATCAGCACAGTTTTCTGCAAGACAGGAGTATTTCTGCAAAGTTATTTAGGAATTACACTACTCATTGTATCTTCACACAGTCATTGTATCTGTATACAGTCTGCAGAGACCTTCAGGTTCCTTCTAAAACTGTGGAAGAATCTCAGCTTTTATTTTCACAATTTGCAGCTTTTCTAGGGAAAACTGAAAAATGCAATGCAATGCTGAGCGAGAATCATGCCTGCTCATTTTAGCAGGCCACCACAGGTAACAGGGAGGATGCAGGGTGGGGAAACAGCTCTCCTCTCCTTTCTCACACATGGAAGCAATGGGAATGCACCCACTGACATGGCAATGATATGCTGGAGGACGGCTCCACATAGGCTGAGGGGTGACCAATACTGTGGAGGATGACCTATTTAAACAGCAGCTAAACTATTCAAAACTCTTTGTTAGCAGTAGTCAGGGAAGTGAATTCAATAGCTGCAACACATTACAGCTGTGTCCTGTAATAAAAAATCTTATCTGAAATGCTAAGAAGCCTCAACCATTAACCAAACAGCAAATACAGAGCTGTATTTTATTGGTTGTTTTTTTTTAATCTAACAAGATTGAAAATTTCACATACTTTAAAAAAAAATTGATCCCTATCAGTCAAAATATTGTTGATTAAAATGTGTGAGGTTGTCCCTTTGCCTGTAATCTATTTACACAAGATCTTTTTACACTATTCCAAACTACAGATGTAATTAGAGAAATCTCTCTTTCCTCATTGCTTTTACTGTTCAATATGCCACCAATTACAAATTGGAAAAAAAATTTGAAAAGGGATCATAGAAAAAAAATGCTCTCTCAATGTCTGTCAGCCAGGAAGACATATCAGTGGCTTACCATGACTTTTTCTTCACATCCTCTGTAGGAAACAGAACACTCATTCTCATGGAATTTTTGCAACAAAAAATTTTGCTCTGATGAACAAATTGACAAAAATTTTACTTGGTTAAATAAGTACATTAAGACCAGCATTTTACTACAACCAGCAAGAGACTTACCATAGTGTACATTTTCCTCTAAAAATGAAAATATCGTTGCAAATTGCTCAGTTTTCTGTCAGGAAACTTACAGATTGGTACTTCCTCCCACTTGGAGGTCAGAAAAATACTGCCATGTGAACTTGCCTGTGATGCTAACCCCCTTCACAAATACTTTTCCCAAGCCTTTAATTCCAGCCACAGTGCCCTCATTTTTCAAATTCCCAGGCTTGGTAACTTATGCAGGACAACCCATTTCAACAACTGAATGATTGGTAAAGTCAGATTACATTTAACCATGAGCATTCCTTGGATTTTTGACCTACCAAAACATACAAAAATATATTACAAAATGTACAGATCTGGAACAGCACTACAGAGGCTACCTGCTCTGACAAGCTCTCTGTCAATGTCAGTTCAGGAGTCCTGACAAAGTTGGAATGATATTTATCCCATCTTTATGATGTGAACAGTAATAGAGCAATAGCAGATTGTAAAATAATCATTTAAATAAAACTCCTGCTAAAACCATTCAGTGAAACCCTAAGAACTATTTTCCAGATCTCTCCCCACTTTGAGGCTTGCAGGGCCATTTCTTAATCATAATCTCTCTCTACAGTTATGAGGCTATTGTTGAGATACCTACACCTGTGTTTTTCTATAGACTGTAATTTTTTCTGAATACGCTTTTCTTTTTTTTTTACTTTTTTTTAATATAATGACATCTTTTCCTGTAATTTTTTTCTTAATGTATGCTTTTAAATTAGACTTATCCCAGTGAGGTTACATACTTCTCATGTAGAGTATATAAAACAATTCAGATTGTCCCAACAGTGTGTCTGAAAGTAACAAGGTTTTCAGGTTAACTGCAATATTATACATCTAATGTAACTAAAAAGCTCCTCGACACACACAGAGAGGACTATGGAGGGACAGTAGTGAGATGGGGTACCCAGAAGCCTAGCCAGAACAGGGGAACCATACACTGGGAAGCCCTCCCTGGATATACTTAGCCCCACAGGCTGGGGCTGACACATCATGGTGAGTCAATGGGAGAGGGACCTCACCACCTCGCAACTGAAGGAATACTGCCAAGAAGCACAATAAGAAATTCTATAGGAAGAGCACTTTGTCCCTGTATGTGATTTACCATGGGATGCTCACAGGAGGAAACAAAAATGGGGAATAGAATAGATCAAGGTGCTTTGGAGAGAAATAAACATAAGAAAACAGAGGCAAAAGGGGTTAAAAGGAGCTGAACAGTTCCCTTGTCTGGCCATGATTTGCTAATTCATCCCTTAAAGTTTGTAGGAAAACTCAAAAGAGAAATTACCATATGGTTTCAACACCAAAAATCAAACAGCAGAAGAATAGAAACCATTAGTGCAATTAGCATTCATACTGTTGCCAATTGTAGTATCTCTGACTAAATTTCTAAGTGTGAATTATTTACTCTTTTCACATTTCGTATTATAGAAGGTGGAAGTGAAAACAGTCTGATGAATCAGATCTTTGGTGGATAGTTTCAACTGAGCAGCAGAACAGTTTTCAGTAATTAATAGCCAGCTGCACATCCTGACATAATGCCAGATGGGTTCTGCATCATTAAGCATTACTAAAGCAAGTTACTCTTCATCAGGTAATAGTGTAAGAAAAGAAATCCTCAGAAAATAAAAACTGTTCTCTTTTCCAAAAGGTGCTTTTAAGGAGCAACTTGATCACCACTATTTAATTCCATTTCAAAAATATACATTTACAGAATGCTGGTTTATTGTCCAAATTAGTTACATATGGAAGGGGCAGAACCTACTACTAATCTACATTTATGTTTCAAAGAAGTTCTCTTGAGAAACTATCAGCACTGTTGATAGTTAACATTCCTTGGTATTTCTATCAAGATGTTATTTTACAGCTGTGTGTATCTTAGCCTAAAATCATCCATTCAGTCAGAAATTTCCAGTCCTGGGCGTATATCCCAATGCAGTTCATTATTAACGCAGTAGTTTCATAGAATGAAATTATGAGCTTCCATGCAGTAACAGTGTACCTTAACACACTGACACCCTTCAAAGATGGTTTCCATAGGCACCTCCCTCAATTTTGAGGGTACCTAGCTCTAAATTTTGAAGACAGGTTGGTAAGAATGCAGAGTATTCTCACATGCAATAGAAGATTATTTGTAAAGTATTTGGATCACATTTTGTACTACAATTGTAATTTCTAACAATACTGGACAATCTGTAGATACTAATGTTGCATACTCCACACAGGCAGACACTTCTTCATGTGGAATGGATCTAACATTTTGTCAATGCTGTTATAGCACATCCTTTAATCTTTGTAAAGCATACATATTCTAGTACAGAAAGAGCTACCAGAACGTCAGGAAGAAATAAGCCATTTTCAAAAAGGTGCAGCTTTCAAACTATTTGTTTTGAGAAACAAGTTCAGAGATATCTACTGAACAAGGAATATTGGGGAACTGCCAAGACAATGAATGAATAAGGTGTTCTGTGGAAGCTATAGCATGCCTTCATGCACAAGTCACTTAAATATACAGCAATGCCAATTCTAAAATAACATGGTGTAGATCACCGGAATTGTCACACTTCCTAACTTTTGCATCTTTTGAATCTTGTTTTTAACACAATTAAATTGACTTTCACATAAGCTCATAAATAACAGTTTTCATTTTAGCTACAAAAATGCTAAATTTATTCAAACAGCCACACACACAAAAGTATGTCTTAGTACGTTCTGTAATCTTAAATGGGAGCAAATGGGGATTCTAACAGAAAATCTGCTTGCAACCACTTAATTTGAATATGCTAACAACCTCATGAGGATGTAACTGGTTATTTCCACATCCCCCTTCACTATACTCTTTGAATATGTGCGATTTGAAAGGCACAAAGTTGATATGGTACAGCCAGGAATATATTTAAACAATTCCAAAGAGAGATATAAATGTTTTAACTTTGAATCAGATTAGTAACACTACATCTCACTGTACAGAGATACACAAAGTAAGGGTGGACAACAGCTTGTCCCAACATTTTCTTTAAAAAAATTAGTCTTACTATGTCTATTCCCACCCATAGCTAGGTCTGAAGGGAAATAACATCAACTACAACTGTTTTCCTTATAGTGCAAATCACAGAATCACACAGCATCAGCAATTGGAAGGGACCTTGAGATCATCTAGTCCAGTTCCCCTGAAGAGCAGGAACATCTACACCAGGTCACACAGGAAAGCATCCAAGACAAGATAGAAAAAAATAAACTGTAAAAGCAATATTTACTGCAATATTTACAGTCATAATGGAAAACAAACCAGACTCCACTTATATTTATCTTTGTTATCACATACTATAATGCTACCTACATTCAAACACAGATAAATAAGAACAAAGAATTATACGACATCCAAAAATTGGTAAGAACTCTTTTTCTCTTTCTCAGTGATATGACCCCAAAGAGGGAAAATCAATCAATCAATCATTTTCAGCTTCAAAGATTGTCTCTTTTTACACATGACATAATCACTCTGTTAAGAAACAAGATCATAAGTAAGCTGTTCCTCAGTGAAAGCTAAGAATATCTAGCAACATTACACAGGATTCCCTCAGTAAGTTTCACAAAATCACACAACAGGCTCTTTTCACTTGGAAAACTCCCTGCCAAAGGATGCTGTAGACAAGATTTTATAAAGCTCCTAGAGAAGGATGGCCATAAATTTAGGAAATGCTTTAGATTAAAGTTATTGAGGGCTGGGAGAATGCTTGTGGGATTTAGCATACTGCTCTTTTTTTCCTGTGGCCATCTGCTTACAAAGAATATTAGCCTGGTGTATTCTGTTTCTACCATTACCTCTATAGCTATACTTTTACACATGAGCACATGCAATAATCTTCAATAAGCTAAAACAATTTTATCTGGCAAAAGATGAGACCTAGCATGATCTAAAGAATTAAAAATAAGTCTGGCTTGAAGCTCTGCCGCTGTTTTGCACTCAGCCTTCCTTGGCCTTTGAATTTACACCCAACCCCTGCTCCTGCATTTAAACAAAACTCTTTGAGGTAGGGATTATTTCTTACAATGAATTTTAATAACGTCTACCATGACAAAAAATATTAATCTTAATTGCAATCTTCACACTCAACTTCAATAGTAAAGAACAGATAAGAAGTTTCTTTAAAGTACTAAAGCAGAAAGTGCTTTTGGTGCTTCCATTTTTCCCTCTGTAAATTTGGTGAACAAAAAAGATTGTTACTAACTACCTTGCCAAAATGAACTTTGATATTCTCACAGAAAATACAAATAATTAATTTACTATTGAAATCAAAATTAGAAAATAAGAAATAAGGAAATAAGAAGTTATACTTCAGATTTTTAATTTAGGAACTACTTTAAATAAAGTAATAATGCAGCTAAAAGCTATAATTAAAATTGAACTAATTTTTCCCATACAGATGGGTATTATTTCGCAAAATGATAATAGGTGTCTTTAAACTTCATATCTAAATTCTACACTTTTTAAGAGAAAAACACTTTTTACCTTCTGGGAATTGAACATGCATGTTACACTGGGGTTTTTTTCTCTCAAAAGCAACTTGGAATTCCTAAACACAGAGGAAAGTATACATTTTATCATTTTCAAGAATGAAAAAGGTTGAAATGCCTGTAGTTTAAATAAGAACTAATATATAATTTTTGCATTTAGGTTAGAAGCTGTCTTGCATCTTGCTAGCCTCATTGCTGACAGTCAGTCAAAGAATACCACTGTTTCCTCAGGGGAAATCCAGGGAATATTCAAGTTGCAGATTTATCTGCCATCTTGCCACATGAACTGTCATAGAAGACACAGCGGTGGCCTACAAAATTTTCTGGTTCTTCCTAAATCTAGATGTGACTCGTACAACAGAATTATAACCAAGAACTTGTGTCAAACACATCAAGCAGGATGCCAGGAAGAATTGAACAATGATGTGTCTTTCTGTATTGGAAATTTCTCTAGTCATTAGCCATTGACACATACTTCTTACAAGCCACTCTATAAGGCTCTGTGCTTCACTTCTGCTATGTCATACTGAATATAGTGGCTGTATTTCCTATAGATAAGCACCAAAACTAAGTTACCAGGCACTGAAGCATCTCCCTTATGAAGGAAAGTTGAGGGAGATGGGTATCTTTAGCTTGGAGGAAACTGAGAGGTGACTTCATTAATGCCTATAAATACATAAGGGTGAGTATCAGGAGGATGAAGTCAGGCCCTTCTCAGTGACCTCTCCTGACAGGACAAGTGCCATTGGGTACAAGCTGGAACATAGATGAGGTTCCAGAGAAACATGAGAAAAACCTTTTAACAGTGAGGGTGACAGAACACTGGAAACTGGCTGCCCAGAAAGGTTGTGGATTCTCCTCTGGAGACATTAAAAACCTGCCTGGATGCCCCCCTGTGTGACCTAATCTAGGTGTTCCAGGGGGACTGAACTAGATGACATCTCAAAGTTCCTTCCAATCCCTGACATTCTGTGATTCTGTGACATAAACTATTTTCTCCAAAGGCTCTACATGAAAGAATTATTTTTTTTCCAAAAATATACTTTTAATTATGTTGCTTCTCTTTTTTACACAATATTGTTTAACAATGTAGTCAGATCTTCTCTTTTTGTGTATTTCTTTTCCAATCATGAAATAAAGATTCAGCTAAACGTAAAGTAAACTTAAACAATACACAGTTACAGTGTTCCTCTCACTAACAAACAGGATGCTTGATGGAGCATGGAAAAGTTAAAATGTCTCTTTTGGCTGCTGTGTCACATTATTCTTTTAATTTTTCCAGCAATCACGGAAATTTCTCCTCCTTTCCTAGTTTTGGCAATATCATATATTACCACTTTTGACTAAAGAGGAGCCTTCCTGACATCTGTTTTTTGAGCAAAGGAATATTTATAATTTTCTCAGGAAAACAAAAACAGCCAGGTCTTCCTCCTACATATATTCCTAGAAGAATTCACAGCTTCCTGTTAGTTTTGTAGTAGAGGGATACATTCCACAATTCAGGCTGATTGGCATGCAATTTTTCTTTTAATTGCTTATTTCTTAAAGCATAATACCTAATTTCTCAAAATTATGTAAAACCTCTGATGCTCAAAAAAAAAAAATAAGGTAAATAATTGTACTTAGCGAGCAGCAAGCTGATAAGCTACAGACTTTCATTTGATTGCTCCCCCAATCCATGTTCTGACTCATGAATTACATCCCTTTATTATCTGAAATGTGTCCTCCATGGGAAGATAATCCTGAGGGACTCTGAGGACTCTATTCAACTGTCTTATATCTTAAAAAATCTTCATTTAAAAAGGAGTCTGGTTCAAATGCAAAATTTAAATTACTTCTAAAATAATTTTCTTAAATTATATTTAATGAAAATACAGAGCTTTAGATTGAGAAGCAAAAAAAGCTTCTCAAGGCATTTAAGCCACAAAGGTTTTTAGATTGAGAAGCAAAAAAAGCTTCTCAAGGCTTTTAAGCCACAAAGTGACAGTTGATATATAGGTTTATCAAGAAGAATTAGTGTATTAAAACAGAAGCCACAGTCTAACTTATATGTATATTTTAAAATATTTAGTTTTCATGACTCATGCACAGGGCAGGGTCAAAAAAATCACCTCATATAATGGAATTATTAAGAATTAATCCGTAAAATGAAAAATTGTCTCTGGAAAGAATGCAAGAAAAAAATATCCCTTAAGAACCCTGCTGAAACACTCAATTACAGAGGAACAAATAATCCAGTAGTTTCAGAATGGTATCAGAGACTTCACTGAGATCAGGCCACACTTCTAATGAGTATTATTCCACATGTAACTTTAGGATATTTAGGATCGTGTAAAAACGTGCTTTGAATATTACTCAGAATCTTATTAAACAGACAAGAGGCTTGATTTAAGCAATAACCATCCTTTTACAGAGGACATTATCACTAGCAATAAACACACTGTAGCTCTGATGCCTGTGAGTCTCAGGTCTTCCACCACACAAAGGTGAGTGAGTTGAATGCTGGGCCATGGAAGGTTTCACAGTTTTTTCTTGCTACAGTAGCACAGCAGCAAAAAGGCCTTAGAGAATCTCTGAGAATGCAGCAACTCAGCATCAACATTGTATTTCACCAACACAGGAAGGGGATCACTTCCAGGCAGAAAGGCTAATAGTACACAGTGTATTGTTTAACACAATAAAACAAGCTGTATAACACAGACTCTTTTGTTTCTTATTCCTAAAAGGCAAACCATTTGTCCTCAGAAATATGTTTTTACACTAAAAAGCCTGCAAACAATCAGCTTACTAATTCTGACACATAACTAAAATGCAATAATTCTAGAATATTACAGTAAATTAAAAGCAACGTGGACATGATTTTAAAATTTGCAACCTTGAGATGGGCATATATCTGTTAATAAAAGGCATTTTGATAGGTAGCAAGGTCAGCTCTTTTAGACATAGATTTCTATTTACCAAAATTAGAAATTGATTATTTTATTGATTCCAAAATAATTTTCTTGTACTATTAAGATACCATAGTTTATTTTACAGAACCCAAACAAACCCTGAATTTTTGATTAAGCAAGAGTAGGATAAAATTTTGTGGGACAGATGAAGGTGGGGATCTGGATTAAATTTTCTCGTTTTTAACCAAGATTTTTCATGGAAACATGTTGATTTCATTAGGTAGGATTTCAGATAAGAAAGAAACTGCAGTGGAAGGAAAAAGTGAGAGAATTGCACCCTGCACATTTGGGGAAGAAGAACCTAATACTTCCAAAGCAGTAACTTTTCTTCAATGCATATTCTAGAATCTAAAATACAGACTGTAGGGAAACACAGGGGGAAAAAAAAAAGCCACGCTTCCTAATGTCCGCTAGTCTCTCAGTACATTGCTCTACCTCCATTAGTGCCAGTGTTTGAAAAAGCATAACCATGTTATCTAAGGACAAGGGACGAGCAGCCATTTCAATGGCAGCTCATATTATTATCACCTTAAAGACAAAGATTTTAATGCCAAAGATCTGAATATTATCTTGAACCCAGTAAAATTTGTTAAAAGAAAAAATGAAATTAAATGTTAACACTAGATTAAACTAATGTTTAACCATTTTATATTTATAAGACAAAAGTAATTAAAAAAATCTTAGTGTGAAGTCTTGATTCTTTAGAATCATGACTTAAAAAAACACTGAACCAATTAGCTCACAATTTTCAAAGACACTGAAGTAGATTTGAGAACTCTGACACAGGTTTTATTACTACTATTGAAATGAAAGAGCTGTTTAAATTGTCAGACAGTACTTTTGCTGGAAGAGGAAAACGCCTCAAAGTTATACTGTGTGTTTTGCTCTTACAATTACAGCCATTTGTCATATCCCTTTTGAGATAATTTTTCTCAATGGACATTTATCAGAGACAGTGAATATTTTTATGGTGCTTCTGCCAAACGACATGTTAACATTGCCACAATTTTTGCAATTACTAACAGGATTTTATAGAATCCTAGCAGGATTTTATAGAACGTATAGATCATTACTGGCTCATCTAATTCCTTCCATAACCTAATCAGGCTTTTCCCTGAAAGTACCTTAAGTTCTTATGTTTTCACTCTACCCACTATCTTTCAACTTTTAGAATTGTAGTTTAAATTCAGTCAAAACAGAACTAAATCTACTAGAAACCAAAAATTATCCTTATATTCTTTATAGCATTGTACCCTTTTATTCCGTTTGCAGGTCCATGAAATTATTCTGCAGTTAATTTGATCAATGATGTTAAATTACTTTGGCTGAATATCTTGTCTCTGTCTGACTGCAATGATTACAAGCCCTTGTTTACCAAAAAGTTAGTTCTGAAAATCTACACATGATTCTTTCTTTAATAAGATGTGAATGTCAAGGTCAGGAGCCAAATTATCACTCAGTAGAAATGAAGTCTAATAACACTGAAACAGGTGTCTGATGAGTTGCAAAGTTGAAGGTATCATTAGGACTTGGGAAAGAAGAGACGAGCTGTCACATGGGTCCTTAAGAGTGATACCAGTAACATTCATGACAATAATAGCTGCTGACGTCTTGAAGAAATTAGCTCCAGCAGAGCTGGATTATGAAGCACTGAAATAGTACTAAGAGAACTCAGAACTGACCTATTAATCACATATAGAGCAAAAAGCCTGCTTCTTCTCACCATTAAGGATGTAATTCATTAGAAACTTTCCAATATTTATAGTCACAATCTGATGCAGAGGTATGGTATATGAGATAAAAATAATGAAAGAAATTTCTCCAAAATTCTGCTAAAGAAATTACATAATAATTGAGGAAAAACCCCCAAAACCAACCAAACAAAAAACCAAACCCACAAAAAATCAAAAGTGTAGCAAGGACTTAATAGCTTCACTCGCATATCACTCCTGGAAAATGCTTTCTCGAGAATCCACTACCCTTAAAAAATGAAAGACACAACATTCTTTATTAGAGTCCAGGAACTGACATCATGTTTTCAATCTTTTATGCACTGGTATTGATGTTCTATAATGTTTACAAGAAGAATACAGAAAAAATGTGAGAGAAGTACCAATTCTATCTTATGATAAAAAGATAAAATAGGAAATATAAATAATCATCAATACCACCACTGTTGTATCAAAAATAACTGTGACGAGTTAAATAAAAAGCAAATAAGCAACAACTGTACACTAGTGGAGAAATTTAAATGGTTAAAGCATTCTTAAATCTGAGAGTAATTATGTGTTTGGGGAGTTACCTGGAAGTTGTTAAACAAACATCTTTTAGAACATCAATCTCTTCTTTGTCTGCAGTGAGGAAATGTAAAAAACATCATAAGGTATTGCCAAATACAAACGCAAAATCAAAAAAGAAACTATTTATATTATTGAATAAGATAGAAAAAAACTAGTATGCTTGTCACTGTATTTCAAATATTGTACTACTCTCCTGACAGAATACGTACAATGGAACTGAAGTGGTAAGGGAAAATTAAACTGTCGGTGTACCTTTTTAGCATGTTAACAAAAAAGCCTGCCTTAATTATTTCTAAAAAACATTATTTATAAAAAAAACTAGGAATGAGAAAGTTTTAAAAATATTATTTTTGTCTAGTCAAACTGGGAAATAAAGTATAATACAGAAAATCTTCAGCAGAAAGAACAACTAGATCAGTGACTCACAGACATGAAGTATATTGTATACTTCAAAAGACTTTGTATGTATTTAATGTATTTAATACTGAACTATTATATAGGGATATTTCATAACAGAACAAGCTGAAAATAATTTAATTACATAGCACAGTGAAACAGCTGTTATAAAAATTTAATATAATTGGAGAAAACAGTTGTGCTTGACCGTGTGCTAGTTTTTTGATCCAAATAAGATATTAGTCCTGTATAATATAATCTAACAACAAAAATGGAAAGGAATTTTTCAAATAATGCTGCTAAAGTAGCTACAATTTTGATTCAGCTATCTAACTGATAAAAAATCAATTTACATTATTAATAAATTATTTTTAATGTTTTTCTAACTGAGATAAAGCCTACTGAGAAGAAGCTGCTACTAGGAGCATCATAATTTATTAAACAGCTCACCCACGAGACAATAGGATCCACATTTAATTGCATTTGCTGTTTCCCTATTACCCTATTCACCTGGATATAGAACAGCTATTATGGGAACATTATATATAAAGTAAAACAGCTCATAGAAAAGAACAGAAATAAAGACACATAAGATTACTATGTGGTCTAGCAATTAAGATTGTGGAATGAGAGGAAAACTTAAATGTAAGTCCCTCATCCTTGTTGATATTTTTGGTAGAAAACAATGACCTCAAATCCATAAACTCTCATTCAAGCTTGGCAGACAGCTCCAGCACAGAATTGCTTACTCCTTTGCAGCACCTTCTTGCATGTTGAAACTACACACTGACTATCAGACGAAGTTGCTGAATTGTCTGAAACCACATTTTCAAAGAATTTGCTAAAATTAGTTCAGGTAAGTTAAGACAAATTTTTCCACTGCTATCAATCCTGTTTTGAAAGGTTGAAACAACTTTTAGAGCCTATGATTAGTGAATAATCTATTTTGTTATCAGTTTCATCAGTTTCTCTTTCTCTGTTGTAGTAACTTTAAGTAACTGATCACTGTTAGTCTCTTCTCAGGAAAGTAAATAATGCATACATTAGTTTAAAAGGCTAATAACAATAGTAGAAATAGAAAGAGAACCTGAGTAATTATGCAAGATAATTTATAATGTACTTAAGCATTACATTTACACATTTAGATTTTATTTATATTACATATACAACACAGGGATTATGTGAAATATGCCACTCGCATTGCTAAAGCAATTCTGTGGGATCCCTGTTGCTCCCAGAGTTTAGTCTTCAGAAATGAGACACTGAACTGTTTAGTCATTACAGGCAAATACAGCACACCCCAGAATATAATCTAGAGGGTTTTTTTCAGAAAAACATCAAAATACATCCAGAATGGAAAAAAAAATGTAGTTAAGTGAACTCATTCACCAGTAAGCAACTTAGAAGAGTAAGGGATATTCTGTTGCCCAGCTGCCACAGGCTATACATCATGTAATACTTTCCACAGCTATTTTTAACATGCAACAGTCAATTGCTTTCATGCTTTTCTCCAATATGCTATTGGAAGGCTGCTCCAGAGCTCCTTTTTAGGAGTACTCTAATTTCCAGTCTAAAGGTCCAAGTGGCCAATTAAACCCCATTGATTTGTTCTATTTTGCCAACACAGTAGCACTAGAATATCCAAGAATGGTAGCTAAATTTGCCTAGCAGATGTTTGTTTAACTTGCCCTTAAAAAAACAATAAAGGATCCAAGAGTGTGACATTTCTGTCACCATCTGAAGCACATTGTCATTGTGTCATTTGTCTAAAATTTTAAACAAGAATCCTCTTAGACTCTACAGCCAACACATCTGCCTAGCATATAAAAATTTTCTGAAATTTCCCATTTAATTCCACATTGCATAAGGAATTCTGATGTTTGCTAGCTGAAAACCTCTGCGTGATTTATTTCAGTTACTTCCCTGTCCTGACTTTTAATGTAAGAATTCAACAAAATCAGATAGTTTTCTCCTGTAAATTAAACCACATTAGTTCATAAGTTTCACATAAAAATTCTCAATTCCAGATTCCTAAAAGTCAGTCAGATGAAGTCCACAGTAACTGGAAAAGGGGAAACACTGTACCCATCTTTAAAAAGTTTAGAAAGTAGGGCCCTGGGAACTACTGACTTGTCAGCCCCACTCTGTGCTTGGGAAGATGAGGGAAGAGAAGCTATGCTAAAGCACATGGAGAGAATTCAAGAGAGCCCACATGGTTTCACCAAGGATACCACCCTCATGGCAGGAGTGACTACATCAGAAGACAAGGAAAGAACTGCAGCTATCATCTATCTGGACTTCTGTAAGACTTTAGAAACAATCCCGCACAGCATTCTCCTCTATAAACTGGAGAGGAATTTGATGGGCGGATTGTTCAGTGGATGAGGGAGTGGCTGAATGAATGCCCTCAGAGTGTAGTGGTCAACGCTTAAAAACCTAGATGAAGATCAGTGACAAGTGGTGTCTCCCAGGGGTTTGCAGTAGGACCAGTACTGTTTGATGTCTTCATCAGACATAAACAGTGGGATTGAGTGCACTGTCAGCAGATTTGCAGATAACACCAAACAGAGTGGTGCTGTTGACAGTCCCGAGGAACAAGGTCTACTACAGAGAGACACAGAAAAGAAGTGGGCCTATGTAAACTTCATGGCATTCAAGAAGGACAAGTGCGTAGTCCTGTACCTGGTCTGGAAAATCCCCAATTATGAATACAGGCTAGAGAATGGATGGATTGAGAGGAACCCTGCAGTGAAAGACCTGGGGGGCAGTGGCAGATGAAAATCAGGCCAGGAGCTGTCAACATGTACTTGCAACTCAGAAAGCCAACTGTGTCCTGGGGTGCATCAAAAGATATGTGACCAGCAGACAGAGAGAGGTGATTCTGCACCTCTCTCCAGTCTGGTGAGACCCCACCTGGATTTCTGCATCCAGCTCTGAACTCTTCAGCACAGGAAAGACATGGATCTGTTGGTGCTTGTCCTGAGTAGGGACACAAAGTAGTAAGAGGGATGGAATGCCTCTCCCATGAGGACAGGCTAAGAGATTTTGGATTGTTCAGTCTCAAGAAGAGAAGGCTCTGGGGAAACTGTATTGCTGGCTTCCAGAGCTTAAAGAGGACTTACAAAAACAATGGGGACAGATTTCATAGCAGGCTCTGCTGTGGTATGATGAGGAGTAATTCTTTAAAATTGAAGGAGAACAGATTTAGACGCTGAATCTTTTTATGCTGAGAGTGATGAGGCACTGGACTTGGCTTCCTGCAGAGTCTGTAGGTGCTCCATCCTTGGAAACATTCAAGGTCAGGTGGGGTAGGGGTCTAAGCAACCTGATGTAGTTGAATATTTCCCTGTAGGAGATTGGACTAGATGACCTTCCAACTCTAACCATTCTACTTTTCTATGATGCTACGTGCTTCTCATATAGAATCCTGCAAGAAATTCAGAACACTAGACACAATAATTTCCTTATTTTTCTAGATATGCAAGAACATTTAATCTTTTTTTATGGTGCCTCCTAATAAACAACAGTAGTGCAAAACTCATTTGTATAAAAATACAGGACACTGCATCAAAATGTCTTTTGATATCGGGAATATCTTAAATCCTGTATTGATCACTGTTAGTATGACAGATTTCATTCCAGCTGCATTGATGTCCTAAACTTCTGGTCCTGAAAGATAAAACTGATGCATCTCGCCTACTCAGCAGTTTTAGAGCACTTCAAGCTCTGGTGAGCTGCTAGAAAAGTAGGTCTCCCAGAAACTTAAATAAGCTTCTAATTGTCACATTCTGTTTTTTCTGTAAATGACAGTTAACATACTGAGTACGCTTTCATTGAAGAAAAAGATCATTGTTGTTCTGAAGTTTTAAATGTTTTTTAGTCCTTTCCATATCTTACTTTTACCTATACTATCAATAAGGGATGTAAGAAACACAACAGGACTTGCTCATCACTTTGAAAGTGTATTTTTCTCATGAGTTCAGAGGCAGCTTAAACACTTAAGATATAAACAAGGGGCTATTGAAAATACTCAAAGTACAATGTTGGCTAAAAGAGGTATGGTCCATCATTACTGCATTCTTAATTCTATCTGCATTTCTGTCCTGAACATATCTGCATGGATGACACTTTGACTCTAATGTTTCTACACCAACATGAAATTAACAGACTTCACTGGCTTCATTTCCACAGTACACTGAACAGCAACAGGAAGTCATGGCACAACTTGGTATGAATGCAAGGCTTGTCCACCTTGCTCTCTGCGGACACACACTCAGTTTGAGGGGACAGGAAAAAAGACACATTGAACTCACTGCAAGCCTTTGGTCTGGTCTTGCCTGGCCAGCAGCTGTGTTCACAGGACATAGAAGTCCCTTCCTCAAGGTCACAAACTGAAGGCAATTTCTACTGAACACTGTTTTTCAAAGGAACTTAACGTTTTACATCTGCTGTCCTCTAAAATTTGACTGAAATCAGACAACTGGTTCATGCAGGCCTCATTTCTTCAAGAAACCAGAGGAAAAAAAATCCTGCCCAGCATTCTGCACCTGCCCCCTTAATTAATACTCAGCAAAATATTTATGAATATATGGAAAACAAGTGGCATTTCAGGGAAGCTATAAACTTCTAGTAACAATCAGAAGTGTGTGTACTTATTTTATATTTTCCAAGCATCAAAATCTTTATTAAAAGTACTGCATAAAGAAATAAGCAGTTCTCTTTTTCTGGGGCTGGTGAGTATGATGGCAGAAATTTCAGAAAAGAATGCAAAGAGAAAAACAGAAAATCTTCCTGTTATTACCCCACATGTATCCAATCTTACTGTAAGACTACGTTAACAGATTACTCAAAAATGTACATTAAGGAAAAAACCTCTTAAATCTCTTATTCATATTCACTTTGCAGGGGATAAGTAATGCTCTAAATAATCACCTCTAAAAATCTGTTTTCTACTTCATGGAACAAGGGAGTGAGCCTCTAGCTGGCACAATCCCTACCTTATTATGACTTAATCTCTGATTCCACTTTGGTTGCCATAAATAGCCATATATTAGCTCAGCTGCAGCACAGCATTCATACATTTTGGTGACTGTGGAAATCCTAGTAGCAATTAGCTCACCACATCTACTTGAAAAATGAAAGGATGTGAAGATTACATACTGCATAGTGATTCCACTATCGGTAACAATACTGTACAGCATATAGCTAGCAACATATGCTGCAGTAATTTAAGCGTCATACCATTTAAAACCAGCAAAAGCTTATTATTGAGATGGCCAACACAACCCCTTAACATTTTTTATCAAGCTGTAATTTCCTAACAAATATAGATGCTGTAAACAATTTTAGAATGGGTAATTTCAGTATTTTTCAGTCAGACATTCCAAATACTGCTAGATTAGAAAGGCAAAAAAACTCTGCAGTCATCTTTAACTACTCTCCTTCCCTGGGCAGTTCTAAGTATTATTATACTTTCATGGCATGGGTCAGTCTGGTCCAGATATTCCAGGAAGGGGAGATCAGTTTCTACGGCAATTATTCAAAGGACCTGGAAATTCATAAGAAGGTACTGCATAGTTATTACTATACTCTGAGAAACATTACAAGGACAATTAAGATAAAAATCCCAAACAGCAACAGGGAAAGAAACAGTGTTTGTTGATTCGTAACCTGAATAAAATATCCATTTCAATACAGGTAAGTACTGTCCAGCAACATCAATGGCAGCCAGCAAGAAATGTGGAAGGGATGAAAATACATAAAAACATAAGTGGATGAGACCTGAGTAACTCTTGGCCAGCACATGAACACATGCTTAACTCTATGATACTACCCAAGAATTCAAGTAATTTATCTCCTACTTTTCTTCCAGGTGTAAATTTCTTCATACCTCAATACTCTAAGTACTAGATAGGAAAAACAAAATTTCACAAATTATAAAGATGCATCAAAAACTAGTAAGTAGTGAATATTATAATTCAGAAATAAAATTCAGATTCAACAAACCAAACTTTTCCCTTAAAGTAGCATTCAAAACCACAGTTAATCTGTTATTTTTATATGTCTCAAATATTTAGTTATAAACTAAATTAAAATAACACTCTAATTAATAATTCAATAACTAAAATCTACTTGGGTCCCAGAAGGCATTATTTACCATCTGAGAATCTAGTTAGGATACAAATTACACCGAATTTTTGAACATTTCTTCTGTAGTATCCAGATATAGATATCACTACTGTATATCAGCCATCACACAAGATGATGCTTCTTAAACCAGAAAGGCTGTTTCAGTCAGAAGGTCTGTCCAGTTCTGAATCCACATAAAGTATTATAAATTAACTGTATTTTATCTCACTTCATATGAAGTTTAAATTCTGAAAACTTTACATTGATTATGAACAACAGAGTATATTGACAAGAATGCACAAATAAATCATGTTTTAAAAGCCTACAGTTTGAGAACTCATGCTTTAAAATGTGTTCAAAAAATTTGAAAAGAAAAAATTAAACCAGTAGTAACAAGACACATTAAAGGAATTAAAGTGTTATGACACAAAACGCAGTACCTTTCTTCTAAAAAGTTCTAAAGATCACATGACTGGTCAACAAGGCATAGAATTGACCTTAGATTTTCACTAGGTAACTATTATGTCAAGCCTAGCACCTTGTAAAAGACGCACAAACATTTAGAGTTACATTCATATGACAAAAAAATGTAACTGATTTAGTCCTTATCTACTGACTGTTAAAAATATGTCTGTATTTCAGATCAAATATTAATACCCTTTGTTTGTGGCTGAAATCAGTAACTTCATAAGCACTATATAAAAACCCTGAAATCAGGAGTTACATGCCACTGCATGTGTAAAGAGTTATAGGCATCTCATCTTAGTAAGAATTACCCATTTTCCAAAAAGGGGACAAGCCATCATCTCATCTGTCATATCAAAGTAAACCAACTAATACTAGACAATATTAAATAATTTAAACTATTACTTGCCTTCACATAACTGAATTTGAGACTCGGACACACTCACTTTCAGTATAGTTTTCCAGAAGCTGCTTACCGTAAATATTCAGGGAATTGTTTTAATCAGTTCTCAACAGATAGAGAGTTACTGCCTAAACAAGGTAAAGTAGTAATTTTAATAAAATTTTTCCAGACTTTAAAAATAGTAGATCTATATTTAAAAAAATATTATCAGATTCTCAAGGTTTTCTAGAAATACCAACTTGACAAATTTTAAAAGTAGATAAATACACAGGTTTCCTAAGTAAAATCATTCATTCATTTTTTCAGGTGTTGTCCTTAGATCTATCTGCCCCTTTGAAACTTTTTATTTTATGCACATGGATTACGACACACTGGGAAAATTACTGTCCAGTAGCTTCTACTGGAATTAGTCTTGGATTTTTTAATAGTAAAAAAAAAATATTACTTGAAGTCATTCGGCTGCTATCAAAGAATTAATCCAGTCATAAAAATGTATCAGTCCTCCCGTAGTCAGTCAAGGTTTCAGCAGACAAGACAAGCATAAGCAGACAAGAATAAAAGATACCATCTAGCATAGCGCGCTAGTGAAACTTAACTAATTCTATTTGTAATAAATTACAAATTATATTTGTTGAACAATCTTCTTCAGCTTCGTAATTGTCTGCTTCCAAGACTTCTAGTGTTTTTTCTGTCCCCTGCCTCTTCCCTCCTCCCTGCCCACAAATAATATGTTGAAAATATCAAACAAAATGGTAAATATTCCTGTATAAGCCTGGACAGTTCTCCAGTTGACTTCAAATGCTGAATAGGTGAGCTTCATGTGAACCTGCTCATTTACTAGAATATTTAACATTATCATTTATTTTCCCAGTAGAAGACAAATTCCATCCTCATTATTTTATTAGAGAATGATAGTCCATACCTGCTTAAGTCAGGCTGGAAAGTTTGGAAATAATACAAATATCAACAAACTCACTTCATAAATGAAATGTATAATTTGTGATACTTAATCACTGTGTTTAATGTAATATTTTTTTTTATTTCATTAGTAGCAAAGAGATAGAAGTGTAGGGGAATTTCTGCTGAGTCCAACTGCAATATGGATTAAGTGTTTCCAAAGTGAAGGTGGGTCTCTGGAAGCGGGTAAGAGTGAAGGGACTGGAATGGAACTGAACAAGTGCTTTAAGACTAAAACAAGCTTCAGCTTAATTCCTACCACTGCTACTTGAGTTTCTAAGAAACTTTAAATCTGGATTATATCCAGAAATAGAAAGACTTCCTGCAAGAAATCACTTGAATATATTTTAGCCTGAAAAGACTGGGTAAAGGGTGGTCTCCACTTCTAACAAGACACAGTGTTTGAAATAAAGAAAACAGGTAATGCAACCAATGGACATGGATGTGAACAATAACTTTCTTTACAGATCAAAGAGCAAAAGGCTAGCCTTGGCAAGAGACTATATTGCAAAGAAAAAAGGGTTTATTTTCTATCAGTCATAGCAGTATAAAGATTACTGTATGAATGATCTAAAAATGAGAGTTAAATGATCTCCTTACTCTGTATCAATACATTAAAGTCTCAACAAGATACTCATCTGTCTATGGCACCCAAAATGAGCAACCATACTTTGCATTAGCTCATATGGTTAAATTATTTTGCCTACAAAAAAAATTTGCATGCAGAAGTGTCATAATTATTGCATGAAAGACTACAAAGCAGTTGGTAGTGAGGGATATAATTACACATATAGAAATATGTAAGGGAAATACTTTGATCTTTTCATCGATACACAGCTTGCTGAATGCTAGTTAGGTGCCATCAAGTGGATATTAAAAATATAAAGGAAAATGAAACAGATATGTTAAAATTAAGCTAACTGTATCATTCAGAATCTTACTACACTCATCCTAATTTGAATACTAGACTTCAACAATACCCGAAGGAAAGTAATACAAGTCATGGAGCACAGGAAGACAAGGAATAAAGAGATCTTTCATAATCAAGAGTACTGTGAACAACTCCTGGACACAGATGATTAAAGAAAATACTTTGGTTTAAAAAAGATTTATTCTTAGTTTAAGAAAGCATGGTATTTTTTTGGTTTTTTTCCCCAACCCAAGTTTAAATTCAGACTTCCAGATGAAGAAATTTTTTATCTTCACCTAACTAAGGAATACACAAAATTTTATACAATGTAAGTACCTTCACCAAATATTTAATCTTGGTTTGGCTTAGAGGGGAAGAGTTATGCCACAAGAAGAGCATAGCACTGATCAGACTCAGCAACCCATGATACCTGAGTGAGCTGAAGTGGCTCATTATGTCCTTTTATCATAACAAGAAATTTATTTTGTGTATTAGCACTGACATCTTAACTTCACACCAATTTTCTTCACAGAAAGGAATTCTTCACATATTGTTTTATTTTTATGAAGCTGAAGAATTTGCACAGTGATGGAAAGCCAAATCTTTGTCTGGTTGAAAACCATGTGGGTTTCTACAAAACGCTAAAATAAATAATTTAGGACCATTACTTTAGAACACTAGTAAAAATACAAGACAGAAAATTATCAATTGCACTCATTTGGGGATTTACTAAAGTACTTTTCAAAAAGCTAGTTAAGTCATCAAACTAATCTGAAGCAAAGGATGATGTATAATTATGCACCAACAAAATTATGCATTGTATGTAGTACAAAAAAAAAATCTATCAAATCAAATAAATAAAGTAGAATTTAAATTTTTTTTTCTTAGCTTACTGCCTTGGTTAACAGATTTCATTTCATTCATTCTGAATAGCCGAAAAGTTGGCAGAATATGATAGGCGGTCACAGGTTACATTTTTCATTCTGAAATGTTAGGAGAATTTATGCATATATTACTTCAATTCTTTACCAGTTTAAAAACAGCTATTCTCAAACACAGTTCTTTCACTTCTGTTTTACCTACAGTAAAGCTAAAAAGCATGTGCAATATTTGTTTATGCAATTAGGCAATCCAAAATTGAACACCATGTTTATCTTTATTTGGTTTGGCATCAAAAAGGCAGATAAAAAGGAATGGAAAGCTAGGTTATATAATTCAGCAGTAAATGGTTCTGCAATTGCTTTCAGTGTTAATGGCAGTAAGCTGCGTATTGTTAATACATAATTCGTGCTGTATAGTGTACAATGTGTTAAGTAGTTATAGAATCCTGCTCCTCCTACTACCATCATAAATGTTTCTCATTATTTCTAGGACTAAATTTATCCTCACCCACGACATAACTTGGCCCAATCACTGCACCCCTCCTATAACATGTATTTGCTTATCTACAATCTAAAATGTTAAAAACATCCTCAGAGAAAATACTTTTTCTGTTTACACCAACCGACTGTTTATGCACTTGTTATATAGCTACCCTTATCTATCTGACTTAGTTGTGCTCCCATTCATACCCCCTGTGAACTTACATACTATATAGCTTCCTTTTGCCTGTGATCAGCCCTCAGGACCACCACTCTTTGGGTATTCTTTACCTAAACACACATAGAGGACTAACCATTACAAACACATCCACCATTTTTACTGGTCATGTATCATCAAAATCCTGGACATTTGAAATCTCAAATTAGATTTCAGAAGACTTAATTTTTTTATCCCCCCACATCCTTCAGCATCTCCTCCCCAGATTTCAAAACAAACAAGCAGGAAGTAGAATAAAGGCATAGTGCTTGTCTCTAAAGTAGAGAAAATGCTTCTTAAAAACAGCATCTCTATGATACAAAAAATTATTAGTCCTACTGCTGAAACATCTGCTTCAGTATGCATAAACAGGTACTAACATCATGGTGTATATGATACTATCCACAAGGGCCACAGGAGAAAGTGCTGCATCAGCACTGGGGAACATAAATAAAAACTATAAATTAATATTTGTATTAAGCAAGCACAAAACTTACATCTAATTTGTTCCCATGAAACATATCCTTTTATTTGTCTTAATCATCAGCTTTAAATAGACATCTAAAAAGAAGCACAAGGGGTGGCTATACTGATATAAAAGAGTTCCTTGCACCAATTCTGATTTACAACAGAAAAGGTTAGCATAACCTATAGGCAATGTACAGATTTGCAGAAATTCAGAATGACTGTCAACTTAAAACCCAGGCACACAGTAAGAGATCTACCGTAGCATGAATAAGCAAATTTGCCAATCCACTGAGAGCCACTGAGATCAGCAACAGCATGCTAAAAACATTCCCGTTCTAAATTAAGGTCCATTATTCCATAAGCACAAAAGTATATTTTACATCCAGTTAAAATAGTAAATACAGAGCACATCATTATTTTCTTCCATCTTTTCAGCAAACATTTCTTCCAGTCTTTCCTAGGTAGTGGTTTCAGGTTCTGTGTCAGCAAAGGGATGGCAAAGAGTACAAAGAGAATCCAGGTAACTAACTGCCTTTTAGAGAACATACACAAAACCCAGTTGGTTTGTTAAAAACCCCTTTCAGCAGACTTCAGGGCTCATGTTCGAAAAATACTTAGAAGGCAAACCCTGGGAGCAAAAGCATGCTAAAAACTATTTCAGTCACTTAGCTAACAGGTTCTTCCTGTGTACTGTGGGCTGCAGTACGCTTTACAACACGCTCTGCTGAACAAACTACTGAAACAAAAAAAAATAAAACACATTCAGGATAAAGATTATTTATATTTTAGGTGATCGTGTCTGAAGTTGGCTCGGATGGGATTTTCTGTAGACTTAAAGAGGTCTTAGGAAAAGGTGGAATAAAATGTAATTTTAAAATTCCGGTAAAATCGGTCCACAGGAACACCCACCCACTAATTGTCTAATATAAAGTCAGTGCTGAGCTCACAGGAGCACGCACCGTCCCCCCCCCCACCGCCCCCTCTGC